>CM067299.1:34784578-35177599 GCA_034231615.1 Meghimatium bilineatum | reverse complement strand
TTCAACACCAAAATCAAAGAACTTGTAGTATGGGAACAGTCAAAAAAGATTCTCATAAACAACACCAGGGAAATTTGGCTCAACAGATGGGCAAATAGGCTGACTGGTCGAAATGTATTTAGTGAAGGACATGGCTAAAGGACAACAACAACATAAAAAAACTATGTAGGAAAAACCAATCTCTTATCTTTCAGTTTTGAACAGGACATGCAAGGATGAATAGTCATTTAAACCGTATCAAGCCTCAGCAGCTACCGACTTGTAGATATTGCTCTCGTTCCAATGATACAGTGCAATAACTCCTTATTGCTTTATTGTGTTGGAGATACACATAGAAGAAAACAATGCACGCCATGCAATGAAATAGGTTCCGGGGGCCGTAGATAGACATAGAAGAGAACAACACGGACCACATATATACACATATACTAAACAAAGAGATTTTAAAACATTTTTTTTGTGTTGCGGTGACAAAATTATCTGAACCACGGACTACCATTATTTTTTATGGCAACAGTGCTCTGACAAAACCAAATAAGAATCACGTCCACTGTTTAAAGGAACGTGCATCACCGCAAAGGATACAAAAACGTACGAAATTTTCATCAATTTAAAAAAAGACAGAGAATCAACCAAGTTGTAGTAAGTAAACATCTATCAGTTCATTCTCATCTTTCATTATTATAACATGAGATTTGTTTATCTCTTGGATGTTCAAGACATACCATGTAAGATAATGTATGTCCCCACTCCTTCAAGATTGCCTTCATGTTGACCACGTCATCCCTAGATGGGTTCTAGATTGCCTTCATATTGACCACATCATCCGTAGATGGTTTCTAGACTGCCTTCATGTTCACCACATCATCCCTAGATGGTTTCTAGAAGTATGATCCAAACAGCGTATTCCCATGTATGTCACAGTGTTGTGAGAAAGGGATAATGCACTGTGTACTTCAGTAAACTCATTCATACCTAGTCGAATATCACCACATGTTAATTCTTTAGAACACTTGTGTTCAGAAGGTGCATTTCACCTACTTTCAAGTAGCTCGGATACTGATTCGTTCACTAGATAAAACAAATATATATACAGAGCCGACACTCTTCACTGCCTTATACATATAGTTTGACAGTTCATATATATATATATATATATATATATATATATATATATATATATATATATATATATATATATATATATATATATATATATATATATATATATAGCCATGAAGAGTTATATATTTAACATACATCTAGAGCATACACATAAAAGATCAAAGTGAATGACTCAATACTCAGATATGTGTGCAAGTAAAAGTATTTAGCAACAACGATAACATTAGATAGAAGACATTCAACTGAAGCCGAAAGCAGAATAGAGAAAGCAAAGGAAGTTCTTAGAAAACTGTAGAACGTACCGTGAAATATGTCTCTGTCATTAGAGATGAGGAAGAGAAATCACGGCTACATGACACCACGGATGAGAGTCTTGAACAAATAAATAAACTGGACAATCAGAAATTAGAGGAAACAGAGCATATTTAGAAAATATAGTTGTAAGATATAAAAGATGACAGAATGAGTAAATATTAGATCACTATTTGGACAATCAAGGAAACAAGCGTGTGTATTGCAAGTCGGGTAAAGTAGAAGTGGTAGTGATAGATTAAAGTGATAGAAGTAGAACAGTATATACTAGAAATAATTAATTAGCATCTATAAGTGTTCGAGTAAAATATTACTACCAGTGATAGATTAAAGGGATAGAAACAATATAGATTAGATAGAAATATTAGATAAAGTTATTAAGATAGCAAAAGTGTTAAATAGTTAGACAAACTAGAAGTAATAAATTAGATAAGAAGAGCTAACACGGTAGAAAGATAGTATAGGAGATATAAAAGTGATAGACCATCAGTTAGAATTGTGTACATTCATAACACCTAGAGCACGTTAAGAGATTGGCAATGGCATATTGCAAAATAACACGGCTGAAAAACATATGGAAAAACAACATAATAGAAACGAAAGTGCTAATGTTAAGAACTTTTATTTTTCCGGTTGCAGCATACGGCTGTGAAACATGGACTCTAAGTAAAACAGCGGCAAAGAAGATCAACGCCTTCGAGCTGAAATGCTACAGAAAGATACTTAGAATATCATGGAAGGATAAAATCATAAACTCAGATATTATAAACACACTGAATATTCCAGAGTGTTGGTTACTAAACACAATAACAAAAAGAAAACTACGCCTGTTTGGTCATATAAAGAGACATAACTGTTTAGAAAGACAAATAATGGAGGGAAGAGTACCTGGGTAGAGGAGAAGGGGCAGACCAAGAAGACGATGGACTGACGACATTAAAGATAACATCAATGCATCGCTAGAAAATGCAAGCCACATCGCCCAAGACAGAGAGAGGTTCAGAGAGTTCATTGGGAAGACAACGTTCTGGAAGGAACACGTCACATGACCAAGAGCACGTGGCTGACGAAGGAAACCACAATATTTGGAAATTGCTGTCACACGCTTACAACTGTAGAATAAGTATTCAAATTTTTATATATTAGAAGTGTTAAAAATTATAGAACAGGATTAGATATTAGATATACAAAAATAGTAATATACAATTTAGATAGAAATGCTAGCTGTTATTTAAAAACGTATAATCAAGATATAGTAGTAAGTTTTAGTATAATTGTGTTAAATTTAAAGTGAAAGCTTTATAATAACAGTGTAGAATCGTAGTTGTAGATAACAAGTAGTGTAGTAATAAGAGGTAGTCATTTAGTTTTATTAGTGAATAATAATAACAGGCAAGAGTTCTCGATAGATAGAAATAGGAGATAGAGCTCTAACATAGAATAGTTGTGTGTATTCGAAGATTCTAACATAGAATAGTTGTGTGTGTATTCGAAGATTCTAACATAGAATAGTTGTGTGTGTATTCGAAGATTCTAACATAGAATAGTTGTGTGTATTCGAATATTCTAACATAGAATAGTTTTGTGTATTCGAAGATTCTAACATAGAATAGTTTTGTGTGTATTCGAAGATTCTAACATAGAATAGTTGTGTGTGTATTCGAAGATTCTAACATAGAATAGTTGTGTGTGTGTATTCGAAGATTCTAACATAGAATAGTTGTGTGTGTATTCAAAGATTCTAACATAGAATAGTTGTGTGTGTGTATTCGAAGATTCTAACATAGAATAGTTGTGTGTGTATTCGAAGATTCTAACATAGAATAGTTGTGTGTGTATTCGAAGATTCTAACATAGAATAGTTGTGTGTGTATTCGAAGATTCTAACATAGAATAGTTGTGTGTGTGTATTCGAAGATTCTAACATAGAATAGTTGTGTGTGTGTATTCGAAGATTCTAACATATAATAGTTGTGTGTGTATTCAAAGATTCTAACATAGAATAGTTGTGTGTATTCGAAGATTCTAACATAGAATAGTTGTGTGTGTATTCGAAGATTCTAACATAGAATAGTTGTGTGTGTATTCAAAGATTCTAACATAGAATAGTTGTGTGTGTGTATTCGAAGATTCTAACATAGAATAGTTGTGTGTGTATTCGAAGATTCTAACATAGAATAGTTGTGTGTGTATTCGAAGATTCTAACATAGAATAGTTGTGTGTGTATTCGAAGATTCTAACATAGAATAGTTGTGTGTGTGTATTCGAAGATTCTAACATAGAATAGTTGTGTGTGTGTATTCGAAGATTCTAACATATAATAGTTGTGTGTGTATTCAAAGATTCTAACATAGAATAGTTGTGTGTATTCGAAGATTCTAACATAGAATAGTTGTGTGTGTATTCGAAGATTCTAACATAGAATAGTTGTGTGTGTATTCGAAGATTCTAACATAGAATAGTTGTGTGTGTATTCGAAGATTCTAACATAGAATAGTTGTGTGTGTATTCGAAGATTCTAACATAGAATAGTTGTGTGTGTATTCGAAGATTCTAACATAGAATAGTTGTGTGTGTGTATTCGAAGGCCTAAGAGCACGTGTTCCTGAAAGAAAACCAAGGGTAAGAAACACCATTAAAATTTTACATTGTCAAACAATTTAAATAAGTCATTTGCTGGTGCTATCAAAGAGCCATCTCCGAAAAAGGCACCACAAACGGCTAATTCAACGACAATATCAAAGCCGAATGATAACACCAGAAGAAGGGAACAAGATACCGACCAAAATCAAGCCCATATTAAAATTAAAATAACACAAGTAGGAGGACAGGAAGCGTCACTGAAGGCCCTACCATTCAAAATTATAAAAGAACTTCTCGTCCCCATAACAGGGAAGGCCACTACCCGTGGTGTACTTAAATACCTAGAATGTATGATAGTTACAATCGCCAACAACATAGAAGGAAGAAAAGTGGCAGGTAACATCCAAAGAAATAAAGAGACTACCTCCCTGCCTCACCAGATAATAGTAAAAACAGAACTGGTAGGAGAAAACACCAAAATGGTGATAATAGGGATTAGGAAAGATATCTCTGATGAAAGGATAACAGAGATACTCAATAAAGAAAATCCCGATATCCAATGTAGCAAGGCAAGCAGGATAGTAGAAAATAACAGTGCTACAACAGTAGTAGTGGTTTCCTGTACAGGAAAAATAGCTAAAACGCTAAAATTCCTAAACACAACAAAAAAACTAGAAATGTATATACCTGGAATTAGGCAATGCTCCAAATGTCAACAGTTTGGACATACCAGAGTTGGATGCCGAAATAGTATTAAATGTAGATACTGCGCAGGAGCACATACCCTAGCATCATGTCCGCTGACCCAAAAGGACAACAATTATCAGGGGAAAAAACATAAACAGAAAATGCGCAAATTGCACTGGAAATCATAGCGCTCGCTACTTGGGTTGTCCAGCAAACCTACCTCAAAGCCAGACATGAGTTGAAAAACCCAATAAAAATAATAACAGCAATTAAAAACCCTGGAGAAATCTCCAAAAATCTGACCAGAACAACAACCAAAAACATGCAAAATACAAACACAATTAGCAAATCATAGGAAATAAACCAACTTCAAAAAATTTCCCAAAAAATTGAAAATGACATAGCAAAACTATGCGAAATTAAAAAAGACATCTTTAAGAAAATGGAATCAATCCAACAGGAAAAAAAATATAGAAGAAGACCAATGAAACGAGAAATGGGAAGAAGAAAAGAAGGACTAGGTAGTTGGATTTTGAATGTCAAGCAAGAAATGGCAGAAATAAAACAACTGCTGACAAATCTGATAGTAAACAAAAAAATTACGACACCAAAACGAACCATCAGGTCGAGTGACCAGGGCACAAACCAAAGGTGCCAAGATAAACTGAACCTTAAATGTCACAAACACTATCCATGACCAACAAGAGAATAAAAATGGATAATACAAAACTTAAAATAATCCAATGGAATTGCCGGAGCGCGAAACAGAACCTGGCAACAATTATGGCAAAACATAAAGATGAAAAAATAATATATGCCATCCAGGAAACACGACTAAACAAAGGGCAAAAACTCAGATTCCCTGGTCACATTGTCATACGGAATGACAGGGACAACAGAGGAGGTGGAGTGGCGTTCATCATCAACGAGACCTTCAAAATTAATCATTGGGAAAACATGAACACCAATAATATGGAAGGTCTATCAATAACGATAGAAAGCCGACCAGAAAACCTCAAAATAGTCAACATCTATTGCCCCGGGGGGAACATCACGGGTGAGGACGTTGCAGAAGTCGTGCCTAAAATATCGAAAAGGAGTATCCTGTTTGGGGATTTCAACGCACACCACTAGGTCTGGGGATGTCATAACAATGACATATCTGGAAATATGGTAGTTGAAATGTGCGAAAATAACAACCTGATAATTCTAAACAATGGATCCCCTACCAGGATAAACTGGGACGTGAAAGGATAAGACTCTGCAATAGACCTCACTATAGTGACTCCCAACCTACAGGCATCAGATGGAACCTGTTGGAGGAATCTGGATCAGATCATCTGCCCATAGAAATCAGGATAAAAGTAATACCAACCACCAACTATATGAACACAAAACCAACCTTCAACTTTCACAAAGCCCAATGGAGGACTTTTACCTAGAACTCAACAAACTAAGCATAGATGAAATCAATACAGAAACAGTAGATAGCTTCGCAGAAACACACGGGAAATACTCAAGACTGCTACCCAACATATCCCTCACAGAAATATGCCAACTGAACTAACAAATAAACAAACATCTGAAACAAGGAGAGCATCAAAAATAAAAAATCCAGTTCCCTGGTGGACAGAAATATGTGCAAACAAAATAACACAGCGAAACGCAGCGTTTAAAAAATGCGGAAAAACAGGACAGAGGAAAACATTATAAACTACAAAAACATTTCCTAAGAAGTTAATAGAACAATCAATATGGCCAAACAAGACCACTTGAGAACATTCTGCCAGACCCTTAGCTTCAGGAACACAACATCAGATTTCTGGAAAAAGCTAACAAGAATAAATGGAAACATCATCAAAAGAAACACAATGCCAGCCTTAGACAACGCACAAGCAAAAACAGACAAAGAAAAAGCAAACGTATTAGTCAGACAATTCTACACAGTCTGCAGCAAAAACAACTTAACACCCCAGGAACTAAACAGAAGAACTAAACTCATTAAAGAAATGGAAACAACACATATACATCCAGAAGCTACATATCTCAACGCAGACATCACAATACAAGAAGTTACTAGGGCAATAGCCAGAAAATCAAACACAGCAGCAGGACCAGGCATACTAAACTACACTACACTGAAGAAAGTACCCCCTAACATCATTCAAATGATTACAATTCTATTCAACAAGATATGGGAGGAGGGTAAAATACCCACGTCGTGGAAAACAGCCACTATAATAGCACTCCTCAAACAGGATAAAGACTCAAAAGTAACTGGTTCTTACCGACCCATATCCCTAACGTCGCACCTAGGGAAAATACTAGAAACAGTAGTAAACACGAGGTTAACATTCCACCTTGGAAAATATAACCTATACAGTCCCACACAAGCAGGATTCAGAAAGGGCAGAAGAACTGTCGACCAACTATTAAAGTTGGAACATGAGGTAAAAAAATTCTTCATGAAAAACAGCAAAACCCTGGCTGTATTCCTTGACGTCACCAGAGCATACGATGAATGCTGGCAAGAGGGGGGCCCTGCTAAAAATCCAAAACACAGGAATCCATGAGAAAACCATGAACTACTCGTACATAAAAAATTTCCTACAGGGACGCTTCTTCCGTGTGCAAATCAACAACGATCTATCCGATGTCTACGAACAAGAAAACGGGATTCCACAAGATTCTGTTATATCACCAACTCTATTCACCATAATGGTCAATGACCTGGGGGAAGGGGTGGGAGATGTAAAAAACAGTATATCCCAGTTTGCCGATGACGTAGCCATCTGGACCACCGGGAGAAACACTAAATATCTGAAGGAATCGATGCAGAGACAGCTCAACATGGTAACCAACTGGATGACCAGGTGGGGATTTCAAATCAATGCATCCAAATCCATAGGAATGCTATTCAGCCGAGGTAACATCCTCAAGGATAGAAATCCAGATATTCAAATAAACGGCCAGCCAATCAAATTTGAGAAAACCACACGATTCCTTGGCATGACCCTAGATCGGAGCCTGCGATGGGACAAACATATTAACAATATAGTTGAACACAGCAGAGGGGGCGTAAACATGCTAAGATATATAAAAGGAAGTGGTTGACGAGCAGACACTGCTCACATTCTACAAATTCTTTATAAGTGGAAAAATGGAATATGCGAACATTGTATATGAATCGCCCGCCCCATCAAATACCAAAAAGCTGAACAATGTCCAAAATAAACCCCTAACAACAATAGCTGGGGTATCACCAATCACATCAGAAGAAGCACTTCAAGTTGCCCTAGGTATTCTGCCCCTAGGGCTCAGAAGGAAGGAGCTAAGACTGAACTACTGGGTTAAAATTGGAAGTGACAGCACACACCTGGCCTACAAATCTTTCTATGAAGACGTAGAGGAGGGTAATTACAAGCTTACGAAGCCTAGATACCCAGCTAGATGGCGTACAAACCAGGAAAAACTACAACATCCAGATATCTGGGACCTGGTAATAACTAGGCAAAACCACAAGGCGGATTGCCCTCCATGGGAACTTGTGCGACGAACAATCGATACACGATTAACGGAAACACTTCCAAAAAATCTAGAAAATTATAAAGTTCAGAATAGGACTATCAAACACATTAACGAACACACGCACAACCATCTCAAAATATATACAGATGGTTCAAAGGGGGATGATGGTACTTCGGGGGCAGGAGTCGTAATCCCAGAGAGAAGAATTAAAAGGGCATACATACTCCCTAACAACATTTCAATATTTTCTGCTGAGCTTACAGGCATACTGAAAGCACTAGAGCTGATAGGAGAGAACCCACCGGAGCATACCACGATCCTAACGGACTCCCTATCTTCAGTACAAGCGCTTCAACTTAAGAAAGAAAGTGAACGGCCCGACCTGATATAAGACATTAAACGCATACACACATCCTGGCACAATAAAGGAAAATACCTAACAATTATGTGGATTCCAGCGCATGTGGGTATAGCAGGGAACGAGTTGGCCGATATCGAGGCTAAAGTAAGGAAGGGCAATAACACAACCAGAAAAGCTAGTACATTTTATGTCCGAAATAAAATCGTTCATTAGAAAGGAAATCAACAAAGAATGGACACTTAAATGGTCAAACAGCTCCAAGGGTAGACCTTCTCCTTCCTAAAAGCTCCTACAAGAAAAACTCAAATACGGGACGAGCTGAAAATTCCTAACAATAGGAAATACCTAAAGCTCAGTCTAGGAGTTGCAGCGTTCAAAATAAATGAACCAATATGCGAGGAGTGTTACGAGGCAAACTCGATAGAACACTACCTCCTAGACTGCGCCAAATACCGACAACAAAGAACGGCGATGCTAGATTTTTTCAAAAGCAACAATATATAGTGCGATCTAGTAAACACACTAGGCCACAAAGTGGCCGTAGATTCAAAGAAAACAGTCAAACAATATATATCTGGAACCAAAGAATTAATATAATAAGAAACAAAATTAATAAATAAAATCTACTATCTGGAAATAGCGATACATGATAATCTGACACAAACAAACAAAAACACTATAGATACCTAGTAAAAAGAAACAACACACGAGAGCTCCTCGCGAGGGCACAATAGCGACCAACAAAACAAACAAGAGACAAAGGACTCCCACAATAAACCTTTCAACTAGATTGACGGCTTACGTAAACAAGACATCATATACCTATTCAAACAATTAGTCACAGACACCGAACACATAAAGAACCATACACTAACAAACACATGACAGTACAGAATAATCCCACAAGCAAATACACAACAACCTACATCCACAAAATCTTGCACGTAAAAAGTTTTTAATAGTCACAATAACATCCCCCATGACAGCCTCACGATTGTGCAAACATGAGTTTTAACAAATTACAAGCATTCCCAACCCCCCAATAACAACTACAGAGCTGTGCAAATGAGTTTCTACACGACAGCCCAAACAAAACAAACCCCGCCCACTTATTAACAACATGGTTGGGCAACCAAATTGTAGTGCAATTGAGTTTCAACAACAAGTCACACAAACCCACCCCGCACTAACAACCACATGATTGTGCATAACCACCAGAGTTTTACCGCCAAAGAGTCAGACCAATCAACCAATAAACATACACACTCCAAACACTGAAAATCACTATGCAAGTGCTATTGAGTTTCAGCACAACATACTTCACGCAAAACTAGTCCCAACCCCTGATAAGCAACCAAAAAATAGAGCACGACCAGAATTTCACAGTACCAGACCAGTCAATCAATAAACATACACACTCCAAACAATGAACATCACCTTGCCAGTGCTATTGAGTTTCAGCACAACATATTTCACGCAAAACTAGCCCCAACCCCTCACAAACAACCAAACATTGTGCACGACTAGAGTTTCACAGTACCACACCAGTCAATCAATAAATTAAAAAAATTAAAAAAGTAAAGTAACCCATAGCATTTATTAATGCCGTAGGGGTGTGAGATGTTAGCGATCTCACATTTCACAGGCTCTGCAAGCGAGGGCGGTAGCCATCTCCTCTCCCTCGCAGTCTTTACTTCCCGGATTACTCCGGTACCCATTTAAGGCTGGGTCGACCTGGGAGCAGTTGCGATCTGAAAACATTTCCGCCTCAACTGGGGAATGAACCCAGGACCACTCATATGCGAAGCCAGTGCGCTAACCACTGCGCTAACGCGGATCCCAATCAATAAATATACACAATCCAATCAACAAAACACAACCTTACAACCAAAATGAGTTTCAATCCACCACCACACTCAAATCACTACATTCATAACCACAAGACCAGAACCAGACAGGACAGCATACAGATAGATACCCATAAGACAACAGACAGGACACGAATAAAACACCTAAATCCTCATAATACAGACGGCATATAACCACCTAGTTCAGATATATAATCTAATAAAAACAAGAGTGCAAGAGCGAGGAGTTCTCATATCACACCATAACATTAAAAATTACACCATCAGATAACAATCACTAATGGGAAGAAAGCTCAACCAACAAACTGAATAAAACCCAAAAAAACCTCACGTATAATTTAGACAAGGGAGGGGGGAGGTCCAAAATATTGGTATTATCGTGAGATTGAAGTATGAAAGGCCAATAATACCAGTATACCGTATATACAGAGACGTACTATCGAGATACGCAACTGTATAAGTATGTAAGGGTATGTAAAACATCTGTGTGCATGGATATTTATGTTATGTAAAATATGTGGATACATGAGTATATGATATGTAAAGCACAAGTGTGTATGGATATCTATTATATGTATGTGTAAAGTATTTGGGTGAATGGGTATTAATGATATGTAATGAATATGGGTGAATGTGTACTTATGATATGTAAAGTATATGGGTGAATGTGTACTTATGATATGTAAAGTATATGGGTGAATGTGTACTTATGATATGTAAAGTATATGGGTGAATGTGTATTTTTCCCATATGTAAGGTATATATGCGTGCAGGTGTATTTTTTCATATGTAAGGTATATGGGTGCATGTATATTTTTTCATGTGTAAAGTTTATGGATGCATGTGTATTTTTTCATATGTGACGTATATGGGTGCATGTCTATTTTTTCATATGTAAAGTTTATGGGTGCATGTGTAATTTTTCATATGTTAAGTATTAGGGTGCATGTGTATTCTTTCATATGTGAAGTATATGGATGCATGTATATATGTATGACCATATGTGTGTAAGAACCCATTGCTTAATGGAAAAGTAATATATATGTATATAAGCATTGAAGTCGTTTTTTTTTAAAATTTACATTTATTGAATTTTTAAAAAAAATAAACAAATTTTAAAAATTTTTAAAAAAATTAAATAAATAATAATAAAAATAAACAATTCCTCCACAGAGTCTACAAGACCATCCAAACCTTTGGATGCCAACAAAAGACCCACAATCATCTATTTCTAGGAGGAGAACCAAGACCAACGTGCATAACACCAAAGGCACCAAGTAAAACAAACAAGTCCTTCTTAGGACTACTCCCTAATCCCCCAATATTTTTGTCCTTATAAGGACATGTAGACCAGACCCCAGTTCAAATCACCAGTCCCTAACAGGACAACCCAGGCCATTGGGCCACAATATACGCCTGATATAACTAAAGGAAAACCATTCCACGGTTGAAAGAGGCGTGTCTGACTCTAGACAGACAAATCCAACAACTAACAAACAACAAACTAAATATTAGATAGTTTAACATCGTGGTATAACAAATACTCAATATGAATACTCATACAAAATATTATAAATAGTGAGTTGTGGAGACCCATGTTAGCCTACGTCGACTGGCATGGCAGTTGATAATGATAACATACAATACAACTATAAGAAAATCACATATGACATAGATACATACCCTGTTTTGTATCCGGGAAGTTGAAATCTGTCACTGATTCACATCCGTTGAGCAATGATAACACAAAACAGAAGAAGAGGATATATTTGAAGTTCCTTCTATCAAAAACATCTCTACTGCTTATTTGAACACAGTCTCCATGACGACAGCTGGTTGATGTCATACATTGAAAAATGTTATTTTTATGATCGACATCTCTGCTAATGCTGTTGTCCTGACTGTTGATGCCGTATTGACAATGTGTGCCACAACGACGTCTATCGTGTGTAATTCTCCGGTTTATTACTTGGTAATTATTTCTATAACGATAACAATAATCACTGTTATCATTGTTAATATCCTCGTTCGAATTAGTAGAAGAGACTTGACCTTGGAACATCCCAGGCCACATCTCTAAAGTTTGTAAACTGCTACTTATGTTTCTCCACTTCGGTTGACAAACTGCCAAAAGTCAATCAAGCGAAAATTGTTCCTTGAATGAAGCACAAAAAGGAAGTAGGGGGTGAATACATTCAGCCTGCAAAACTCTTTGAATGGGTATGTTGAACGTAAATGAACCTCGCCAGCGCTCAGGCTAAGTTGCGCAAATGTCCCTAAAATGAGATAAAATAAGGGAAAGAACTCAAATAGCATATAGGCAAATATTACGAGGTTCTGTTGCATGTATGATTTCACCTCTTTAATTCATATTCATTATGTTCAAAAGAAACAGTTTGAACGTGAACTTGAATTATTAAGAATCAATGTGTTCATTTAGTGGGTTGATTTATGACCTAGTTTGTTCAGCTAGAGGGTTGATTTATGAGCTATTTTGTCTGTTCAGTTTGCGAGTTGACTCATGTGCTAGTGTGTTCAGTTAGCGAGATGATTTATGTGGTAGTTTGTTCAGTTAGGGAGATGATTTATGTGCTAGTTTGTTCAGTTAGCGAGATGATTTATGTGGTAGTTTGTTCAGTTAGGGAGATGATTTATGTGCTAGTTTGTTCAGTTAGAGGGTTGATTTGGTTGCTAGTTTGTTCAGCGAGAGAGTTGATTTATGAGCTATTTTGTCTGTTCAGTTAGCGAGTTGATTCATGTGCTAGTTTGTTCAGATAGAGGGTTGATTTGCTTGCTAGTTTGTTCAATTAGGGAGTTGAGTTATGTGCTAGTTTGTTTATTCAGTTGCTAAGTTGATTTATGAGCTACTTTGTTGAGTTAGTGGGTTCATTTATGCGCTAGTTTGTTTAATTTGTGGGTTCATTTATGTGCTAGTTTGTTCAGTTAATGGGTTGCTATGCTAGCTAGTATGTTTGTTCAGTTAGTGAAATAATTTATGATGGATTTTGTTTGCTAAGTCAATCAGTTGTCAAATTATTGTTTTGTTAAGTGGGACGCCAGATTTTTAATCAGATAACTGGTTGACTTGTTGATTGGTTTGCGCATTTATTGATTAGTTGGTTGATTAGTGTGACTGTTGTTTGCTTGATTAGTTTAGAGTGTTAGTTGTCATGTTAGTCAATCAGTCAATTAGATCATTATCATTGTATTCTTCTATAAACTGTATAAATACTTGAACCCATTGTCTACACGGTTACCGCGATTGATATATAACGTAGTCACTAACTAAATTAGATACACACTTCCTCTTCTTCTGTGTCTGTTCTCACAGTGTTGCAGAATACCAGGATGTGTTCCGGAAAACGGAATGCCATGGTTTACTGCTAAGATTCCATATATAGACTTTTTTACTTTGACGCATCCAAAATCACCACGGTTACTATGTCACTTTAACCCTATATGGAATAAGACACATAACCCCCCTCCCATAACCTCCTTAGTCGTCTCCTACAACATGCATTGTAAGTAACAGTCTTGCAGTTCTTTGTTTCCTTCTCTAATCCCCGATAATACATGATCGGTATATAAAATAATTGTGTTCACATTTTGTTTTATATGGCAAGAAATTGCAATAGGTAGCTCAACAGAAAAGGGAAACTAATATACAATATCAAATATCGAAGTAGTTCAGCTAACAAGTTATGAAATAGTCTATAAATTAGTTGGTAGTTTAATCACACCATACAATCTGCTGATATTGTATAAGAAAGTGTAGTGTGTGGCCGCATGATATGAACACCAGTCTCATATTCACGAGTTCCCACGATGAAAGCACAGTTGAGATCCGATTTTTGCCTTTTGGACTTAAAACAAGAAATAATTCCAGTACACGTCGTAGCGACAGCAGTAGCACAACGGCCTTACTTTCCACAGCCTATAAATATCCTCCCTGAACCGTACAGTAGTGCATGCAGCAAAAACACGAGAAAGTCTGAGAAAATTCTTAGCTTATAAGGATTACTGTGAAACGCTTAGACATATCAAATCTTAGATGCAAAACTTCCAAAAGGTTAGCATGAAGTATTGCTAATTACTGATATAAACCACTTAATAGCACCCAAAATATGTAGTGCCTATTATAGGTAACAGACATATAATAATGGTTTCTCCCAACTTTCACATGATTGTGAAAATTAAATTTTAAAACATATATCTTCTTCTTCTTCAGCGTTCATTCTCAAACTCCTGCTGGATCTCTATTGCAGTAGGACAATGGCCCTATTAGATTTCCAGCAGGATATATTTCAGAGAATGGAAATGCGTTGTGTCGCCGTTTTATTTGCGCCAATGGCCCGACACATCCGTCTTCGGCGGGAAAACATATATTAACATATAGAGATTTTGTTCATTATTGAAAGATGATGGTGAAATAATCACTTTTCTTGTGATCACCTAGCTCTTGACGACGCATAGTCATTCTGACAAAATCACAGATACTTCTCAGTTGTGTAACTAAGGCAACCCCCAGACTCATATATGCTATTATAGGTAAGGATGTCTGTGTTTGTGTGTATGTGTTGGGGTAGACATACAATAAATATTTCACGCAGGTATGTATCACCTGTAATTAAACCACAGAATCATTATATCTGTAAATGTAGTGAGCGTCTAGATGCCATATCCATATCACGCCCGTGCGCTGCCAGGGCGTGAAAGGGGAGCAAAGAATAGCAACACTGTTAACCTTCCACGAATGTCGTAAAAGGCGACTAAGGAGGTTATGGGATGGATTTGGCTGTCCCATCCCATATAGGGTCAGTGACCCAAAGCCATGCTGAAGTCGGATGTGTTAGGCCGAAAGGCGCAGATATCGCAGAAATGATGTAAACCATGGCACAACGCATTCCGTTCTCCAGACTACATCCTGCTAATCTGCACGAGTTTCAGAACGAACGCAGAAGAAGAAGATGAAGATGTCCATATCAAAGAAGAGATTGTACTAATGATTTTTTATAGATTGATCTTATAGATTGATTGTATAGATTTTATAGATTGATCTGGACTAAGGAACATATTTTGACGTATTGCATTCCACCTTGCAATGACAACAGAATCCATTTGGATCCTACCTTGAATTTGACGTTAGAATTGACATCATTGCATGTCTGGGATCAGAGATTGGTCATCATCATCATCAAGTGCCGTCTCCGCAACGAATGTTGGCTGCAACGGATCTCCAACATCCCCTGTCTCTTGTCTTAGTGGTGCACTCTGCTAGACTGTAACCTGTCCATCGTGTGATGTTACTCTCCTACTTTATACATCATAAAGTGTTTATGTTTATAAACTCCCACACAATCATCAGAGATTAGTAAAGGTGAAAATATTCAATTTTTCTGACCATTAAGTAAAATGTTTGTTTGACCTTGGAACAAGCAATCAAATCCACCCGGAAACCTTCTTAGATTCATTTTATGACATGCTTGGCAGATCACATAGCTGATATATATATTGTACATACATTAGCTGGCAATTCCTTCTTGGGTTCCGGGGACAGGCTTTATTTATGATTGACTAGATATAGCCTTAACTAGAACCCCTATTGCTAATGCGTTATGTAAACCAATGATAGAAGCTATCTTGCTTGCTTAAATTATATTATTTTTATTTGTTTTGTTAAAAGTTCTGCTTAAAGTTTTCAAGCATTCATGTTTATACTGGATTCGCGTGCTTGTTGTTCTATGAAAGCCTAGATGTTTATGTATTCAATGATCGAAAACATAATATACACATATGGAGGAGCTCGTGTGTATTGAAGTGGGATTGAATGTCATTGAATGAGAGAGTCGTATACTTGACTAAGAGATTGCTAAGAAAGAACATAAATAAAAGATGATGTGATGTGTATACCCCCTTCTTTCTCTGTTTACTTTCCATGTCAGGGGTCGGCGTACCTGTTTATAAAATATTCGTAAGGTTGTCTTTCTTCTACAGGTGACATATTCTTTGGAGAACATACTATTATTAGTGAATTTTCTTAACTCATGACGATTCTCAACTCCTAGACCAGTTGACCCATGGGTATCAATGGTACTACATGCCTTCTAACTGAATTAATTTGGACCCCGTTGGTTACTTTTGCGATTATGTAGGCTTTTGAGTCGTCGCTATTTACATACTTGGAGTCGCATACGTTAAGGGACCTCACCCGCTAGGAAGAATTTCTTGCGTGAATCAGTCACAAAACTGCGTGAAATTTGTATAAAGATTGAAACTGCAGTAAAGACAAATATACTAGATATACGAAGAACCTGGTAAATCGGTATTGAACTGGAATTATGAGCCGCTACACTCTGATATATTTATTGTGATGGGTATTTGAGTACCTATGGCATCGTCCAATGTACGCTGATAATAGCCTGTAGGCATAGCTAATAATTGACATAAATATGACCGCATTTAAGCCATATATTCAAATAAACTGTGCGGTAAAACGTTGGTCAGCATCGATGTGAAGGAATCATTGCAAGCTTTCATGTGATTAGATGTCGGCAAACTAAACGATAGAACATGACTGTTACATATAGATATACCTCTTCCATATATAGATATACCTCTTCCACATATAGATATCCCTCTTCCACATATAGATATACCTCTTCCACATATAGATATACCTCTTGAGCGTAGAAGATTTCTTCTCAAAGCATTGTTTACCACTACGAGTTGGAGTCTTCTGGGATACAAGAAAGATCTGGTGAAATCTTATTACTCTACACAAGAAATTGCACATAAAAAACAAAGGCTTCATCGCTCGTAATCCCTGAAAATCTAAACAAATTTATGACATTCTAAGTGACTTTCTGTGTAGAACGTTGTCCTCACTGTCAAGCTGTAAGTCTATGGGTAAAAGACATTAAAGATGTCTCTTTCTGAATTGTTATGACGAAATAGCTCTTTGTTCAAGGCTAAAATAATTATCGTACATAGCAACACACATATCTACATATGTAAGTATATGTTGCTGATATGTAACGTCACAGCAAGGGTGTGTGGTAATAAGAAAACAGCTTAGAGTTCTCTTACAATATATACTTCTTCTATCTATACTGGTGAAACATGTCTCGATATTTTTCGATTTTTAAAACAGTTTAACAAGATTTCATTAAATTATCTTAAATACGTATAAGACAACTATAATACTGTAAGAGAGCTTACAGCAAGGTGTGACCAACGCTTAGTGTGACATCACAAAATTCGTAGCATGTTCTTGTATTTTGGAGTACATCGTGCAAGCACATCATCAATGGTTTTTTTATGGCAAGGTCGCTCAGACCGTGGACGAGGTTTGACACATATGTACAATTTCTCACGTTCAGTACTGTTTGAAGCGCGTACAATGGCAGGAAAACACGTGTATGACACGGTCGCAAACAGACAGAAACCGAATATTAACACATGTATATAACATTGGCGTCACTCCTTGACTTTTTCCCCCGAGATTTAGGACTTTTTCCCACTCTTAAATAGCGTTTTTTTCCCCATAAAATTGAGTCGTACCTGAGTCACGACATAATACATTCTCACAGTATGTTCATGTTACTGTCTTAACTAATGAAAATAACATAGCGAATAGTGTTAGTGTGTAGCTGGAGCCAGCAATTGTAGAACAAAATAGAAACACTGTGACATGACATGCAGGTTACAAGAAGCGGCTAAGGAGGTTTGGGTTTGCAGTTGAAATAAATAAAGCTAAAGCTACGATATCAAGCTACAGATAAACTTCCCCATTTTGCAAATGTGTACAAGAGTATAAGTAATACTTACTGGAGACTGAAACACATAAACAAAACATTTTTATATTTATGAATTTTTTAATATGAGCATTCATGGCTGTCCTGGGGAGATGCTCATAAATGTTCAATTCTCCAGTCTGTGAGTTATTTAAGAGCGTAGCACGAGTCCCTCGTCAATTATACAGTTCTTTTGACCCATCGGGTATCATCCTTAATAAATGAGGATATTAAATAAATTTAATCATTTTAATTGGTCCACTTTGTGTATACTTTATATTGACAGCTAATAAGAAATCGCGGGAAGTGAAATAGCGTAACCTTTGAAGAATGATATCCGGTGTATCTACAGGGTTGTGTAGTTGACTTTGGATTCGGTGTATAAGCTCAGTATCCAAGATATTTGTTGGTTGCGCATTATGCAGATCCTCCAAGAGCAAATGCACTTGCTCTCTTATGTTTGTATTAAGTATTGCAGAGGCGTCAACATTCAGTTCTCATCGTACATATATATCACCATAGTCAAATATAAGACATTCTGATTCTCAGTGAAGCATCCTTCTAGTGACGTTATTTGACTTTTTCCGTGATTTCCATTGGCTGTAGACACAAAGTCCTGCAGCGATCACTAATCTGACCAATGGTCATGGATATATTTCTCGTCTAATTGAGTTCCTAGCTCAATTTGTTGAAATTAGAAATCTAGAAATTATGAATTTAGAAAAATAATGGAGACTATTTTTAAACTGTTGTATTGCTCGTACAAGTCGGAAATGTTACCACAGAGATGTAGTTCTCAAGAGGAATGAAGAATCTTATGGACAGCTAAAAAAACGAATAAGGTAAAGACGGAGATTGACACCATAAATGTTTGTTTAACATCAGAATAGATCAGTTCAAATTTATTGGCCCTGCCATAGGAAGAGGATGTTTAGAATACAATATATCATCAGGAAAAAATTGAGGGAGAAAAAGAGAGAGAGTGTCAATCAAATGGAGAAAATAGTGGACATTCTGACATCATTGCATGGTAGAGAGTCAGCACGAGAATTGTCCAATACAGCGCATCGGATAGTCTTGTCGATATCAATGACCGCCTAGGATACAAAGCACGGCACATTATGATGATGATTGATAATACACTCAGTTAACTAATACATCTGAGCACCATAAAGTGTGTATTCAATTAAGACACATTGACAATTGTTCTACCAATATTTTATGATGTGTTTTAGTACCACAAGTATGGCTACTGATTCACGTCAAAGAGCTACACTCACGATTAATACCGTGTCTTTGCTTCAATGACCCAGCAGTATACGGTTTCTTGCCCTTGGCGTAACGTCACGCTGCAGTGCTTGCACGTGTGCTCTATGTTCTGCCTTTGTTTCATACCAATCTCTGGTAATATGTTATATAAAGAGAAAATATAGTTGTTAAGTATTAACGTTTCAGTCAGCTTCTCAATCAACCGTATCTTTTCTTTTCCTCTGCCTATACTACTTTCTATTTTTCCTGTTATAAACTCTAACAAATTTTGGTTTTGCCTCAATTCTTAAAATTTATTTAACGTGAGATTATGAAATGCTCAGACGAGAAAATACACATATGATATATTTTTACAATTAAAAAGTTTATGGATACTGCCATCTAAATGCTTAAATATGTCAACATCGACGCATACTATGATTTAACTAAATGCTCTACACACGATACATTATTGTATACTATTCGACGACGCGAGGACTTGAACCTGGCCCCAAAAAACATAACTGGAAGTGAGATTGAGGTAGGGCTGGCAACCATAAGGACCTCCTGCTGGCGGCTTCATAGTGGCAGTACTATTGCCTATATAAACTTCTGAGTATAGAAAACTGATCACAGAAGCCCACCGAAGACGGATGTGTCGGGCCATTGGCGCAAATAAAACGGCGACACAACGCATCTCCATTTTCTGGACTACATCCTGCTGGAAATCTAGCAGGACCATGATCCAGCTAGATCCAGTTGGAGTTTGAGAATGAACGCAGAAGAAGAAGAAGATCACAGAAGAACAGATGTGCCTTCAAGAAACACAAGAGATATGTGTCATTACAATCGCCCGTGTGTTGCCGAGGTCCGAAAGGGGA
Source organism: Meghimatium bilineatum (assembly GCA_034231615.1). Classification (NCBI taxonomy): domain Eukaryota; kingdom Metazoa; phylum Mollusca; class Gastropoda; order Stylommatophora; family Philomycidae; genus Meghimatium; species Meghimatium bilineatum. Next base: position 35,157,212 of record CM067299.1, on the reverse strand, counting down.
GCAAACAATAGCAACACTGTTTACCTTCCACGCATGTCGTAAAAGGCGACTAAGGAGGTTATGGGATGGAGTTGGCTGTCCCATACCATATATGGTCAGTGACCCAAAGCCAGGTTGAAGTCGGATGTGTCAGACCAAAAGGCGCAAATATCGCAGCAATGCTGTAAACCATGAAACATCGCATTCCGTTCTCCGGACTACACCCTGCTAATCTGCAGGAGTTTGAGAACGAACGCAAAGATGAAGAAGATGGCATTACAATAACTCTACCTCTCACACAAAATTGTTAGTGAAACTGATGTACATAATAATAGTAAAGATAAGAACTTTGGCAGATAATGGTTCTTGATTTCGAAACTGACGACGTTGTATAGTCGATGGTTCTTAACGTGGAAAATATGGCTCATCCAGTGACCACGATGAAATAATCCCTTCTGCTGTGAGTAGGTAGATCTTGAAAGCCCATAGTCTTTGAAGCAAAAGCACTGCATATTTTCAGTTATTAACTGAGGTAACACACGGACTCATGCAAGATTGTTTTAAAATCGTGGTTTTGTGAGGGAGGTTTATGGAGGCATGTTTGATCTTCAAAGGAAGACATTCTAGTACGCCAGCGTGACAGTAGTATTATGTCCTGATAGTAGCACATCACGAATGTGCGGGCCATCTATCACATCAGTATTATGTTATATTTGTTTGTCCATCAAACGTGCTGGCACATCTAGAATTCACCGTCACCTAGCAGTCTGCCACAAAAGGACAAAGTTGCAATTGTCTGTTGGCCTGCTTCTCTTAGTCTGCCATGGAGATAATTTGATAGAAAACAAATGTAAGACATTGAGAAAGGTGACGGTGATTTTTGGTACAGGTGACAGGTTGTCATCATATCCCCCAACTGTCGTGAGTTGACTCCTACGACATGCCTGGAAAGAAGAGTGCGGCCGTATTCTCTGCGTCCTGAACTAGAAGTCTAAGCTCCGACTGCCATATGCGCATAAAAGGGGAGGGGGAACATGGTATCTTAATTATTTTAAACAAAATGTGTCAATAAATCTTGCTAATTTACAAAATTACTCATGCCAAGAAATCTTTCAAATCTTGCTAATTTACAAAATTACTCATGCCAAGAAATATTTCAAATCTTGCTAATTTACAAAATTACTCATGCCAAGAAATCTTTCAAATCTTGCTAATTTACAAAATTACTCATGCCAAGAAAAATTTCAAATCTTGCTGATTTACAAAATTACTTATGCCAAGAAATCTTTCAAATCTTACTGAATTCCAAAAACTAAACCAGTTAATTACTATTTTTGGACCAAAAGAGGTTACGGAAAAATGATGTCCCAAAAGGAGGGACACTGTTAAAACAATTTGACAACCACTGTTATATATGACAGCCACTGTTATAGACCAATATTTGCACCTTCCAATCGTCTCTTAACAATGCAATGAATAGCAGCGTAAAATAGACATCACTTTTTAGACTCGGGAAGATGCTATGGATTCCCTCTATGCATGAATAACATACAGAGCCGCCAGAATATCTTCAAGTATTGTAACTACATGTACAGTTATATTTCCACTGTACAGTTTATTCTGCTTTGAAGACTGTCGGACACTCTAAGGGCGCCCGACTCCATTCCGCACCAGATAGCACATACTGCAATCTGCACACACTCTGTATAATGTCCTCTGCTCGCCCCATCCACGACTTTCCTCTGTTAAATCGACTGCATTTCGCTTTAAGATTTCATGATGTAGTGGTGCTCTTTATCAGTGGTGATTTGTAGGTAGGCCCGTGCCTTGCACATTTGTATTCTTTGCTCTGCAGTTGGGCAATTAAGTAAGTATCGCATGACTTTTTATCGCATAGCTGCGACTTAGACGTAACACATCTTAGCAGATCCGTAGTCGCAACCTTCGATAACAGTTACCATGTTGTTCTGACAGGCCGACGTTGTGCTTGAATTAGTTATGGGCATGGCGTGGGTGGGCGGAACAACAAAGAAACCTGACGCATGGGCCAGAGTTGTGCCATGATGTCGACGTCTGTTTCGGCAGCATTAGACTCGAAACACGATTGAGTGGAATGGCTGCTGAAACAGAAGGCGGAGCACGTATGGAAATGCCCCACGTGCTGTGAGGCCAGTTTCTAATCAAGAAGCAGATCCGACTTTCTCATTGGCTAGCGACACAAAGTTTACTCACAGTAACCAATGATCAGTCACATCAACCAATATAAGTGACGCTGTTTCGGATCTTTGCGCAGGGCTTCTCTCAAATGAAGGACATGTCTAGCGTAACTAGGACTACGTGGTTCACAAACACAATAAAAAACTAACGACTCAAATCAATCTGTTGTCAACGTAACCATCATGATAACGAAGACAACACAGCTTCTCATATGTTACATCAGTTGTGTGTAACAATACGCTGAAAGACAGTGCAACAAAACGCATGTCCCTATCGTATCACATATACACAGTGTAAAAGTCAACACATATTGTAGAGTCCAATACGTGAATGAGAAATTAATGTGTTGCGCAACTAATAATAGATAAAAACAAAGACAACAGTGGAGAAGTGTGGAAGGTTTTAATACGAATAGTTATTTTTATTGAGTCGAAATTTGAAGCTTCTGGCGAAATGACACCTGTGTAAACCTTGATGAATAGTTAACACGTACCAGGTATATTGTTGTCTGTTATTATTTTTTGTTTTTTTGCGAGGATATGAGATCGCTAAGTTGCATTAATCATTGTTAGAGATGTGATGTGGTGAGACATAACCCAGCTGTCATTTTGGTAATAAGCATTGACTGAGCCCAGATAACATGATGCACACAAAATGATGATAGTGAATAAGGATGAATTATTGTGTGGACAGTCTTGTAATTCCTAAGGGCTTCAATGCCACATTGCGATTTCGTTAAATATTCAGATAGTAGATTAGGTAGTTTTGTTAGTTAGTTGATTGATTATTATTGTTGATTAGATGGAAATGTGATCAGACCATGATCAGAGCATTATAACACCTGTTGGCGAAGTGGAAAAAAGGCATTTGAAAAGTGCGATATTTATTTAGTTGGTTTGTTGAATGGTTTTAGTTGTTAGATGGATGGCTGGTTGATTAGTTGGTTTGTTAAATGGTTTTAGTTGTTAGATGGATGGCTGGTTGATTAGTTGGTTTGTTAAATGGTTTTAGTTGTTAGATGGATGGCTGGTTGATTAGTTGGTTTGTTGATTGCTTAGTATTCTGATTAGTGTTGATGTTGTTAATTAGTTTATCTGTCAAACATTCAGTTGTTTGTTTATTTAGTTGGCTTTTACCATGGTTAAATGGTTGGTTGATCGGTTGGTTGGCTGTGTGATTGATTGATTAAATGGTTGGTTGATTAACATTAATCACTCAAGTGCTATGATGAGTGGCGTAGGTGATAATGCTTCCCCACAACTATCTGTCTCTTGTGTTGTTAATAAGTTCAGTTGGTGACTTCTTTTTGTTCCACAGTGACAACACATTCATAAATTTATCTCTTTATCTTTCTCTTTATGTTCTATTCTTGATCTTTCCAGTGGTTACTAAATGTACAAGTTTTACTTTTCCCATCACAAGCTCTAAAACGGTGATTGTCTGCTTCTATTGTTCGCTATAATTTGTCTATTTACTAAACCATCTCTGAGAACTTCTACATTAGTTTTCTTGGCTGTCCAGTGTATTTTCATCATTCTCCTTAAAAACAACATATCAGTTGCGTCCAGCTTATCTTGGACACTTTTTGTTTACTGTCCATGTTTCACTTCCATGAAAATTGATTGGCGCAATATAAGACCCTAGCACACGAACTCATGCATGCATTGATATTACTCCATTACATAGAATGTTTCGCATTTTTGACATGTTAATTTTGCCTGCGATATTCTGTTCTTGATCTCATTGTAGCACCAGCCATCTGATGTTAAAATGGTGCAAAGATACTAGACATATCCGCTTGATTTAATTTTGCATAATTGATAGTAATACTGCATTTTAGCGGTGTGTATTTCTGTGAAACAATCATTACTTCTGTTTTCTTGTAGTTTAGACTGAGCCCTTTGTTTTCACTTTCGTGTACTACCATATCTAACAGGCCTTGAAGATCTTGTTCACTTCCTTCGATCAGAACTTTATCGTCAGTATATCTTAGATAATTCAGATTGTAACCTCCAACTGCAATTCCTGGAATGCTTTCTATGTTTCGCATAATATCCTGTGTATACAGGAAAAAAGAACAGGCGGCATTATACATCCTTGCCTGACGCCCATCTCTATCTTTTGGAATTTACATTACTATCAACCCTCATCGCAGCTATTTGTTTCCAATACATACTTCTTACTATATTTAGATCGTTCCTATCAACATTGAGGTTTTATAACATTTTTATCATTTCTGAATTCTTCATCTTGTCATTATAATCTGTGAAGCACAATCACAGGTCATTTTGTACTTCTATTGCCCTCCCCACCAATGTTGATTAACATACTACTCTAAATTTATAGTAGAACATTTTAACTTGAAGTTTAATATTACTTTTTACTTCACATTTCAATATAAACTTATGGAAAGTGTTGTTATAGAATAAATATTACTTTCATTTAAGTGTATAACAATATCAACGTTCATGTTACCTTCAACGCTGTACGTTTGAATACCACGACAGGTATTGGCTTCCCCATATATTTCAACATCTTCTTCTTCGTTCGTTCTCAAACTCCTGCAGATTAGCAGGATGTAGTCCGGAGAATGGAATGCGTTGTGTCATGGTTTACAGCATTGCTGCTTTTCAACATGTATACATATTACTTTCAGCGCTGTACGATTCAACTATCCTTACATTTTACTTTCATTTTTGTGGATTTTAGAACAATCGTTCCTGTTACTTCCACCGTTACATATTTGAACATAATCCTACATATTACTTTCACTGCAGTGCCTTTTAAAATAATTATAAATATTACTTTCACTACAGTAGATCTATATTTTAATATTACTTTACAGAATTAGCCGTTATACATTTTAACATAATTGTAAAATCACTTCCACCGCTATAAATTTCAACATCCTTTCACATTACTTTTAACTCAGGAAAACCTAACCGACAAGTCAATGTATAACACATTATTGCTAAATATCTCATGATGTCACAGTGGGATCATATTCACGTCTTGTGTTGATTTTGCCAACATACAAACTGTTCTTTTTTTTCCTAGCCACATTTCAATATTTGAACAGAAATGTACGTGCCAATGTAGAATGTTCACGGTGCTTGATCTTACATATAGGAAGATGATTCCAAGTGCGTTCATCTTTATCAACACAGAGAGAGAAAACAGAATTTATATTAATCGTTACAATTATCACTGGTCTGTGAGTATAGAGAATTAATGCCTCTTTATAGGTAAAGTAGGTTTTCTATATTTTGGACATCTATGCGGGTAGTGGTTTAGTTATTCGCCTTGTGCTCACGAAGTAGCTGTTCGAATCTAATCGTGACGTCTTGTTGATCAGATAGATATTTTGAAGATGCCTGTGTTTTTAGCTTGAAGCAACGACGTTACGTGCTATGAATGTTACTCTCGACAAGCGGATTGTGGAAAACAGCGAAGTAAAAAAAAAACGGCAAAACGAGTACAACATATTCAATCCTCTACGCCTATTCAACTCCGGAAACTTGAGACGCCAGACAATATTAATTATTATAGCTAATAAAATTCCATCACGGGTGTTCCATATTTTCTAGTTACAGTATAATTAACTGCATTTAATACGTTGATTTTATTCCCCACCTTGCATTTCTTGTTCCCTAAACTGGAGCATAAAGTAACATTTTGAATTCGATCAGCCATACTTGTTGCAACAGGCGACTAATACGGGTTTGGAATTACATCTTGCTTATTTCAACGGGCGATTAATGAGAGTTTCGTGTGAGGTCTTTTTGTTTGATTAGGAGACTATTGAGAGTTTCGTATGAGGTTAAGCTTGTTGCAACAGGCGACTAATGAGAGTTTGATTTGAGGTCATGCTTGCTGCAGCAGGCGACTAGTGAGAGAGTTTTGTGTGGTCATGCTTGTTGCAACAGGCGCCTACATGGAATTAGAGTTTGTTGCGAGATTATGCTTGTTGCAACAGTCGACTAAAGAGAGTTTGATTTGAGATCATACTTCTTGCAACAGGCGACTAATGAGAACTTTGTATGGTGTCATGCTTTTTGCAACAGGTGACTGATGAGAACTTTGTATGCTGTCATGCTTTTTGCAACAGGTGACTAATGAAAGTTTGGTGTGAGGTCATACTTCTTGCAACATGCGACTAATGAAATTTTGGTATCTTGTCCTGTTTGTTGCAACAAGCCACTAATGACTAATGAACCATTGGTGAGAAGTCATGCTTGTTACAACAGACGACAAATGAGAGTTATTTGTGTGCTCATGCTTATTGCAACAGGCGACTAGTGAGAGTGTGGCATTGGATTGTATTAGTAGCAACAGGCGACTAGTGAGAGTTTGGCATTGGATTGTATTAGTAGCAACAGGCGACTAGTGAGAGTTTGGCATTGGATTGTATTAGTAGCAACAGGCGACTAGTGAGAGTTTGGCATTGGATTGTATTAGTAGCAACAGGCGACTAGTGAGAGTTTGGCATTGGATTGTATTAGTAGCAACAGGCGACTAGTGAGAGTTTGGCATTGGATTGTATTAGTAGCAACAGGCGACTAGTGAGAGTTTGGCATTGGATTGTATTAGTAGCAACAGGCGATTAGTGAGAGTTTGGCATTGGATTGTATTAGTAGCAACAGGCGACTAGTGAGAGTTTGGCATTGGATTGTATTAGTAGCAACAGGCGATTAGTGAGAGTTTGGCATTGGATTGTATTAGTAGCAACAGGCGATTAGTGAGAGTTTGGCATTGGATTGTATTAGTAGCAACAGGCGACTAGTGAGAGTTTAGCATTGGATTGTATTAGTAGCAACAGGCGATTAGTGAGAGTTTGGCATTGGATTGTATTAGTAGCAACAGGCGACTAGTGAGAGTTTGGCATTGTATTGTATTAGTAGCAACAGGCGACTAGTGAGAGTTTGGCATTGGATTGTATTAGTAGCAACAGGCGACTAGTGAGAGTTTAGCATTGGATTGTATTAGTAGCAACAGGCGACTAGTGAGAGTTTGGCATTGGATTGTATTAGTAGCAACAGGCGACTAGTGAGAGTTTGGCATTGGATTGTATTAGTAGCAACAGGCGATTAGTGAGAGTTTGGCATTGGATTGTATTAGTAGCAACAGGCGACTAGTGAGAGTTTGGCATTGGATTGTATTAGTAGCAACAGGCGACTAGTGAGAGTTTGGCATTGGATTGTATTAGTAGCAACAGGCGACTAATAAGAGCTTGGTATAATGTCATATTTGTTGCAACAGGCATCTAATGAGAGTTTGATATAAGGTACTGCTTGTTGCAACGGGCGACTAATGATAGTGTATTGTGAGGTCATGCTTACTGCAACAGGTGACTAATAAGAGTTTGATGTGAGGCCATGCTTGTTGTAACAGTCGACTAATGAGAGTTTTCTTGTGTGCTCATACTTGTTGCAACAGGCGACTAATGACAACTTGGTATGATGTCATGTGTTTGTTGCAACATGCGACTAATGAAAATTGTGTATGAGGGCAAGCTTGTTGTAACAATCGACTAATGAGAGTTTTTGTGTGTGGTCATGCTTGTTACACAAGTCAACTAATGAGAGTTTTTGTGTGTGGTCATGCTTGTTACAACAGTCAACTAATGAGAGTTTTTGTGTGTGGTCATGCTTGTTACACAAGTCAACTAATGAGAGTTTTTGTGTGTGGTCATACTTGTTACAACAGTCAACTAATGAGAGTTTTTGTGTGTGGTCATGCTTGTTACAACAGTCAACTAATGAGAGTTTTTGTGTGTGGTCATGCTTGTTACAACAGTCGACTAATGAGAGTTTGGTATGATATCATGCATGTTGCGACAGCCGACTAATTAGAACTTGGTGTGAGGTTGTTGACCCCAGTATGTAGCTTCCACTTTAATTAGAAGAAGCAATAGCCTGATGGTGCCATCAGAAAAAGCATTTTTGAAGATTGTATCGCATCGCATAGAGAATTGCATCGAACTGTAGTTTAACACATTCTAAATAAATTTTTAATATTTATGTTTTTGTGACTCTTTCTCTATTTTGTGTATGTTTCTTTTTGTTTTTATGTTTATTTATTTCAGTCTCTGGGAAGTAGCAATGATGAACTCTTGCTTCTTTATACGAAATGGAGAATTTCTTCAGAACTTTCTTTCACTGCCACAAGACTTCAACTTTCAGTGGTATGTAATGTCTGGAGAATAAACGTCCTACTCGGAGAGGTCTATGTGAATATTTAGCAGGTATGTTCTAGCATGTTGACCCAAACATACTATAACATAAAAAACTGCAAACACTTTGTGTTATGTGTGTTCGAAACGAACTTATTGGAACTTATTAATAATAATGTCAATGAAGTGTTAATAACTACTTCGTTAGAATTAGGTCGTAACAGTGAAAGATTAGGATTTCAAATAAACACACATAAAACGAAAATCATGAACTTTACTGACCTGACAGAATCAATTAAACTAGATGACAATATACTAGAGAACGTTTCAAGTAGGAGAAAGGTTATGTCTAGTATTTTGAGAACCTCGGATCGAAGAGAAAGTTTATGGATAGCACTTTGAGAAACTATTATCTAGAAGAAAGTTTATGACTAGCACTTTGAGAACCTGTGATCTAGGAGAAAATGTATGACTAGAAATGATAACCTCTGATTTAGAAGGTAGTTCATAACTAAAACTTCGAGAAACTGATCTAGGAGAACGTTCATGGAAAGCACTTTAAGAAATTCTGATTTAGGAGAAACTTTATGACTAATTCTTTGAGAACCATCAATCAAGGAGAAATTTTATGACTAGCACTTGAGAAACTCTAATCTAATAGAAAGCTTATGACTAGCAGTTTGAGAACCTATGAAGTATGAGAAACGTGAATGAAATGACATATGACACACGCACATAAAATCTACAGCACAAGATGTGAACCATATGTTGAACAGTAAGAAACCCGAAGACCGAGGACAAATCACAGTGCAAAGCCTCAGCTGATTCATTACAGTTACTGACAAATTGAAAGGTTACGATAGACAGATAGAGAGGAAAAATGTATTCAATGCATAGAGGATTTACTTCATTGTACTCATGTTACCCCCATATGTACCCCGTCCCATTCAACGAAGCGGCACGCATCCTATAGAGACCACCATTTATACCTTGTAACCCCGTAGCTTCAAGCGATAATTTCCAGTGATGTTAATTAAAAATCCACTTTGTAAACAAGATATCGCGAGAGAGATTCGAACACGCTACCTATTGAATACAAAATGAACTGCGCAACCATTACGTCGGTGGTACACAGGGAGCATTGCTTATACATTGAGTATGAACTACAGTACCTCAGTTGTTAGAGCACTGGCTTCCTAGTCCGGTTCCAATTCACAGTTCAAATGGAAATAGTACGTAAGCAAAAGACAAACGTAAACTTGTGACAGCTGAAATGTCATGCTTACACAGAATCTTAAGCTATCGTTAAGAGACAGAATGAGGAATGAGGACATTAGACAAAGAACCGGCTCCACCCCAATCTTGGTATATATTATGAGACAACAGATCAAATAGTTTGCACACATCAGCAGACTACCATCAGACAGCATACCACAGCAAGCTATGCTACGCAGATACAATGAAGGCAGACCTAGAGGCCGACCATGAAAACGATGGACCACCAAAATAAAAGAGACGACAAACTCCACAATATACTCAGCACACACGAGGGTCTTCTCCAGAAAACTCTTGACGTTGAAAGGCAACTGCGCAGATTAGCGAATAGAAAGATATTATAGATAGTTTCATCATCATCAAACCGGAAATATGCTTGCAAAGAGAAAGGGTTCTGTACCCGATGGGTGTAGGCAAGAAAGGGACAACGATGGCAGTCCTGGCCCAACTCTACTGTCAAGGTTTCCTATACCGGAAGTAACTTGCAGAGAGAAAGGGTTCTGTACTCGATTCTGTGCTCAGGCACAAAAGGGACAACGATTTAGCCCTGGCCCAACTCTACTGTCAGGTTTTCCTACACCGGAAATACACTTGAAGAGAGAAAGGGTTCAGTACCTGATGGGCTCAGGCGCTATTGGGACAAGGACGCTCAGCTCGAGAACGCCTTGCTCTCAAACGCGTGGTGCGAGACTCGAACTTGGACAAGGGGTACACGATGTCGGTGAATGACACCTCGGCTAAGAGGGCGAAAGAGCCAGGGTCCAACTCCTCTGTTGAGTTCTTCCCCTTAAGGAACCAGGCTCACGGATGAGAAACGGTTCAGTACCCAATGGGCACAGGCACAGCACGTCCAATTACACGAGACAAGTTCATAGACAGTGGAACACCTCGTTTGAGTCAGACTAAGAGCAAGAAAATAGTCTGGGCGAAGAGTCTCCACTACGCGTGCCTGGAGACAGATATAGAGGCTGTCACAGGCTAAGGGTAGCCCACCCGAATTGTCAAGGCATGCCGAAATCGGATGTGCTAGGCCTACAAGGCGCATAACGGTGGCACAACGTAATCACGCTCCCGGCGGAAATCGCACGGATATCCGTGATGGTTACAATGGAGCGAACGAAAAACAAAAATCATCATCAAGTGCCGTCTCCGCAACGAAGGTTGGCTGCAACGTATCTCCAACATCTCCTGTCTCTTGTCTTGGTGGTGCACTCTGCTAGACTGTAACCTGTCCATCGTGTAATGTTACTCTCCCACTTGTATCTCTGCCTACCTCTTGCTAGCTTCCCTTTGACTTTACCCTCAAGTAAGGTCTTCAATAGGGTGTCATGTCTTTTAATGTGTCCAAAGTATTTTATTTGCCTGATCTTTATTTCTCTTAATAGTTCTTTCTTCATATTAAGTGTCTTTAGCACCTCTTTATTTGTTTTCTTCTCTTTCCATGATGTTCTCCCTATTCTTCTATATACCCACATCTCAAAGGCTTCAATTTTGTCTTCTAATTGTTTATTTAGTGTCCATGTTTCTGAGCCATACATTAATATGGAATAGATGTAGCATTTTATAATTCTCATTTTTAACTTGTTTGTAATTTGTTTAGATATTAATAATTTCCTCATGTCATTGAAGGTACTTTTAGCCATTCCTATTCTCCTTTTAACTTCTGTTTCACATCTGCCATCATTTGTGACTATGTGTCCAAGATATTGATAATGTTTTAATTATAGATAGTTAGAAAACCCTAATTGTCTTAATGAATCGCAGATTATGTCGGAAATAAAATATAGAAAGAAAATAATAACTGAGATTGCAATAAACCTGTTTATCTAGGTTTACGTAAACAAATGTCAGCAAATTATGTTTATCTCGGTTTACGTAAACAAATGTTAGCAAATTATGTGTTATTAATTATGTGGAAATATTATTGGAATCTAAACGTCTTCGCCAAGTCATGCCGATAATAAAATTAAAGGTCAAAGATAAAGGTCAGATGAGTTATGAAGGAGCGTTATAGAACACGGTTTTCCCATAAGAACGCAGCTGTCTTGTCAGTGGTTGAAGAGAACCTGCCTGACTAGAAGCATAAGCGCTGGTACCCAGTTTGCTGGTTGTTTAGTGAACTACGGAAGTAACTTTGATTTCAAACAACGAATGACGAGTGCACTTGAAACCCAGGTCTGCTGATCGGAGGGCTAACGACTTCACATTAGACTACCAGAGCTCCATTGACGAATGTGCTACTCTAAACAAATTTACACCAGTGGTTCTCTCCGTGGGCAAAATGACACCACAATGATAGTACGGAGACTTCTAAGTCAGCGTTGTGAATATCTTCTCTTACATCCCTCGTTATATTTTCTGCGTAGATGTTGAGCAGGTATGGGAAGAGTGCGCGTCTTTGCCTTACTCCACAAAGTACCTCAAAAAATTATGAGAGATCACCCTCTAACTTCACTGCAGCATTTAGATCTTGGTAAAGCTTTTCTAATAGATGCAATAGATGTCTTTGGAAATCCATGTTGTTCATTATCTTCCATAGTTGCTGGTGTTTGACGCAGTCAAATACTTTTGAATTTTATGAACATCATGTGCAGGTCAGTTGAGAATTCCCAACACTTTTCTATAATACGCCTCATATTAAGGATGTCGCCCGTGAGTTGCCGGGGCCCGAAAGGGGAGCAAAGAATAGCAACACTGTTTACCTTCCACGCATGTCGTAAAAGGCGACTAAGGAGGTTATGGGATGGAGTTGGCTGTCCCATCCCATATAGGGTCAGTGAGCCAAAGCCATGCTGAAGTAGGATGTGTCAGGTCAAGAGGCGCAGATATTGCAGCAATGCTGTTAACCATGACACAACGCATTCCGTTCTCCGGACTACATCCTGATAATCTGCAGTAGTTTGAGAACGACCGCAGAAGAGATATTAAGGATGTGATTTCTTGTTCCTCTACCCGATCTGAAACCGACATGTCCTTCGTTTATTTCCATCTCAAATTTTAGTTGAATTCTTTGCATTATAATGTTTAACATTATTTTATTTGCTTGACTTATAAGGGCTATAGTTCGGTAATTTGAGCACATCTGAAGGTTGCCCTTTTTGGGGAGGGATATATATAATGATTTCTTTCCATTCTTCCATGTACCGCTGTCCCATATGTTGCAGCAGAGTTTGTGGTCAGTCTTGATTCTCCGGCCTCGACCCCTGCGTGGGGTACCTTTGTAGGTTCTGGCTCTTTTTCATATTCATTTATTGATTTGTTTTTGTGTTACTTTGGTCACTGTACATCTCACTAAAGTATTCTTTTCATCTGTGTGAGATATCTTTCCTTTTCGTTAGTATGTTTCTTTGTTTATATTTCAACACTTTTAATGATGGCTGAAGTTTGTTCTCTCGTAGGTGTCGTTCATTTTCAAACATCATTTTACTTTTACTTTGGTTTATCTGCCTTTCTATTTGAAGAAATATTTTGTTTACCTAATTTTGCTTGTCTTGCCTAATTCTTCTTTGGATATCTCTTGACAGATTTCTATAATGTGATCTGTTTTTACTACTATATTTACCGTGTCTTCTTTCTTGGATCATGTTAATTTTTCTTCTGATATGTACTCTTTCTTCTTCTCGTTCTTTTTGTGTAGCATGTTTTTTTGTGTGCACAATTATTGAAAATGTCACTTATTTTGTTTTTAAGTTCATTTCTTTTTCATCTGTCGTTGATGTTAGGACATAAATCTGTGTAATGGCGATGTTTCTTTTTTTCTCCATTTATTCTATGGTGAGTATACGCTCATTTATGGGGTAATATACCAATAGAGAGGATTTCATGTTTTGCGAGAGGAAGAAACCTACACTACTATGTCCTCCATTTCATGATCCGGAAAAAATGCACAATTCCAATTTGTTAACGTAAATTGCCCTTTATTTTTTTCCAATCTATATCCCTTTGTGCCCAGGATGTCTACTTTTGTTCTTTTCATCTCTTCTATTACTACGTGTTGCTTCCCATATTTTAAACTCCTAACGTTCGATGATACTAATTTAATGGAATAATCGAATACACATATAAAATTAATTTTGTTTTATTGATTGGTTGATTCTTTATAGATATCTTGTAAGCATATGCATTAAATATTTAAGCTTAGCTTGTACAGTTTGCTTCACTGTTTACATTATAATTATCAACAGAACTTTCCTAATTGTAGTATAATGTGGAAAGTATGGGATTTCCAAATTTCTTACAATTTTAATGAAGCCGGGTGTTTCGGATATACGTCAAATAAACTGCATTACAGAGAATTTCTGTCCTCTTGATTACATACTACTAGAAATGTAGTGGAACCACTGTCCTATTACAAGATGTAGAGAGAAATTGATAGCATGACGTTAGCAATGCAAATAGCAAAGATGCGTTACAAACAAGGAACAGCAGAATATTGAATCACCAACATCGGATTGGTTCAACGTACGGAAATCAGTTGGGCAATAATGTACTCTATCCCTACATTCGTTTAAAATGTACGCTGAAAATATCATTTAGGTTCGCATTTGATTTTTTTTCCATTTACAACAGATCCCATAAGTCAGATACAAAGATCGCCTGTGTGTTGTCGGGGTCCGAAAGCGGAGCAAAGAATAGCAACACTGTTTACCTTCCATGCATGTCGTACGAGGCGACTAAGGAAGTTATGGGATGGAGTTGGCTGTTCCATCCCATATAGAGTCAGTGACCCAAAGCTATGCTGAAGTCGGATGTGTCAGGTCGAAAGGCGCAGATATCGCAGCAATGATGTAAACCATGACACAACGCATTCCGTTCTCTGGACTACATCCTGCTGATCTGCAGGAGTTTGAGAACGAACGCAGAAGAAGAAGAAAGAAGAAGAAGATACAAAGATGACACAATTATGTTAACAATTATAGCTGAAGGTCTTAAATAACTAGTCATATCAACAAAGAAACACAGTGAAACACAGAACGTGTACTGAAACAGGAAGAAACAAAAATCATGGCAACAGATAAGTAAACCCGACCAATAATTGTAATGGATAATCAAGAACTATAAGAAGCCATGCTTTTACAATATTTACAAGACAACATGAACAGTTCAGATAATTGTACAGCAGATGTATAGAGAAGATTGAAAAAGCGATATAAAAACTAGACAAAAAATGAATAACTTTGACATGCACAACTACTATTACTAGTGTTGACAGTCTATCTATCTATCTATCTATCTATCTATCTATCTATCTATCTATCTATCTATCTATCTATCTATCTATCTATCTATCTATCTATACTGTTTGCCTTGCGGCGTCAGGGGTGGAAGAGTTCTCTGGAGATGGCCTTCTTGTGCGCTGTTTGTAAGCTTGTTCCTGTGGCTTCTTTGATTTCTGTGATCCATCTTTTACATGGTCTGACTCTGGCTTTATAACCGTTATGTCTATGTCTCATGGTCATTTGTGGCATGCTGTCTGTTGGTAGTCTGGAAGCGTGTGAAAACCACTTGATCTGTTGTCTTTTGATATGTATCAATACTGGTATTGTTTTGGTTATCTGTCTGATGTTATCGTTTCTAATTATATCTCTTAATGACACTTCGAGTATTCTTCGTAGACATGTCATTTCTGTTGTCACTATTGACATGTCAATGTTGACAGTTGTAAAAGTAAATTACATCTGATCAGAGAAAGCATATTCCCTGTAGCATATTATGATTGTGATATATGGACACTTAATGAAGTAGTGGCAACAATTTGCATTTGATAATGTGAAATAGGGCCATCAAAGGCAACAATGGACACATTTTTTTTAAAAACCCTTTAAACATGTGCTTGCAAGATCAACTCACCTAGAATAGTGAGTTATTCATGGGGTCCCATGGAATTTTGCGTTCTGAATAGAATATGTATTATTATTAATTTTATTACAATTATTAATAGTATTATCACTTTTTTGTTAGTATTAATATCATTGTTGCTTTTATTGTTATTATTAATATTAGTATCAATTTTATTGTGATTATTAATAATTAGTATTACTTTTGTTGTGATTACTAATATTAGTATAACTTTTATTGTGATTAATAATACTATTACATCGAAAACACAAAGAATAACTGTGTTTAACCATAAATGATAAGTATATTATCACTTGCACTTGCGACATTTAAACAATGCTCAAAGAAAGACATGTAAAAAGTGGTTTGACCAGAGATGTACAAAAGTAATGAAAAAGAGTGAAAACAATCCACATTCTCCTACCCTGTACCCTTCCAAAGTCTCCTTACTACGGAGCCCTTAAGAAATATTGTAGTCCATAGTTTTCGCTAAATAAATTTTTCTGCAGGTGATCGATTTTCCACACACACACAAAAAAAACACCGTAATCATCCGAAAGAAATGAAGACAATTTATTTTATTGAGGAACTGCCCTCTTTTTTTCTTGCGGAGTAATATCTTTAGAACTAGGTTCAACGGTAGCACTAGGTAAACGACAGGTAATAACTTCCCATCAGCGATCGTTGCAAGTAATAATAGTCATCCAGGAGAAAACAGAATAAAAGGTGCAGACAATATAGCGACCGTTAGATTGATAGGAAACAGTACACATCGGTTGTGAAACATGATCTACGTAATCTGAATGGCAGTAGTTACCTGGGGATCTTGGCGTGCAGGTGTGCATGTACTTGGCCCCTTTTTCTATCTTTCTCATGAATTGACTGTCTGAGATCTAGTATACTTTCACGGTGACTCACCTGAAGCTCTTCTTCAGTGTCAAAGAGTTTCATATTTCAGGTAAGAAAAAGCCGCTGTGGGAATTCCCGCCTTTTCTTGAACAGAAGACAGCATGTAAACGTCTGCTCTACTATATGTTTGTGAAATTCATGATTTTACGATAGAGTTTGTTTTTGTTCGCGTTTGTAAATACATTATTTGTCGAGTTGTGGTAACACAGCTTAAATCACACGTGGTTCAATTTGTGGAGTTGGGGTAACACAGATGACATCACACTGGCTCAAATTGTCGAATTTGGGTTACAAAGTTGATATCATACAGGTTTAATTGTCTAGTTTGGATAACGCAGCTGATATCACACAAGTTTAAATTGTCGAGTTGGTGTAACATAGCTGACAGCACACTAGTTTAAATTGTCGAGTTGTGGACACACCGCTGATATCACGCAGAATTAAATTGTCGAGTTTTGGTAACACATCTAATATTACACAAGTTTAGATTGTCGAGTTGGTGTAGCACAATTCATATCACACTGGTTCAAATTGTCGAGTTGGGGTAATATAGCAGATACCACACAGTTCTAAGTATTTGCTATTAATGTTCAAATCCCCATATCGCTGTTATCCTACTTTTGAAAAAAAAAATCTTAAATGAGGTACTATTTTTTAAACAGAGAATGTTAATCGAATTTTGAGATATTATACCTTGCTGGTAAACTTTACGGAATATATTCTCACTGGCTCGCCATGTGGTTCTACTTAGTTTTCTCGGGATAGCTAACTTCCTCCTGGCCTTAGTAGTTGGTTTGTTTGTGTGTTGCTTTCATGTCAGCTGATCGTCAAAAGTAACTCTGAGGTATGTGGGTTGTTTGTCTTCTTTCAAAATTTATCCATCTATCTTGATAACACCGGCTTTTTGTTTTGGTGATCGGGTAAAGGGTGGAGTGCACATCTCTGCGTTAACACTGACGCAACATATATTTACCCATAGGTTAAAGACATCAATAGCTCATTGTGTTTGTTTAGTCACCACTGTCGAATGTTCTTCCGTGCATCAGATCACCAGGTCCTCAGCATATATTATCACTTTGATCCCATGTGGTAGTTCGACAACTAGGTCATTGATGCAAACCAAGAAAGTGTAAGTGACAGGGCTCCTCACTCGGGGAATACATGACGCAGTAGGACTTCCTTGAAGTTTCGACCATTAAATTGTAGCATGGCTCTTCTATTATGTAGATATGCGTTTACCCATTTGTACATTCTAGAGATAACCCTGCAATTTCGCAATTTCTTCAAGAATCCTTCTTTCCAAACCTTGTCAAATGCTCCCCTGAGGTCTATCCATTCTGCGATTACCAGTTTCTTATCTTGGAAGACGTCGTCAACCTCTTGGGAGATGTAGGTTGTCTGATCTTCAGTAGAGTAGCACTGGTGTCTGAAGTCTGCTTACTGCGATACCAGGTTTGAATTTTCAAGGTACCACAGCAACACCTAAGCATAAGACCACACCTGAAATATGGTTCAGCTGCGTGGTATCCTGCATCAAACGCCACATTACAGGATCTAGATAACGTGCAAAACAAAGCGCTTAGAATAATGTTCAAAGCAATGACATCAACATCCATTGTAGAGATGCAGAAAATGGGGAGAACGCAAACGTTTGACGAACACAGAAACACAAAGGTACTAATACAAGCAGAAATATTTCATGTTATGCCAAGTCATCAAATGAAGGACAGATTCCAATACCTAGCAATAGGGCTACTAAAAAGAATTAGTTTTATCCACACAGCTAAACGACTCCGCAAACAACTTACAGATTTACCTGAAATTGACAGCACCTTAACATCTGTACCAGAACAAACTCATTGGAGTGAAAGGCATGGAATACCATTATATATTCAGACCCTCGTGAAAGGAATACTTAGCAAGGACGAACAGAACAGTGTGCAGCACAGGACAGTCAAACTCAGTTTCCTGGACGATGAATATCCACAAGATATATTGGTCAGATTATGCACAGATGGGTCAGCACAGAATGCAGTGAGGAATGGAGGTGCATATATATATAATATCCACACGCGCATAGAGATGCGGTCAAAACACAACAGGGAATAATTATGATGCAGAAATCCAGACAATTAGGGTGGCAACTGAAAAACTGCTGAACTCCAACCCTGGCGCACAGCCCGTTTTATTCCTGACATATGCAAAGTCGGTGATTCAAGCTCTCCAGTCTAGAAAACTAACAGACTTACAAAAACTACTTAATAAACTGTCTTATCAGTATAGGCAACTATGCAGTGGATGCACCCTCATTGTGGAATATCATGAAAGCGGATGTACCAATCACCTACTATCAGAAAAAAAAGATGATCAAGTCAAGAAGAAAGCCATAAACACCAACACAAAATGACTATCACATTATGAATAGATCAGAAACAAGTTGTAATTCTACGCCTCAGAACGGGAAGCAAACGACTCCGCAGTCACATGTACACAAAATTCAAGATTGATAACACGGCCATGTTTACATGTGGACTGGCAGTACATATACTCAAAGAGTGTTCTGTGTATGAAACGTTGAGGAAGTTTCATTGTCTCACTGACTCTTGCACATGATGTTGCATTATAGCGCTGTGCTACCTTCATATGTACTCAATACGCCAGATTTGTTTCTATGAAACCATCTTACTATTATCGCCTTCGTGCGCTTTCGGGTATGGCAAACCACAGTTCAGTTGTTCTCTTACACTGTACTTCAACAGTGTTTTGGTTGTTGGGATTAAGAGATGCTATTCGGAGATATTTTTGCGAAACGCAATCAATTCTCATTCTATTACCTCACTATACTGCCTGGACAAGATCTATAAAGTTTTGGTCGTATTGCTACTCTCCAGCTTCTACACAATGTTTCCATTGTGCATCTCAGTGACATATTAGCATAGAACAAAATAACTATAGATTCAAACACAAATACGGTTTTGTAAATACTGGCTATCACCAGGTCGTGTTGTTGTAGCTTTCATATTTGCAGTTGAGTGTAGGGGTTTGTGAAGGAGATGCAGCCTACGTGTTGATGTGTCAGAGCCATATGTGTTGCTCTTGCTGTGGTGTAGTCATATTTATTCAGTATTGTCTTGATGTATATCCCTCTTTTCCTAGGTTTGCCCTTGCATATGTATCCTGATTCCATCTTTTATTAGCTCTTATAGGAAGTTAATTGTTCATCCCCAAAAAATGTTCAAAACAGTTATATGTTATTTGGCTATATTTTCGATGCATGATGTGATACCTATTATTTTTCTGATCTTCTTGCTGCGCATGTTTTTCAGACCGCAACGACTCCATGGTAGACCCAACCTTAATTTGGTTACCGGATTAATTCTGGAGGTAAAGATTGCGAGCGAGAGGAGATGGATGCCGCCTCATGTAGCAGAGTCACTGAAATGTAAGATCACTAACATCTCACACCCCCTACGGCAGTGAACGCTATTAATTAACATTATTTTATTTTGTGTCACGGTTTGCAATTTAACTGCATAATATGCGCCTTTCGGTCTCGCACATCCGAAGTCAGCATTGTTTATGGGTATTTTGATTCTTGATTCTTGATTAGAAACTGGCCTCACAGCACGTGGGGCATTCCCATAAGTTCTCCGCCATCTTTGTTTCAGCAGCCATTTGACTCGATGGTGTTTCGAGTCCAATGTTGCCGAAACAGACGTCGACATCAGGGCACAACTCTGGCACTTGCGACAGGTTTCTTTGTTGTTCCACCCACCCACGCCGTACCCGTAACTAGTTCAAGCACAACGTCTGCCTGTCGGAACAACATGGTAACTGTTATCGAAGGTTACGACTACGGGATTGTATAGATGACGTGCCATGAAGCTTCTATAAAAAGATAACCTCAATATAACGGCATGTCATCTACTAAGGTTTTCTTTTGCATGGTTGTTTTGTCTAGTGAGCCATTGGTGAGACCCACAGACGCAACCACATGCATGATATGGTATTTTGACCAATTATATGACACATGTAACACTACTCCCACACATTTATCCCTACGCCCAGAGCCTCCATAATCGCCTGTTATGACATGCATAACCAGAGCCTCCATAATCGCCTGTTATGACATGCATAACCAGAGCCTCTATAATCGCCTGTTATGACATGCATAACCAAAGCCTCTATAATCGCCTGTTATGACATGCATAACCAGAGCCTCTATAATCGCCTGTTATGACATGCATAACCAAAGCCTCTATAATCGCCTGTTATGACATGCATAACCAAAGCCTCCATAATCGCCTGTTATGACATGCATAACCAAAGCCTCTATAATCGCCTGTTATGACATGCATAACAGGTCACCGTGTTTCTATTTATTAATTTTTATTATGGGCCCACAAAACACCTGGTTCAAGACCTGTTAAAGTAAAGACCTGTGTATAGAAAGTAACAAACATGATATGAAAAGTGGATTTTTTCATTATTACCGCAAATTTCGTTGATCGGCCTTCACTTGGAATGTGACTCCAAGAATATAAATATTGATGAACGAAAATCACGACAATATTCAAAAAACGTAAGTAATGAAGTCTTGCTTTCTTCCGTACAGAGGTCTTTTACCACGATGGTCTCGCCTGGATCTAGGTCACCTTTTTATAGATTTTCAGAAAAGGGGAGTTAATTATCGAAGTAAATTATAGATTAGCAGAAAATTTGAGATTATCTGAAAAATTAATGATAGGTTGAAAGAGATTGATTACTGCAAAGTAAAATCAAAGGAGGAGATATGTATCAAAAGAGCATTCTAAGTAATTGTTAGGTCAAGTAATTACATGTGAAGATAGTTCGATAGCTGAAAGTATATACAAGGTCGCAGTAACCAAAATTCAGTCAAAATTTAACATTCGGGAGGGGTGCTCTCGCCCTTCCCTTGAATACTCTGGGGGGAGGGGACCCGCGCTCAGTATGTTGCGCGGAGATCGAATGCTCGGGGAGAGGAGGAAAAATGCGTTGATATCAAGGGGAGCGAGGAGTGCTTCGATAATTTAGTGCATTTATTGCATGATTGCTATTCGATAAAAAATATACGTATGTGTAGAAGAATTCATGTTATTTGATGTTAATTCTGTACAGTTAACAAAATAATGTTCATGACAAAATAGAAATTGTATAACCATATCACGGCATATAATACTATCAATTGTTGAACAACTGTGCGTAGATGTGTTCCTTACCACGTGATTGATAAAGTGATTGTGAGTTTAAGCTGTGGTCTAAAAGTGTAGAAAGGGACGCGTTCTCATTTGCCAGATGCCAAAGGGGAGCGAAAAATAATAACTTTGAACCACTAAGTAAAGTTAAAGGTTGGAACCACACAAAGAAAACTACGCCTGTTTGGTCATATAAAGAGACATAACTGTTTAGAAAGGCAAATAATGGAGGGAAGAGTACCTGCGAAGAGGAGAAGGGGCAGACCAAGAAGACGATGGACTGACGACATTAAAGATAACATGAATACATCGCTAGAAAATGCAAGCCACATCGCCCAAGACAGAGAGAGGTTCAGAGAGTTCATTGGGAAGACAACGTTCGGGAAGGAATACGTCACATGACAAAGTTTGAGGGACAGTAAAAACGTATCGATCTAATTCGCGTGCTGGGTTTGATCAGAACTCTACTTCTGTACCACATCATTATCATCACCATCATGTAAAATATTTTTTCTAGAGCTTGGTCTTACTAATGGATTATCTGAACGTTCCGCGATTCTGGGCGTAGGACCTGCCGCAGGTAAAATGTCATTTGTACCACAGCCATAATGAAAATGTGTTGCCTTTCCTGTTCATACATCACTCATTTAATCAGCACCCATTCAAATATTCATGATATATCTGGCATCCATACATATTGCCTCACACTTGCTCGAAAGATTACCTTTCACAGGTGCATGAAAATAGGCTGTGTAGATCAGATTTACTACATTTGTACACTTATCTGACATGCACACACATTGACTCACACTTGTCTGAAAGATTATCTTTGGCAGGTGCAAGAAAATGGACTTTACTACATATTTTATAGATTTAGAAGTATTTTGATTTCTCTTCTTCTTCTGCGTTAATTCTCAAATTTCTACAGATTAACAAGATGTAGTTCAGAGAACGGAATGTTTATCTATCTATCTATTCGCTAAACATTTCTAGCCTTTCAGCGGCTGGGGTAGAAGAGTTTTCTGGAGACGGTCCGCGTGTGTGCTGAGTATGTTGTCGAATTTGTCATCTCTTTTATTTCGGTGGTCCATCGTTTTCGTGGTCGCCTCTAGTTCTGTCTTCACTGTAACTATATAGTATAGCTTGCTGTAGTACGCTGTCTGATGGTAGTCTGCTGATTTGTGCATACCATTTGATTTGTTGTCTCTTAATATATTCCAAGATTGCCGGTTTTCTGTCTAATGTCCTCATTTATTTCTCAGTCCGCAAATATTGATTGTAATATATTTAATGTGATGTTTTCGCATTCTATGTTTAGCTTTTGTCTTCGGAAAAACCTTCCATTTGATATGAGTACTTTGAGTTCTCACTGTCGGATTGCTAATCCTGTCGCAGTGTTGTATCGGGAAAACCTCACCTGGCTACTCTGTGTTAATCTCTAATTAACACATAAATTAATGAGTCCACCTATTCCAGATGAAGAATCCCGAAACACAAAACTACTCTTCCATTTGTGACGACTGAGAAACAACACAACCGTCATATCGCGCTATTGTATCGGAAGTCATGTGTCATGACTTAATTCTTAGCTGCAATATCGGTCTGACACATCGGACTTCAGCATGGGTTATGGGTCAGTTTTACCCTTTATGGAATGGACAACCAACTCCATCCCCCAAATCTCCGTAATCGCCTCTTGCTACATGCTTGACAGGTTAAGAGTGTCACTATTATTTGCTCCACTTTTGGACCCTGACGACACACTAGCACTGAATTTTCTAATAAATCTGCATTTAAGTAAGGCTTGATGGAATTTGTTGGAATAATGGAGCGCATGTCCGTGTAGTTAGAACGCTGTTCTCAGGCCCTTAAGGTCCCAGGTTAAGTTCACGGTTTTTCTTTTGGAAGTACAATCAAAATCCTTCCGGTACATGTCGCCTCGTCTACTATGGCAAAGCGGCCTTTATTTCCATAGCCCATAGAAAACCCTTACACTCCTTCACAGGAAAACATACAATAAGGAATTTTTTTGTTTATGAAAGTTTGTTACTGCATGTATGTACGCTTGATGGAATTTTATATCTGCATTTATAATAGGCATGATGGTTTTTTTATCTGCATTTATTTAAGGCTTGATGGAATTATGTATCTGCATTTATATAAGGCTTGGTGGGTCGAAAATGGTTGAATATGTGTAGATGATTGTATTCATTGTACTTGGGTTGTCTTATATGTACCTCACCCCTCTCAAGGAATTGATATACAACCTGCTGAGAGTACCACTCACAGCATGTAACTCCATAGTTTTAAGCAATCATCCACAGGGATCTCGGGAAATAATTCCACTTTGTAAATATAACGTCGCGAGCGGAGTTCAAACCAGCGGCCGGTTGATCAGAAAGCAAACGACGTTAACTACTACGCCATTACGATTCCTAATGTAAAATTTAAAAAAAAAAACACTCCGAAAAGAAAATTAATTTATGAAACAACATAGAGGACACCATCGAGCCATATTTCTTGACTAGGAAAAGGTTCTGTCGTTTACATACCAGCAGCGGACAACTGAAATTCATTAGACCAACCCCACAGGCGAGGAGTAAGATTGAAGCCTGCTCTAACGAGTAAAAGTGTCGTAGAAGGAGACAAACTTCCAAAACGTTCATTACAAAAATCGGAATGTCAATCACAAACACAATGTTAATATGCGTATTCCTGCAAAATATTGTGGTCCACGCCGTATCAGTCATTTTTTTTTTAAACGGTGCAATGATTTATTAGTTAGTTTGTTCCTTTCGTGCCGCAGGCGGCACATAGGGCAAAGGTTTTGATTATCCGTGTGCTGCGGTCCGCTGACTGAAGTTTTAGTTCTTGTATGGTCTTGCGGCCTATTATTTCTCCTTCTTTTAGTATGGTGTTTTTTTTAGGGTTGCTAAAGGCTTTCTTCATTTTCTTTTTCCATCAGGTGTCCACGTAAGGGCTTGTTGGTGTATTATGTTCTCATCTAGTCTTAAAATATGACCCAGGCATTTTCATCCGCGTTTTCTTATGACGTTTGGAACATATTCTTGGTGCGTTCTGTTTCTTAAATCACAATTTGTGATGAAATCGCTACATTTTATGTTCATCAGTTTCCGGAGACATCTGTTTTCGAAGCTGTTTAATTTTTGGTCTGTTGCTTGAGTTCATTTCCAATTTATTTTTCATTTAACTTCCATACGTTATTACTTGGAGTATACGATAATACAGGAGTTGAATAGACTTAGCTTGATATTTCTTCAATGATTTATAGTTCGAAAGGAAAGAAAAATAAACACACTGATCATGAGAAACAATGCATAAATACTCGTTCTACAGACCTATGTGCTATAGAAGTATGAAGTTCGCACACAAAAAATGAATATCGAATAAGCACGATATAGACAGTTTTTAACCAAACAAAAGAAAACAGGACATGTCCGAGCAATAATGACTTTGACTTTTTGAAGAAAGTGAACAGCAAATGTAAGTGATAGAGTGATAGACGGTAACATCGGCCATGTTCTCAGAATAAACAGCCTAAGAATTCCCCAGCAGTCACTATATTGGGTGCCACCTGGAGTAAGAAGAAGAGGAAGACCTAGAGAAACTCTTCGACGAACCATTAATAGAGAATGCATGTCAATGAACCTAAACAACACGCAACAATTTAAAGACCTGGCAACACAAAGACAGAAATGGAAAGCTATGTTTTTGCCCTATGCGTCGCCTATGGCACTGGAGGAACATAACAAACATAACATAAATGTAAGTGATAGTTCGTTCAATCAACGATATTCGTTATAAGTAAATATCTAGCTATGCTCACCTGGTGAATCGATGATGAAGACAAGGATATAGGATGGGCAAAGTGTAGAACAATCTGTAATTATATATATATATATATATATATATATATATATATATATATATATTCAACCTTTATCAGTATATATATATATATATATATATATATATATATATATATATATATATATATATATATATATATATATATATATATATATATATATATATATATATATATTATATATATATATATATATATATATATAGGTCGTATTTTGCTCCTACGGATACATATATGTTTTAACACATTTCCCTTCTTGATGCCTGACGAGTAACCGGAAATACGATGTTAAGACTGCACTTTACATTGCCCAACAGCATGCACTGGAGTTTGGATGAATGTGGTCTAGATCAAGGCCACCGCTTTACGTTGCCAGACGATCTGGTACCCATTAGTTGGCTTTGGTTATTTAAAATTATTTCCAGCTAATGTGGGTATTGCATTATGGATTACAGGACTAAGAAGCATGTGCGTTAACCTATATATGTATTTATGTATTGTTTGTGGACCTATCGTACTGTCACAGCTTTAGTACCACACATTTGCGTGCTGCGACTACCCCGCTGACACGGGGAGACAATATGCCCCATTTATAGCTGTCATACACACTATCTAAGAATTAATCACTCAACGGGAAGCAATCATTGCAAAATAGTAGTGAGACACGGAGACACATGGGTGGGGGGCTACACACTGAGCATAATTAAATTGTAGATGGCAGAGGTCAAATGTAGATAGAGTACTCGACTATATCACAGTAAAACAAGCTAACAACATAAAGCGATTCTTCTTCTTCTACTGCGTTCGTTCTCAAACTCCTGCAGATTAGCAGGATGTAGTCCGGAGAACGGAATGCGTTGTGTCATAGTTTACAGCATTGCTGTGATATCTGCGCCTTTCGGCCTGACACATCCGACTTCAGCGTGGCTTTGGGTCACTGACCCTATATGGGTTGGGACAGCCAACTCCATCCCATACCTCCTTAGTCGCCTTTTACGACATGCGTGGAAGGTAAATAGTGTTGCTATTCTTTGCTCACTTTTCGGGCCCCAGCAATACATGGGGGATAAAGCAATTCAAGTCCACCAAAGTGGAATAGGGGTTCTTGTGATCTCTAATATTTTTTTGATTGTAGGTCCTGACATAGCCTACTTGGAATTTGTCCGCAGGTAGAAAGAATCGCGCCTCTTCACAGGAGAAGCAAACTCAGCACCTACTTATCGGTATCAGTCTTCGTATAGTGAAAGAATATGGTTACGCCTTACGCTTATACTCGTACACAGAGAAACACACAAACACACACACACACGCACACACATATATATATATATATATATATTAATATGGTCATGTGACGAATTCCTTCCAGAACGTTGTCTTCCCAATGAACTCTCTGAACCTCTCTCTGTCTTGGGCGATGTGGCTTGCATTTTCTAGCGATGTATTCATGTTATCTTTAAAGTCGTCAGTCCATCCTCTTCTTGGACTGCCCTTTCTCCTCTACCCAGGTACCCTTCCCTCCATTATTTGTCTTTCTAAACAGGTGTGTCTCTTTATATGACTAAACAGGCATAGTTGTCTTTTTGTTATTGTGTTTAGTAACCAACATACTGGAATCTTTAATGTGTTTATAACATCGAAGATTCCAGAGTGTTGGTTACTAAACACAATAACAAAAAGACAACTATGCCTGTTTGGTCATATAAAGAGACACAACTGTTAGAAATAGAATATTAAAGAGACACAATATATAGTTATATATATGTATATATATATATATATATAGAAAGAGAGAGAGAGAGAGAGAGAGAGAGACTGAGACGATTTAATACATATACGTAGTTGATTTTATTCGGAATTTTTAAAACAAAATGTTGAGGTACAATTTATACAAAATCGGAAAGTATATATTAGGTACGACCCCGGCTCCAACCCAGGGCCGGTCTAAGGCCATTGCAACCTATGCGGCCGCAGTAGGTCCCGTACTTTCATAGGCTCCTATATTATTATTATAATTTATTTTATTATCCTCTTCCCTACCCAGACTGGGCCCTGCGCAATCCGTTTCGCATAGGGCCCCTCAATTGTTAGGGGCGGCCCTGCTTCCACCCCTGAAACAGCTAGACTTTTCTAATAGGCAATTTTCTTCAACAAATACTACTTTCGGCCATAAAGAAAGAGGGAAAAGGTACCGACTGGCGGTCATGGATCTCCTCAATTCACTATTTCTAGTATCCTGTAGTGAGATCGATGTTGACTGCCGATCTACAAATTACATGTTGAAGTATTTTTTTCCCTCAATATGCCATTCGCGATCTCTCTTGCCTCCCAACATGTTTATTGTATTCTCCATATTCTCCAGTCTCATAAAGTGTTCAAAAAAATAGTTTATTTTGTATATTATTAGATAACCCCCTTCAAGTACTTGACCTTTTCAGCATCTCCTTGTTAAGTTTTTTTTCTAACTAAGCTTGGTAAACTCAGCATTCTTCTATAAGACCATATATCTGTCTCCTCTAATGTTCCCTTGCCTATTGTTCCTTTTTAGGAGATTTGTCTTTGCCCGTACTAATCATATTTAAAATAATCTCTGTTACAGTTCTTTCATATGATATCGATAAGTCGTTCTTGAGTCATTTACTATTATCTTGAACGCTGTGGAAGGGGGGGGAGAATTTGTTCATCTTCTTCTTCTGTGTTCGTTCTCAAACTCCAGCAGATTAGCAGGATGTAATCCGGAGAACGGGATGCGTTGTGTCATGGTTTACAGCATTGTTGCAATATCTGCGCCTTTCGGCCTGACACATCCGACAACAGCATGGCTTTGGGTCACTGACCCTATATGGGATGGGACAGCTAACGCCATCCTATAACCTCCTTAGTCGCCTTTTGCGACATGCGTGGAAGGTAAGCAGTGTTGCTATTCTTTGCTCCTCTTTCGGGCCCCGGCAACAAACGGGCGGAAAGATTTGTATTTCTTGCAACCATCACTTCTGACTTCTCGTTATTTAGAAAAATGCCTTTGTCTTTGCTTTCTGCTACTACTATGTTAATTAATTCTTGTAGATCTTTCTCATTTTCAGCAAATCACATTAGTGTCAGCTACATATTTAAATTTATTATGTTATGTTCATCCACTGATATTCCTGATATTATCAATTTCTGAATTATATATATATATATATACTATCTCGTGTGAATCACTTAGTCAGACAGTCACGTGATATGCATGTTATGCCGAAACAGCTGGATCGTGACCATTGACTATACTATAAGACCTAACTGTTAAAAGTAAACATACCTTTATTTAGTACGTTTTTATTATTGTCACGCTTTCCATTGATTACTGTTTATATACTTGGAGTAACATTCGCTATTTTTGGAATGCGATTCCAAGTATATAAGTATTGACCAACGGAAAACACGGGAATACTTGAGAAATGAAACTAATGAAGGCTTAATTAAGTCAGGGAACATGTCTTCTACTGTCTGTGGGTCGCGGCTGAATCTCAGTCGCAGTAATAGCGGTCTCAGTAAGAAGCTTTATTATAAATGGCGCAACTCCTTATATGGTAATAACAGGGAACAGACAATATTCGCGCGTAAATTTATGAATCATTGAGTGGGGGTAAGGGGGTGAGAGGGTTGTTATATGAGACGGACGGAATACAGTCTTGCAGAGTGAACTACCAAGACATGAGACAGAAGATGTTAGTGGTCCGTTGCAGTAAACTTTCGATGCATTCGAAGCTTTTGTTAAGAAGATGTATCTGAAATGCAAAGAATATTGAAATAGAAATTGAATGCATTCATTATCGTTCAGACTGTCTGGGTTGAAAGGGTTAACAAAGTAGAGGATTTACGTCATTGTGGTCGAGCTATCCCAAATATTCTCCGTCCGTCTCATCAGAGAGGAACCCTGCCAACTGGGCTTATCACTCGTAGCAAGTAGCTCCGCATCTTCAGGCAATAATAACGATGGATCTTCGAGATGAAAAATCGGAGATAAATGAGACGTCGCAAGGGGGATTCAAACTCGCGACCTCTTGATCACTAAACGAATGGCTTAACCACTATGTCATAGTGACTAAAATTCGATGAAGACTGAAAATAAGGACGAAATGCATTCCATCAGTCTTGAAACCTACCAAATACAACAGCAGATGTAAGATTAGTATATACCTCAGCTGTATGCCATCAACATTTCTGTGTGGATCAGAGTGTAAGGGAATGATATGAACATGAAAGAAGAAGCATGTATGGGATTGAAGTATTGAAAAATGCCGTAGGCCTACATAAAATGGGCTATGATACGAACATAAAAGAATATCGAGTTTCTGTTGCTGGCTTGAGCTTCAAACGTCTACATGCTGATAATTGTTTGATGTTTCCTTGCGATTAATGTTTTTATTTATTTTCACTAAGTGTGTTGCATTTGTTTCTGTCGGTTGTTATGTGTTGTATGTTGCCTTGGTTGGTCCCAATGACCGCACACAGAAGGTGTGTTTCCTGTTCTTGTATAGAGGTAAATAGTCCCATATGTTATCAACGTTTATTTTATAACGATGTCCACAAGTCAAGAAAGAGTCCTGATCCAAAGTTTATGTTTTACAAGTTCATTTTGCACATGCGTTACCTGGGGCAAAGTGCATTACATAATAGCTACGCCGTGACCTTCAATGTGCGTCGTAAAAGACTACTAAGAATATTTGGGGAGGAAGGAACTGTCACATATATAGAACAGAGTGATCAAGAACTCATGCTGAAGTCGGAAGTGTTATGCCGACAAGCGCAGATATTACAAGTAAGCTGTAAACAATGACAATGCAATCCTATGACATCAAATTAGTGTTTTATACACCAATTAAATTGTTTAAATTAGAATAGCATGTCTTAAAATTTGGAGAAGTAAGTATTTTAATAACACATTTTCTGCTAAATAAGACGGTTTAGGTTGAGGGTGAATTTTTTGGCATAAATAAGCAACGGACATGGGAGGGGGATGGTTCCTGAATTTTGTATAAGTGAGGAAGAGGGTCAAAAAGAGAAAATAATTTACTGACCAGAATTTAAAAATACTATTGTTCTCATGTCATAATCTTGTAGCACAACACTATTAGATACTACTAGATTTAGAAACACCATTAGTCTCATGTTATAATTCTGTAGAAAAACACTGTTAGAAACTACTAGATTTCAAAAACACCATTGTTCACATATCATAATCTTGTAGCACAAGACTATTAAACACTACCAGATTTCCAACAGGATGTAGTCCATGGAGTGAAGATCCAAGAAACATATAACTAAGAAACATACAGGTGTTATAGAAAACATACAAATGCAGCATATGGAATTTGAACCAGATCCGTTGTGCTTGTTTGTGGTCCTCAGGGAATTTACATACCTATGCAGTGTGTCCGATGAAATGATTAAAAACCTGGGAACTGCAGCAAGAGCACAGCTACTGCAGATCTTTGATACAAGCTCGACCACAGGTAATGTTCCACAGGCATGGAGGGAAGCAATAATGATACCAATCCTCAAATCAGGAAAAGATGGTAAAACAGTCTCCAATTACAGGTCATCAGCCACAGAAGCTGTTTATGAAAAATAATGGAACGCATTATCAATCTTAGGGTGCAGTGGTGCCTTGAAAGTGAGAATCTTCTGGCATCGCAGCAAGCAGACTTCAGACAGTGCTACTCTACTGAAGATCAGGCAACTTGACTCTCTCAAGAGATTGAGGACGCCTTCCAAGATAAGAAACTAGTATTAGCAGCATGTAGAGACCTCAGGAAAGCTTTTGACAATGTTTGAAAAGAGGGATTATTACAGAAATTGCGAAATTACAGGGTTAGCTCATGAATGTACAAATGGGTAAGAGCATACCTGCACAATAGAAGAGCAAGGGTACATTTGGATGGTCGCGAGAGAAAGAAAGACCAACTGCGTCATAGAGTCCCCCCAGGAAGGAGACCTGTCACCCACACTTTTCTTGGTTTACATCAACGACCTAGTTGCCGAACTACCACGCGGGATCAAAGTGCCAATGTATGCTGAGGACCTGGTGATCTGGTGCACGGAAGAACATGCGACAGTGGCCACTAAACAAATACAAAGAGCTATTGATGCCTTAACCCTATGGGCAAATAGATGGTGCGTAAGCGTTAACACAGATAAGTGCAGCACTACACTCTTTACCCTCTCACCAAAACAAAAAGCAGGTGATATCAAGATAGATGGAGAGCTTTTGAAAGAATATAAACAACCCACATACCTTGCCGTTACTTTTGATGATAAGCTGACATGGAAGCAACACATAAGCAAAGCAACAACACAGGCCAGGGGGAAGTTAGCTATCCTTAGAAAACTAAGTGGAACAACATGGTGAGCCAGTCCTGCATGAAACACCATCCATTGTATATACTACAAGAACTAGATAAAGTACAAAACTAGGCGCTCAGGTTAATGCTGCAGCAATGAAATTAACACCCATAGTAGAGATGCAGAAAATAGGAAGAATGCAAACTCTTTGGCAAACGCAGAGACACAACGGTGCTAATACAAGAAGAAAAGTTTAAGTGTATGCCAAGTCATCCAATGAAGGAAAGATTCCAAAATCTAGCAATAGGGTGGCTGAAAAGTTGCAGCTTTATCTACCAAGCTAAACGACTACATAGACAACTTACAGACCTGCCTGAAGTTGACACCCCCTTACGGTCTATACCAGAACATACCCCTTAGAGTGACAGGTATGGAATGCCAATAAACATTCAGACACACGTAAAAGGAATACTATGCGAGGACGAACAGAACAGTGTGCAGTAAAGGACAGTCAACCTCAGTTTCCTGGACGAGGAATATCCACAAGACATATGGATCAGAGTATACACAGATGGGCCAGCACAGAATGCAGTGAGGAATGGAGATGCATGTGTATATATAGAATATCCACACAAGCCTAGAGATACGATCAGAACACCAACAGGGATATTCTGAAATAATTATGATGCAGAAATTCAGGCAATTAGGGAAACAACTGAAAAACTGCTGAACTCCAACTCTGACCTACAGCCCGTCGTATTCCTGACAGATGTAAGGTCAGTGCTTCAAGTTCTCCAGTCTGGAAAATTTGCAGACTTGTAAAAACTACATAATGAACTGTCTTACCAGTATAGATTAATCATGCAGTGGATACCCTCTCACTGTGAAATACCAGAAATGAAAAAGACCAATTGGCTAAGGAATGTGCTGCTGAAGACCAACCAGATGTACTAATCACCTACTATCAGAAGAAAACAGATGATCAAGTCAATAAGAAAGCCACACACTATGACTATCACATTATGAACAGATTAGAACAAGTTGTAATTCTACGCCTCAGAACAGGACACAACCGATTCCGCAGTCACATGTACACAAAGTTCAAGATTGGCAACACGGCCATGTGCATATGTGGGCAGGAAGCACAGAGTACCAAGCATATACTTCAAGATTGTTCTGAGTATGAAACGCTGAGGCAGACATATTGGCAAGTGAATATTGGCAACACTGAAATCAATGTTCTATGGGCCACTGTATGAACTATAAAAGACAGTGAGTTTTATTAAGGAGACAGAATTACAGATATAGACATGTTTCAAGTGAACGAAAGAAGAAGAAGGAGAACCTTTAGAGAACGCATGTTGTTTAACTAACCATCTGGACTTTGAATTATAATAATTGCATAATGCTCTTATGGTATGATTGACTGAATTTCGACACATCACATTTGGAAATGACCACCTGCCCTAGTATTACCCAGTTAGACTAAAGTCCACACTATATGTAGTGTAGTATGCTGCACAAGATAGAAAAGTGTATGATCAGAACTTAATGGGTCACTCTTTTCAACAATGCGCAGAGCATTATATGGATTTACTGTCCTGGTCATGCAGGGGTCAGGGGAAACGAAAGAGCCGATGTGTTGGCAGGTAAAGCTTTGGTGAACGGCACCGAGATAGGAAGAGACAGGATTTAATTGATTAGAGCAGTCAATGATATCCTACGAGAAGACGAGGAAGTCGAATGTGATAATGTACATATTCAGAGAATGGTAGAAATGGGAGTAACTAGAGGTGATGGGAGAAAGTGCTCCCTCTCCGAAAAGATCAGAAGAACGCGTAATCAGGAACTGACTGGGACACTGAGCTTATACACTTTTAGATGACTGACGGAACGGCAAGCAGAACATATATGGGAATGCCCCCAGTGCTGTGACGTTTGTTCCTAAAACAGAATCAAGACTAAAGTGGGTATCATACCAATATATCGACTTTAAACTCAAATATAAAATATTCCATATGTCGTGGTGACATAGTTACCTGAACTGCAACCTCCATTATTTTTATGATAATACACACTGCTTTATCCAAATTAACCTACTCATGCCCGTGGTTCCTCGCCATAAGATATATTAAAAAAAGTAAAGTAACCCATAGCATTTATTAATGCCGTAGGGGTGTGAGATGTTAGCAAATAAGATATATATTCTTTGTTTAAAAGACATACTTTAATTCTCGATCAACAACCAACAGCCAAACAGAGCAAACAAAACTACAAGATTGAAACCTCCAGTGTTACCACTGATGATATAAATGTAACACCAGATCGCCATGTTAAAAAAAAAAGAAGATAACTCTAGACTATATAAATATTCAATATAAATAAGGTAGAGTTCGAGCTAATATACGTAAAATTAAAAGTTATTCGTTCTTTTTCGTGCGCAATTCCATCATTTCCGTGAGTCTTTTGATATGAGCTCTTTGAAAATAGTCAAGGAAGGGAAGAATTTACACGACCTGTGGTTAGATTTATAATATTTCCTGAGAAAAAACCCAGATCAAGGCATATTTGGCACATAAAACTCCATAACTCAGACGATGGCTAAAAATCCCATATCTAGTGAAAAATTCATCTGTGGCAACGTTGGAAACACCACATAGTATGCTAGGGCTTTTTCTATTATGCCTTAATGAGGGTTTTCATTTAGTTGATGACACAATCTGGGCTAAACTGACATGATTTACCACACATTTATATAACTCCCACACTTTTGTTCCTGAGATCTCGTCCTCCCATGGCTATCTAAGGCAGGAATTCTAAACACTGATCATATGCCCCCTTTGAGAGCCACATTGTTTTATTGAGGTTCACGAAGAAAACTTAGAAAGGTAACTAATTTGATGATTTCTAATAATATACAAATAACAACTCTTGAAGAAAATTGAGTTTTTAAAAAGATCATGGATTACTAAAATAGAAAGTTTTTTTCCAAACGGAAACAACAGGAAAAGCAAGACTGAGAACCACTGTTTTACGACACACCAGACTTACTTGAAAACGAAACGAAACAGATAGATTTTTATACATTTGAATGTCATGGTCTAACTTGCTAAAAACTAGAGATCATACAGTTCCTTTTTTTTAAAGCGAAAAAGAATGTTGTTTACTGTTGTTGCTCATTTATTTCAACGTTATACTTACATGTCGTGCACTTTTATTCCGTGTGCCAAATAGGGAAGTTTGATATTTATTTTTTCTTTAGTTCAGGACCCCTGGCAACGCTGTCTTTGGAAAGGTCTTCATAGTTTTCTTTGAAAATTATGTAGTAGTGAATAAATGATACTCACACTATAGCAAACATTGAGAGACTGGAAGGAGTCAAAATGAGTCAATGAGAACATCATAGGATGTACTAGAGTACAGCAATCACTGGAATTATAGATTTTCTAGACCTACCCATCATCAAAGTTAGATAGCCAGAAGAGTAGATGAAACAATACTTCAATGTCGTCAACAATGATCGTCACCGGTTACACCTACCTATAGAAGATGCAAAAGGAAGGCGAATCAAACGAGAAGGGTTTTGGTTGACAGAAGCGGGAGACACCTTACTCAGGATCTACCTTGCTGAAGAAGTAGGAAGGGGTTGTTAATGGGTGGAAGTAACAAAGAAAGCCCTTGAATGTGATACGGATAGGAGGATCGGGCCGCCACCAGGTGCAAGGAATGATACACGAATTCTTCATTAGTACTCAAAGCTACAAGATATAATAATTTATACAAATTGCTCAGTAATAAAGGAAACAATTATATGCGAATGAGGTTTCTTCACCAACTAAAAGGGCAAGAGAGTTGTGGAGAGATCTAGTGCTTATTCCACAACAATCTCAAGTATGATAATGGGGATAGAAGCGGTGACAGTGGCTCTTAATTGACTGATGATGCAACCATCAACGTCTAACACTCTATCAGATTCTATATGCAGCCATCAACGTTTAACAGCAATTCTATCGGATTCTATATGCAACCATGAATGCTAACAGCTACTCTATCAGAATCTATATGGAACCATCAATGCTAACAGCTATCCTATTAGAATCTATATCCAATCATCAACACCTTACAGCTACATTATCAGATTCTATATGCAACCATAAAAGCTAACAGCTACTCTACCAGACTCTATACGAAATCATCACTGCTAACAGCTACTCTATCAGATTCTATATGCAACCATCACTGCTAACAGCTACTCTATCAGATTCTATATGCAACCATCACTGCTAACAGCTACTCTTTCAGATTCTATATACAACCATCACTGCTACCATCTACTCTATCAGATTCTGTCCAGTGCATGCTGCACATACAATAAAAGTGAATGATAGGAAAGAAGTTGTTCACTCTTCTCAACAAAACCCTAAATATTACATGGATCTACTGTGCATTTCGTGCAGTCCGAATCTTCTGTATAGCGACATCTAAATATTACATGGATCTACCGTGCATTTCGTGCAGTCCGAATCTTCTGTATAGCGACATCTAAATATTACATGGATCTACCGTGCATTTCGTGCAGTCCGAATCTTCTGTATAGCGACATCTAAATATTACATGGGTCTACTGTGCATTTCGTGCAGTCCGAATCTTCTGTATAGCGACATCTAAATATTACATAGATCTACTGTGCATTTCGTGCAGTCCGGTTCTGGTGTACAGCGACATCTAAATATATCGCAACAAAAGTAGAAAACCACACAGTGTTGCGACTACTGATTGTGTGCGGATAGTACCGATCTATACTCAGGAAACGACTTTACAGTGACTACGGTAACATTCAGATATGTAGGTGAAGAGTGGGTAAAGTATAGCTCACGTGCCATATCCGACCAGCCAGGTTAATTTTACAGGTCTGTATGGATGATTTAAAATTACCATATGTACTGATATTTGAACTCAGAAAATATCAAATAACAAAATATCTCAGTCACACTGTAAAATACTATCCACAACTGTGATAAAGAGAAAACTATTACGCCCGACCGTTAACACTGATAATGTCACAGTGGAGGTTACAAAAATGATGTGACTTCAAATACTGAAAATTCGTTTGATGTCAATAGTGCATCGTTGGCTGCGTGTGACAAAAGCTGAAACATCCTTTGATGTTACAGTATTCTTCTTCTTCGTCTGCGTTCATTCTCAAACTCCTGCAGATTAGCAGGATGTAGTCCGGAGTATGGAATGCGCTGTGTCATGGTTTACAGCATTGATGCGATATCTGCGCCTTTTGGCCTGACACATCCGACTTCAGCATGGCTTTGGGTCACTGACCCTATATGGAATGAGACAGCCAACTCCATCCCATAACCTCCTTAACGACATGCGTGGAAGGTAAATAGTGTTGCTATTCTTTGCTCCCCTTTCGGGTCCCGGCATCACACGGGCGGCTACAGTGTTACTTTGATGTTACAATATTTCTAACTTTTGCCTTCCGACCCAAGGAATTTTCCCCCTGTGTTGCAGGTGAAAGGATTGATTGCCTTATATATGTAATACTATGGTTCTTTACGAAATGCATCCCTGTGATGATGATATTGATTCTTACTTTGATAACATGTATTTTAGTTATAGAGATCATCATATGTTTCCTGACCTTGACACACAAAGTGCGATTTCATGGTTCACTGCGTCAGTAGAAACTGTTTAATTAAAACAAATGGATGTTATAACAAAAGTGGGGAAAACATACAGTTTCTACTGAATCAAGATCGTTTGAGAATTAGCACAACACGCGTTTTGACTAAATAACACACACGCACATTTTACAAATCTCTATATAATTACGAATTATTATTATCAAACGAACGAAACGTATGCTAATTTAAAGCTGTTGGTATGGACTCCTGTCTAAAACAGATGTGCAGAGTTAAATGGACAAATATGATATCGTTGCTGTAGTTAAGAGAACAGAATTAATTACATCGATATTTGCAGAATCGATGCTATAGTTTTACCTGTCGATCCATCATCGGTATTACCTGGTTGGGGTCACTTTGATCATTCACCAGTTGATTTAACCAATCCAGCTCGACATACTGGTTATCCACATCTTAGTAAACAGTTTGAATGTGGCAGCGTCGCTTTTGTTTTCTCCCATTTCTCGTGCAGGTACACACTGACAAAACACTCATTGGTAATGTGTTACAGTTTTCTTGTGTACGCGTGGAGGGCAGCAGTACTCACTGATGAGCATAGAGGACTACCACATGCCCAGAATTTGTTTCATCTGGTCTACTGTAAACATTAATAATCGCGCAGATTATGTGCTTAGCGTGACATGGTTCAAAGATGGAGATCCTAACTGGTGAATGCAGCTTAAAATAATGGAAGAATATAACCAGGAATGCACGAAGAACTATAGATAGACGAAATGCTAAGATATTTATTTTAAGTTTGCGAGAAGTTAGGATTGTTCTTCTTCTTCTTCAGCGTTCATTCTCAAACTCCTGCTAGATCTCTCCTGTAGCAGTACTACTAGATCTCCAGCAGGATACAGTCCAGAGAATGGAAATGCGTTGTGTCACCGTTTTATTTGCGCCAATGGCCCGACACATCCGTCTTCGGTGGAGGATTGTTAAATACTAAGATTACGAATATTAAGATTACGTATGATATACCAATGATATAGGATGATATACCAAGATACTCTTAGCTCAGTGTAGGATATTTGCATGTGTGCTTTTTTATTTGTTTGTATGTTTCGATTCCATAAAGTGCGAACAAATGTATGTGTGTATCCTTTTGTGCAATGGGAAGGTTTCACTGAGGTTTTCCTTAACATTCTAACTCTCAGCGTTGTGCAATGGGAAGGTTTCACTACTGTTTTGTTACATACCCTTAATAGTATAACTCAGTGTTGTGCAATGGGGAAGGTTTCACTGAGGTTTTGTTACATACCCTTAACAGTATAACTCAGTGTTGTGCAATGGGGAAGGTTTCACTGAGGTTTTGTTACATACCCTTAATAGTATAACTCAGTGATGTTCAATGGGGAAGGTTTCACTGAGGTTTTGTTACATACCCTTAATAGTATAACTCAGTGTTGTGCAATGGAAAGCTTTCTAGGGGATTCTGTTGTTAAATATTCTAAATCTCAGCGGTGTGCAATGGAAAGGTTTCACTGAGGTTTTTTTTAAAACAAAATAACCTTAATATTCTAAATCTCAGCGTTGTGCAATTGCAAGCTTCTCGTGGATTCTGTTGCTTACCCTTAATATTTTAATTCAGCGTTGTGCAATGGGAAGGTTTCACTGAGGTTTTGTTACATACATACCCTTAATATTCTAACTATCAGCAATGATAAAATGTTGTTGATAAAATGATGAGACTTTGCCTGGTAAATGAAGGATATGGGTGTAGAATACAACAGACTACGTAGATAAAAGAAATACCACAAGACGTACATCAGAATATCCACTAGGAAACGTAGATGGAGAACTCCTGTATGAGCATATGGAAGATATAAATGACGACGTTAATATATGATATACCAGGAGAGGATAACAGATATACCTGTATTTATCAATGGAGATTATCACAGAAATGTTGGCAATGATAATGAAAGGCGTAGATGTAGGATATACTGGAAGATGTTGAGAAAGTTTCTACCAGGAAACTTTGATGATGGGTACACTGGGATGTGTTAATAACGTATTTACCTAGAGACATAAGTGAAAAATATACTGGAAGACATAGATGAAGGACACACTGGTAGTTGTTGATAAAAGTATTTGCCAGGAGTTGCAGATCGAGGGATGCGTAGTTATTTCGTCAGTTGGGTGGTTGGTTAGCTAGTCAGTCAATTAATAAATAAATCAGTACGTCGATTAGTTGGTTGTTTTGTTGCTGGTTGGTCGGTCAGTTGGTTGGTTGGTTGGTAAGTTAGATATCAGACCATCATCATGGCATTCCGGACATGAGCATATATGATACGGCCTCATGTTCAGTGTGTCCTTCAGCACGTTGCGGATATACAAGGTGATGCATGCAAGATATATCACCAGATTAATTGAGGGAAAAAAACTGGATATATATGTATACACAGAGAGATGAAGAAAAATAACCAGTCAGAAAATAGACATAGGGCATATATCTGAGTTGATATATAAAACAAACTTGACGTTAGAGGATACACAAAGCGATATCTAAGATGTGCCTGCAGAAATATAAAAATACACATATGGCGATATGAGACATACTTGAAGATTGACGAAGATAATAGTGAGATGAGGGCTCAGCATTGAGACATCGTATGTGGTCCATGCACCCACAACGTATCGTGCAATCAGCAGTCACGTGTTTACTTAATGTTTACATTTAAAATGTAAATCCTCGTATATATCTGTCTATCTGACCCTCTATGACTAGCACTGTCTTCTCTATCTTTATTTCTACTACATCTTTCTTTCTCAAGATTGTGTATATGGCTCTGTGTGTGTTATATATGAATGTTCATATGTGTGTATGTAGGTATGTATATGTATGTGCGCGTGCGCTCATGGGTGTGCGTGTGTGAGTGCGTTGAGCTGCCTGGAGATTACGGTTTTATGCTACCGAGTTACGTGCTATGAGTGGTACTATCGGCAGGTGGCGTGCAACTTTGTTGAGTCCTACGAGGGTAGATATGGAGTAACCCGAGTACAGTGGAGGTCAATCCTCTAAAGAAGGGAGGGAATCAGGCCCGTAGATTAAGGAGTTTGATTATTTAATCTCCTCCATAGAAAATCGAAACATGACTTTTAAGTACTATAAACTTGTCCACAAGGCGAGTAAATGGTGACACCACCCCCCCCCACCTCCCCCCCCCCCAGCAGCTTGTCAATAGGAGGTCACTTTTTTATTAATTAGAGGTACTGACAGACAAATCCATACGAATTACTTCTTTTTCTGCAGGTAAATCTTCCTTTCTTGAAGAGATCACATCTACGGCTCTAGAGAGAATGTATGTTTGTATGTGTGCATATGTATGTACATGTTTGTATATGTATGTAGATATATGTATATCTATGTATATGCACACACTATAAGTTGTCACCCTATTAGAATAAGTAATTTTCCTTGCATTTCCAGGTTCCGAAAGGGAAGCAAGGGAATTCTATCACTTGTTATGAATGTCT
Organism: Meghimatium bilineatum; assembly: GCA_034231615.1. NCBI lineage: Eukaryota > Metazoa > Mollusca > Gastropoda > Stylommatophora > Philomycidae > Meghimatium > Meghimatium bilineatum. The sequence continues at coordinate 35,116,211 of CM067299.1, read as the reverse complement.
TAAGAGGCTGCAATGAGTGAATTCTATCACTTGTTATGAATGTCTTAAGAGGCTGCAATGAGTGAATTCTATCACCTGTTATGAATGTCTTAAGAGGCTGCAATGAATGAATTCTATCACTTGTTATGAATGTCTTAAGAGGCTGCAATGAATGAATTCTATCACCTGTTATGAATGTCTTAAGAGGCTGCAATGAGTGAATTCTATCACCTGTTATGAATGTCTTAAGAGGCTGCAATGAGTGAATTCTATCACCTGTTATGAATGTCTTAAGAGGCTGCAATGAGTGAATTCTATCACCTGTTATGAATGTCTTAAGAGGCTGCAATGAGTGAATTCTATCACCTGTTATGAATGTCTTAAGAGGCTGCAATGAATGAATTCTATCACCTGTTATGAATGTCTTAAGAGGCTGCAATGAGTGAATTCTATCACCTGTTATGAATGTCTTAAGAGGTTGCAATGAGTGAATTCTATCACCTGTTATGAATGTCTTAAGAGGCTGCAATGAGTGAATTCTATCACTTGTTATGAATGTCTTAAGAGGCTGCAATGAATGAATTCTATCACTTGTTATGAATGTCTTAAGAGGCTGCAATGAGTGAATTCTATCACTTGTTATGAATGTCTTAAGAGGCTGCAATGAGTGAATTCTATCACTTGTTATGAATGTCTTAAGAGGCTGCAATGAGTGAATTCTATCACTTGTTATGAATGTCTTAAGAGGCTGCAATGAGTGAATTCTATCACCTGTTATGAATGTCTTAAGAGGCTGCAATGAGTGAATTCTATCACCTGTTATGAATGTCTTAAGAGGCTGCAATGAGTGAATTCTATCACCTGTTATGAATGTCTTAAGAGGCTGCAATGAGTGAATTCTATCACCTGTTATGAATGTCTTAAGAGGCTGCAATGAATGAATTCTATCACCTGTTATGAATGTCTTAAGAGGCTGCAATGAGTGAATTCTATCACCTGTTATGAATGTCTTAAGAGGCTGCAATGAGTGAATTCCATCACCTGTTATGAATGTCTTAAGAGGCTGCAATGAGTGAATTCTATCACCTGTTATGAATGTCTTAAGAGGCTGCAATGAGTGAATTCTATCACTTGTTATGAATGTCTTAAGAGGCTGCAATGCGAGTTATTCTCGTTGTTGGATATCACAACAATATTATCACTCTAAGAGCTCATACTCCGAGTTACAGTAACAAGAAAAAGCAACAACCCACACATCTGAAACGGTAGAATTTCCAACACGAGGGAAGCATACAATGTGAGAGGAATGAGTTAGTCAGACGAAAAGACTTTACTAATATCTACAGCAGTGCTTTTCAAACTTTGTCAGATCGCGGCTAGATGTGAAACAGAAGTTAAAAGGGGAATAGGAATAGATAAAAGTATTTTCAATGACATGAGGAAAATATTAACATCTAAACAAATTACAAACAAGTCAAAATTGAGAATTATAAAATGCTATATCTATTCGATATTAATATATGGCTAAGAAACATGGACACTAAATAAACAATTAGAAGACAGAATTGATGCCCTTGAGATGTGGGTATATAGAAGAATAGGGAGAACATCATGGAAAGAGAAGAAAACAAATAAAGAGGTACTAAAGACACTTAAAATGAAGAAAGAACTACTAAGAGAAATAAAGATCAGGCAAATAAAATATTTTGGACACATTAAACAACATGACACCTTATTGAAGACCTTACTTGAGGGTAAAGTCAAATGGGAGGCGAGCAAGAGGTAGGCAGAGATACAAGTTGGAGAATATCACAGGATGGACAGGTTACAGTCTAGCAGAGTGCACCACCAAGACAAGAGGCAGGGGATGTTGGAGATCCGTTGCAGCCAACCTTCGTTGCGGAGACGGCACTTGATGATGATGAGATCGCGGCACAGTACTAAATATCTTTCATAAGGCCACGACCCGGTACAATTAAATTGATTGTATTCACTCAGAAATAAATACATGTTGGAGTGATGCATCACGAGATGGATAAGATACAGTCAAGCAGAGTGCCCTACCAAGATACGAGAAAGAAAATGTTGCAGACCTATTGCAGCAAGCATGCGACGCGAAGACGGTAATGTTGATGATACTCATAAATATATTTACAATTCAAGGACAAGCTTCGCGGCCCGGTGGCCATGTTGCTGAGGTTCGGTGGTTGAGAAGCACTGATATACAAGATCAGTGTCAACGCTAGCGTATATAGAGCCCAGTGCGAAAATAACAATTTAGCTCCACCTGCCCCACAAACGGAGAAGTTTCTACGATTTTAGCGCCTCATCTTCTTCTTCTTCTTATACTCAAACTTCTGCAGATTAGCAGAATGTAGCCCAGAGAATGGATTGACTTGTATCGTGGTTAACAGATTAGCTGATATATCTGCGCCTTTCGGCCTGACACTTGCGACTTCTTGATGATGATGTTCCTCCTTCGCAAGCGAAGATAAGCATGGCATGAAAAACAATAAATGCGATGGAAAAAAAAATAATAATAAATTGGTAATGGTCGAATTTGGTTTGTAAATTCGAAGATGGTTGCGACTTCAATGTGACATATGGGTCACTTTGACGCTCTATGGGATTGTACAGCGAATTCCACACCCTAAAACCTCCGTAGTCCTCTCTTGCGAAATGATTGGCGGAATTTTTTAATAAATGTTTTTAAAGTTGCACACCTACCACAAACTCTAAGGATTAGAGGATTGATGATGACAACGATGATAGTCTACATAAATTCCCATCTAGTCTTAATATCATCTTCATAATACGTATTATAATAAAAACACAAGCTAAGTATACTTCTCATTCTTTTGTTGTCTCAAATTAACGTTAATTATTTTCTCCTTATTTCTTGTTAACCTAACCCTGATATATAAACTCTTTGTCTACTGATTGATTGATTCTTTATGCTTGTTTCTCTTAATTCTCGATGAGAAACTGGAATCACAGCACGTGGGGTATTCCCATAAGTGATCCGCCCTCTGTTCCAGCAGCCATCCGACTCGATGGTGTTTCGAGTCTAATACCGCCGAAACAGATGTCGACATCAGGGCACAACTTTGACCCTTGCGACAGGTTTCTTTGTTGTTTCGTACACCCACGCCGTTCCCGCAACTAGTTCAAGCACAGCGTTAGCCTGTTGGAACAACATGGTAACTGTTATCGAAGGTTACGACTACGGGATTGTATAGATGACGTGCCATGAAGCTTCTATAAGAAGATAACCTCAATATAACGGCATGTCATCTACTAAGGTTTTCTGTTGCATGGTTGGTTTGTCTACTGATTGATTTATGTATGTTACTCTCTCGCAAGCGACGATGAGCATGAAAACATCAGTTAGGTTTGGCATGTATGAGTCCTCTGATGGTATGTGTGGGTCATCGGTTGGCTGAGGTATGTATGGGTCCTTAGATGCTGAGGTGTGTTAGGGTTGTGGGATGACTGAGGTATGTACGGATTTTCGGATGGCTGAAGTATGTATGGGTCGTCGGATGGCTGAGGTATGTATGGGTCGTCAGATGGCTGAGGTATGTATGGCTCATCGGATGGCCTCCTAATTTATAATTTAATTAAATAGACACGAAAATAGATAAAACTCAGATTAAAATGCAATCTGGAGTCTATAATTAAAAATGTTTCTCGATGTAGTCTCTGCTATTTGTTACAGTTTTGTCCATCTATACATGAGGGCATGTATCTCCGCACGGTAAAAATTTGTCTCTTTTCCTAGATCAATTGCGTATGGTGCGTTTAAGGATGTTGGTGTCCTTAAAGTAATGTCTGCGTAGATCTTCTTTTAGTGGTTGAAACAGATCGAAGTCTGAAGGTACATGATCGGGGCTGTAAGGAGATGTCCAGCCGAATTCTCCAATTGCATCAATGGTGCGTTTATCTGTTTGTAGCGTAACATTATCGTGCAAAAATTGTGCAGTTCTCTGATCATTTAATGGGTAAAGTCGCCGAAAACGACCTCTAAGCTTCTTCAAAGTTTCAATATAACAGTCTGGAATCAATGTCTTCCTTTTTTTCAAGAAGTCAAGAAGAATCACACCCTTCTCATTCCAAAAAATGGAGGCAATAACTCTTCCTACAGAAAGTGAACTTTTGAACTTCTTTCTTGTCGGCGACGTTGTGTGATGCCATTCTATTGACTGCCTCTGGGATTGTGCTTTTAAAAAAAAATGAACTCAAGTCTCATCGCATGTCATAGTATTCGATATAAACTCATCTCCTTCAGTTTGGTAAAGGTGCAGAAGGTTAATGGCTATTGCTTTCCTTTTTTCTTTGTCTGTATATCAACATTCTGGGCACCCAACGTGTACAAAGCCTTTGAATAACCCAGATCTTTAACGATGTTCTGGGCACAACCTTTACTAATGGACAGCATGTCATGCAGTTCATCCAGTGTTACCTGACGATCACCACGAATGATGTCATCAACCCGATGAATGTTGTGTGCTGTCCCTGTGGTAGACGGATGACCAGTCCACTTCGAGTGAACCATTGAGAATTGACCTACTTCAACTTCGTCACAACGATGTACCCAAAGTTGGACAGTACAAACATCCACTGTTGAATCTCCATAAACATTTTTCAAACGCTCGTAGATGCAAATTGGGATCTCGCCTTTAGCATTGAGAAATTCTGTGACATATTATTGTTTTAACCGTACTTCTTTGGCAGCCATTTTTAAACGGTTACTGTGTTACAGTCTGTTAATGAAACAGGTTGGTTACGCTATACAGTGCAGAAGTGTTTGGGATTTCTCGCACAATTAACAAATTCTACACCGATACAGTATTTACTTAGATAAAAATTAGGAGGCACTACTTTTTTTATAATCCCTCGTATACATGGGTCCTCAGATGGACGAGAAGTCCAATTTTGGTCCTGAAAAATATGCTGCAGTGTGAACAGATATGATGGTGTTGAGATGAGAGAAAGCAATCTGACCACCAATTGAGTTTTTGTCACATTTGAATCGCTTACAGTGTTCTGCTTCTTTCACAAAACTTGTAATATCCGCACAGATGTGATCATACAATGCAGGACGACCACGAGCCATGGTATCACACACATTTGGGACAATCTTGCAATGCTTGAAAGATGTCTTCAGTCCTCTTCTAGAACGCTTGCTTACGCACAGTTATGTCTTCTAAAACATTATCAAACCACCATCTTGATTCTCTAGTTTACTTCGTCTTTCTAACTTTCTATTTGTTTTTTTTTTACTGTTTCATTGATGTCTTCTTTTATTCAATTTGTGACCGTTCTACTGCACACGCATTGGTTTTATCATGTATGTTATCTGTTCAATTTCTGCATGTTATCACCAAGACGACATTCCATCACATACTTTACTAGTCTTCGGTCTACTTTGCGCCTCTATTCTGTATTTGTTTTTCCATAATTAGTTAGTTATTTATTTAGTTAGTTGTCAGATCATTCTTATTGCACACCGTATATGTTCATATTTGTTCCGACCTCCTCGTCATCACAATGATTGTTAGTTGAAGTGTTTTGTTGAGTGACAAACATTTTTCTAAGCACACAGTAACGATCACTTATGACAACTCCATATTTCAAGTCAAGTTCCTTTATTCTTGAAATGGAAAAGAAATTATCACCCTAGATAATTTCATTTGCTTATGTTGCGTAAGCTGTTCAAAATGTTCGCATGAACTATTGCTCTACCGCCAGACAATGTAGTAGTTCAGGCAATTACATCTGTTCTTTCGTTCCTTTGAACACACACATGACAAGAAATGACAATTAATCTAACACATTCTAACTTCCACCTCTCGACTATCAGAAGCCACGGTTCTCAAATATTGATTGTTTTTTCCCATTTATCGATAAAAAACATGTTTAATCGAAACGTCTACTACGTAGCTTTGTCCTACGTAAAACTTCTATTCATTCCATTTAACATTTTATTTTAAAACAATGCACTTACCTTATATTTCATAATTTTGTCTCCCTTAATTAAACTTACTATGGAAACTCAAGCTCGGAAAAATTAATTTAAATACATAAGTAGTTATATAGGGATGACTTGATGCGTAGTGCTCACCAATGCTCACCATTAGATGGCTCAAAGAGGAAAGTATTGGTGAGCTGCTCACCATTGCTCACCATTGCTCACCATTGCTCACCATTTAGATGGTTCAAAGAAGAAAGTATTGACACACCAACACACCAGATTGTCAGCCAGTAGGATGGGGCGGCGCGAGATACCCCACCCCGGCCCGAGCGGTACCCCCCACCGTTGGTGGGGGGCGCGCGCGGATCACGGGGGTGGTGGGGTGGGACCCCACCCGCTGGGTTATTTTTCCGCTGAAAATTTTCCACTACGTTATTTAGCTATGGACCGGTTCAAGAAATAGCATTGGTACTGCTATTATGTGTGAAGTATGTATTTAATGTTGAAAATGTATGTGTGTATGGTGGGTGTCTGAAACTCCCCACCATTGGTACAAGGTGATACATCAAGGTCAATATCAGTGAACTTTGTAACAATTTTTTAACCTGTGATTCACCTTTAGACTGATAATCCAAGATAAAGAAAATGACACATACATCAGCTGAACTTGTGTCGACCTCAACATTCTAATTAAGAAACTTTTCCACACCAGAAATTTTGTCTCGTTCAGATTAGCGGACTATCGCACCCACATTTAAACCAGGCGTTGTATTGGTTTATTTATAAAACATGCGTGTGTGGTGTCTAACGAATGGGCGTGAAATGGTATTTCCATAGAAACTTTTCCACACCAGAAATTTTGTCTCGTTCAGATTAGTGGACTATCGCACCCACATTTAAACCATGCGTTGTATTGGTTTATTTATAAAACAGGCGTGTGTGGTGTCTAATGAATGGCCGTGAAATGGTATTTCCATATAAATTAAACCAAGAAACAAACAATTCAACACGTTCAACGAAATATATGAAGAACCCGTTTAAATATATGGCTATGTAGCAAGCTTTATATAAATACACAGTGAAAATAAAACTAACATCTATTTAACTTTAGCTGGTAGCATAAAGCTGGACTAGGCCAGGTAAGCCAAACATCTGCAAACCATTAAAACCCTCTGTATCGCAATTTAGTCCGTGGTCAGTACACGGAAGACCAGCGGGTGCCAATTAACCAGATAAGCACGCTCACACTGAAAGTGGGCGCGCGTTTCTTTAAAACGACCGTTAAGACTATTTTCTCTCGCTCTTTCTCTCTCTTTCTCTCTCTCTCTCTTTACATATGTGGCACTTTATAAGCAGAGAACGTTTTCTGTTACTTATACAGCTTTTTTTATTTAGAAACATATTTTTGTTAAAAAGCATATTATTAGTAATATTATAGATTATTATTATATACAAATAATTATTCGTATAATCACGTGTATTTTGAGATATTTGAACCTAGGAAAGAAAATACTCTTCTTCTGCTGGTGTAATCAAAGGGTCTTCCCTTGTGTTGTTATATTCAAGCGGGGTCTCACATTGTAAAACATGAAGGGGGCTTTTAATGTTTTATATCTATTATGTTGAGTTATTTGTTTAACAAGGACAATTGATAATACGCATTTGAGATATTTGAACCTAGGAAAGAAAATACTCTTCTTCTGCTGGTGTAATCAAAGGGTCTTCCCTTGTGTTGTTATATTCAAGCGGGGTCTCACATTGTAAAACATGAAGGGGGCTTTTAATGTTTTATATCTATTATGTTGAGTTATTTGTTTAACAACGACAATTGATAATACTCATGTGCTCTTTCACATGTAGTTTAAAATTCGTTCGTTTTATATAAAAAGATAGTGCCATAAATAAATTTCAGTGGAAAAACCACAAAATACCCACTAAACAAATAAGGTCATAACATGTTAATACTCACCTACCATAACATTTTTTTCTATGCATATGACCAACGACTCGCGTATATATATATATATATATATATATATATATATATATATATATATATATATATATATATATATATATATCTGTGCCGATGTAAGTAACTATGCAAACTAACAACCCGCTTCGCCAGTATGTATGTAACTACTCGAACTAACAACTGGGTTCTGATATTGTGAAACCATGGCCCCTTTAGCCACAACTACTAATAGGAAATAATATTTAACAACCACATTCCAGACTTCTACAATAAGTATACAATTATTTTTCCATATATTTCGTTGCCATCATTATATTTTTGGGTTTTGTATAAAGTTATATAAAAACAGCATTTCACGATCGGTCGTTGGACACCACACACTCATGTTTTATAAATAAACCCGCACAATACATGTTTATTGTGCGGCAGAGATGGCACAAAATCTGAACGGGACAAAATAAAAATAAAAATGCCCTTCCACTGTTTGTAAACCCAGCTGTGACCCTTCCACTGTTTGTAAACCCATCGGTGTGTTATTCTGTTAGTAGCATGGGTGTTATTATACGGTTCAACGGTTTTAATAACCAATATAGAAATGGACTTATTTACTATACCCATAATAGTTACCATACCTTTAAATAACACAGAGGAAAAGTGGTTTGGGTGCCTGAATTAACTTGACTAGCTTATGACCCCAACCACGATGGGGTTTCTAATGATATCTTGGTGTGTGTATAACCCTTGTATAAGTCGGTTCTGGGCTCAGCACGTTTTACCTATAGAGATCGAAGGCTCCGTTCTTCTTGATCTGTGGATAACCTCGGAGTTCTGTACCTGGCGATAACTTGAACCTCTGTAGTTTATAGAAGGGTTCTTTGTAACAGGACAAAGCATATAGTACAACGAAACAGACAATACACATATACAAATATAACAATGATTAAACCCGAACCAGAAAAACGTGACAGACATATTTTTTCAGAGATATAAAACATATTTATTTATGATTCGCGTATATTTTCCAAAATAATTAAGAAAGAAAAAAAAAAAGGGTTCATGTTATAATTTACTGGCCATAAAAAGGAGTCCCAGTTGGTTGTAGTAATCGTCTCTTGGTTGGTTTCTTCTTTTTCTGTTCTGGTTGGTTGTGGGTTGCTACAGGCGTCTCAGGTACATATGTGGGTTCGTAGTTGGGTGTGAGATACATTTCTAGATTACCAAAATACTGCTCTGTGGTTGTAGACATTTTGTTGGTTGTATTAGCAATTGTGTTTGAAGGCGGGGAGGTTGAATTGGGTTTTGTGCCAAAAACACCACACACTCTATCAAATTCTTTCAGAATGACCTCTCGAAGGTCTACGAGATCTACAAAAGCTTGACGACTCATTGTGATGCCGGTTCTAGTTGGATACTTTATATTTGCATCACCATAGTAGCGCCGAACATGGATAAGTGGTCTCTTGAATGATGTTACGGCTACAGCATTAACACCATCACCTAATGGTTTTATCATATCATTGGCTCTGGAATAATAGGTAGTTGAGGAACTCATATTCCTAATTATTGAAATGACAGTACTTTTCTAACCTGGTAGTGCGTTGTGCTGTATTAGATAGTGAGAGTCTTATTTATATACAGGAGCACACACAACGCGGGGCGTGGGCACGTGCACGGTTGTCCGTGGTGATCTGATTGGTTACATCTGGTACATGCCGCATAGTTGACCCCACGCCAGTATGACCTTTTTGGTGTTCTGCTTGGTCACAGCTGGTACATGACCCAAGGGTGACCCCACGCTGGTATTAACATTGCAAATAGGGAAAAAGCGACCAGCCTTGATATATGATGATAATAAATGGCTTGGGAACGATGATCCCAACACATTATGTTTGGTATCTAGGTCACATATGGTGTACGCATGATCTTTGGTTGTCTTAGCCCTGCTGTTTGTATATACAAGGATAACATTTTTAGTCTTTATTTTATTATTTTCCCAATGTGTGACTGTGAAATATGGAAATATAAGCGGCAGCGGCGCACCAAGCCCTTTTAACATTAATAGAGCAAGGAAAAATGGTGAGTCAACTTAATCATTGGGCTGACTTAAAGCTTTTTTGAAATGATGAGGTCTGTCTTAAGTGTAAGCCTGACTATTATTTCTTCCTTGGTCGTAGTGATCTATGATCTTACGCCTATGGCTGCTATCAAACACGGGTGAAATGACCGGCTCAAGCCCCTTGACCCGCGTTCGAAACCGTTCACGGTCTAAGGCGTAATAACCCCTTGTACCAGGATGAGCTTCAACCACAAAAATATAACTAGTTATCAATTTACCCCCTGTAGCAAAATGAACCTGTAGAGTAAACAAAAGGAATATAGATTAGCTCGGATTGTTACAGTTATAGGTTATAGGTTACAGTACTTATAGGTTAGCACACTTAAGAAAAAAAAAAAAAGTTTGCATTAGCTGTACGTGCATATTATTATACACTAGTTACGCCACCACGAATATAATCCTACCCTGTGTAGTGATATCATAGGAAGAAAAAGTACCACGACAAAATAATCTCTGTTCGGTAATGCTATTATTATTTTTTTCAAAGGTTAGCTTAAACACAATCAACTAAACCCCGATTACCACCTTACAACATCAACCAATATATATGTATACATACACATAATACCTTTCTACGACCCTGTTTGCTTTCAGTTCCTGAGACAGCGTGACAACGGGCGATGGTAGTGGTAGGATAATCATGCTCCCATTTAGCATTAATCTGACTAAGTGATGGTAAACATGCTTCTAGACTATTTGTCCCTGACGCGCCGGCTAGCTGAATGGTTTTTGTCTCTGATGATGGGTCTGATACGGCTTCATTTCTGGGTTTAAAGAGCGTGGCTAGCGTTAAAGACGAATTAAAGACAGAGCAGCTTATCGGGGACATCGATATATCTTCATTGTCTGACCACCCATCACTGTCTTCATTACTACCAACGCCCTCAGTTGCCTCAGAAGCTGAACACCAAGAAAAAAGGCCCCCAAGTGGACATCTATCGATCTGCATTTTCACTGGCGACGTTGGTCGTATCGGTTTTTTTTTTTGTTTGTTGTTGTTGTTGTTGGGATTTAAAAGGCACTAATGATGGAGAAGCCACACCTACCAGCTGCCTACGGGTAATGTTAGGGCCTATAAGAGTGAAGTGTATTATAGGGGTTGTGTACTACCTTCAACATTAACCACTACCAGTAATAATCTGCCGAACTAGCTAAACTCACCCGCACCACATAAACAATAGCTAAACATATAGGGTAGCTTGTTATGGGGTAGTACCTGAGCGATACGTAGTGAACATTTTATTAATGTGTAACCTATACATAAAGGATGAAAAAAGGCTAACCTTCGTCATTGTCTTAAACATGCGCACCTCTGGGAATGACATCTCAGCACGGGCTATAAATACGAAAGCATATGATTCTGATACTAACAAACGAGCAAACACTTAGTTTTATATACGAACCAGCTACACCAATCGACTGTATTGCACTATTGAAACACAACCGAATAGGCAATACAGGTTTGGTCCTGTGCACAAACTCGGAGTAACCCATTCATCCCATTGGGTGATGTGTGTATATTTGTATTACCAAACATTTAAAAAAGCATACGTTATCGACACTTACTATTAGAAACTACTAGAACTTTGTCATTTTGAAGAATGACTTATGTAAGTAATGTTGTTAATATCTGAATAGGTTGTTTGTTATTCTAACAGGATTTTCGATCATAGTCTTGTTTTTGTCTCTTCTTCAGACACGCGTTAACGGGCACATTCTCCACCTTTTCTATGGTATTTTGATGTTAAATTTAATGTCTGCCATGTGTGAAATTCTATAGGGTCTTGGTGTTGGTCCGTTTTGGTAGTTGCCAGCATGTGGGTGTGGAAACAAGATGGTGTAAATGTGAATACATTTGTGTATTTTTTTTTTTTTGGTGTGTATAGATACACTAACATCCCGGTGATATATTGGGGTCTTATTTATTACTATTGTTGTGGTCGTTGTTTATGTATATTGTTTGAGTTGTGTATGTATAGCCTGAATATGAGTTAGGGCTAACTATGTTAGGTATCTGCTTGGGAATTGGATTATTTACGCAGTCCATCTATTCTCCACAGACCAAGACGTCCACCAAAACCTACCGGTGTGTTCAATGCTTGAAACCATTTAGTCGCCTTTACACACTGCAAAGACATAAACAAGATCTTCACCTTAAAAAAAGACATAACTGTAATTTTTGTGTTAATGTTTACACAGACGCTTCAACATTAAGACAGCACAAGCAAAAGTGTCATACGCCCCAATTAGTAACAACGGATGGAACTTTTAACCCTAGCGAGGGGCATCATAGTAATTTAACACCAACCAAGAACATGATACTAGTTGATCCCCAGGTGGTCGACGCCTTGCTGTATAAAACAGTCTATAAACCACCTGATTCTTTAACTGATTCTATGGGTGAGTTGGACCAAGAAATGCGGGCGGTTTTAGTTCGTGGTGATTTAACCAATCACGAAAAATCTAGACTATACCAAAAAACATTACAACAGTATTTGAATCGACTCAGTCAATACAAAAACACACCTCTGAAGCTATTAGAGAGCACGCAGTGTTCGGTACCAAGTGCCTCAATACAGAAAGATGAAGAACCCACTGAGAAAATTCCAGAGAAAGTCGAAGTGATGCCTAAGACGCCACGGCTTCAACATAGGCGGGCATCTAAAAGAACAAAAAGTAAAACAAGGGCCAAAAGTCTGCTTTGGGATAAGTGGTAGAAAAAATTGTAGAAGGCACCGCACCATTACACAACAAATTGTCAACTGTTTAAACAAATATGATACTTATATAACATTAATAAACAAAATAAAATAAAACCACAACGATGTTGTTGTATTTTATCTTTATTTGTGTATGTGTGTGTGTGTGTGACTATATGTAAAAAAAAAAAGATTGCTCATAAACATAAAAAACTAGGTCGATTTCCCTCCTAGCACGGGATCCCGTGTAACACGGGGTCTTTCATCATGTATCTACACGGGAGCCCTCGCTGCACGGGCCCGTGTAACACGGGATCCCGTGTAGGTCCAAGATGATAAAACAGGATCTCGTGTTACACGGGCCCGTGTAGCGCTGGATCCCGTGTAGATACATGATGAAAGACCCCGTGTTACACGGGATCCCGTGCTAGGAGGGAAATCGACCTAGTTTTTTATGTTTATGAGCAATCTTTTTTTTTTTACATATAGTCACACACACACACACATACACAAATAAAGATAAAATACAACAACATCGTTGTGGTTTTATTTTATTTTGTTTATTAATGTTATATAAGTATCATATTTGTTTAAACAGTTGACAATTTGTTGTGTAATGGTGCGGTGCCTTCTACAATTTTTTCTACCACTTATCCCAAAGCAGACTTTTGGCCCTTGTTTTACTTTTTGTTCTTTTAGATGCCCGCCTATGTTGAAGCCGTGGCGTCTTAGGCATCACTTCGACTTTCTCTGGAATTTTCTCAGTGGGTTCTTCATCTTTCTGTATTGAGGCACTTGGTACCGAACACTGCGTGCTCTCTAATAGCTTCAGAGGTGTGTTTTTGTATTGACTGAGTCGATTCAAATACTGTTGTAATGTTTTTTGGTATAGTCTAGATTTTTCGTGATTGGTTAAATCACCACGAACTAAAACCGCCCGCATTTCTTGGTCCAACTCACCCATAGAATCAGTTAAAGAATCAGGTGGTTTATAGACTGTTTTATACAGCAAGGCGTCGACCACCTGGGGATCAACTAGTATCATGTTCTTGGTTGGTGTTAAATTACTATGATGCCCCTCGCTAGGGTTAAAAGTTCCATCCGTTGTTACTAATTGGGGCGTATGACACTTTTGCTTGTGCTGTCTTAATGTTGAAGCGTCTGTGTAAACATTAACACAAAAATTACAGTTATGTCTTTTTTTAAGGTGAAGATCTTGTTTATGTCTTTGCAGTGTGTAAAGGCGACTAAATGGTTTCAAGCATTGAACACACCGGTAGGTTTTGGTGGACGTCTTGGTCTGTGGAGAATAGATGGACTGCGTAAATAATCCAATTCCCAAGCAGATACCTAACATAGTTAGCCCTAACTCATATTCAGGCTATACATACACAACTCAAACAATATACATAAACAACGACCACAACAATAGTAATAAATAAGACCCCAATATATCACCGGGATGTTAGTGTATCTATACACACCAAAAAAAAAAAAAAATACACAAATGTATTCACATTTACACCATCTTGTTTCCACACCCACATGCTGGCAACTACCAAAACGGACCAACACCAAGACCCTATAGAATTTCACACATGGCAGACATTAAATTTAACATCAAAATACCATAGAAAAGGTGGAGAATGTGCCCGTTAACGCGTGTCTGAAGAAGAGACAAAAACAAGACTATGATCGAAAATCCTGTTAGAATAACAAACAACCTATTCAGATATTAACAACATTACTTACATAAGTCATTCTTCAAAATGACAAAGTTCTAGTAGTTTCTAATAGTAAGTGTCGATAACGTATGCTTTTTTAAATGTTTGGTAATACAAATATACACACATCACCCAATGGGATGAATGGGTTACTCCGAGTTTGTGCACAGGACCAAACCTGTATTGCCTATTCGGTTGTGTTTCAATAGTGCAATACAGTCGATTGGTGTAGCTGGTTCGTATATAAAACTAAGTGTTTGCTCGTTTGTTAGTATCAGAATCATATGCTTTCGTATTTATAGCCCGTGCTGAGATGTCATTCCCAGAGGTGCGCATGTTTAAGACAATGACGAAGGTTAGCCTTTTTTCATCCTTTATGTATAGGTTACACATTAATAAAATGTTCACTACGTATCGCTCAGGTACTACCCCATAACAAGCTACCCTATATGTTTAGCTATTGTTTATGTGGTGCGGGTGAGTTTAGCTAGTTCGGCAGATTATTACTGGTAGTGGTTAATGTTGAAGGTAGTACACAACCCCTATAATACACTTCACTCTTATAGGCCCTAACATTACCCGTAGGCAGCTGGTAGGTGTGGCTTCTCCATCATTAGTGCCTTTTAAATCCCAACAACAACAACAACAAACAAAAAAAAAAACCGATACGACCAACGTCGCCAGTGAAAATGCAGATCGATAGATGTCCACTTGGGGGCCTTTTTTCTTGGTGTTCAGCTTCTGAGGCAACTGAGGGCGTTGGTAGTAATGAAGACAGTGATGGGTGGTCAGACAATGAAGATATATCGATGTCCCCGATAAGCTGCTCTGTCTTTAATTCGTCTTTAACGCTAGCCACGCTCTTTAAACCCAGAAATGAAGCCGTATCAGACCCATCATCAGAGACAAAAACCATTCAGCTAGCCGGCGCGTCAGGGACAAATAGTCTAGAAGCATGTTTACCATCACTTAGTCAGATTAATGCTAAATGGGAGCATGATTATCCTACCACTACCATCGCCCGTTGTCACGCTGTCTCAGGAACTGAAAGCAAACAGGGTCGTAGAAAGGTATTATGTGTATGTATACATATATATTGGTTGATGTTGTAAGGTGGTAATCGGGGTTTAGTTGATTGTGTTTAAGCTAACCTTTGAAAAAAATAATAATAGCATTACCGAACAGAGATTATTTTGTCGTGGTACTTTTTCTTCCTATGATATCACTACACAGGGTAGGATTATATTCGTGGTGGCGTAACTAGTGTATAATAATATGCACGTACAGCTAATGCAAACTTTTTTTTTTTTTCTTAAGTGTGCTAACCTATAAGTACTGTAACCTATAACCTATAACTGTAACAATCCGAGCTAATCTATATTCCTTTTGTTTACTCTACAGGTTCATTTTGCTACAGGGGGTAAATTGATAACTAGTTATATTTTTGTGGTTGAAGCTCATCCTGGTACAAGGGGTTATTACGCCTTAGACCGTGAACGGTTTCGAACGCGGGTCAAGGGGCTTGAGCCGGTCATTTCACCCGTGTTTGATAGCAGCCATAGGCGTAAGATCATAGATCACTACGACCAAGGAAGAAATAATAGTCAGGCTTACACTTAAGACAGACCTCATCATTTCAAAAAAGCTTTAAGTCAGCCCAATGATTAAGTTGACTCACCATTTTTCCTTGCTCTATTAATGTTAAAAGGGCTTGGTGCGCCGCTGCCGCTTATATTTCCATATTTCACAGTCACACATTGGGAAAATAATAAAATAAAGACTAAAAATGTTATCCTTGTATATACAAACAGCAGGGCTAAGACAACCAAAGATCATGCGTACACCATATGTGACCTAGATACCAAACATAATGTGTTGGGATCATCGTTCCCAAGCCATTTATTATCATCATATATCAAGGCTGGTCGCTTTTTCCCTATTTGCAATGTTAATACCAGCGTGGGGTCACCCTTGGGTCATGTACCAGCTGTGACCAAGCAGAACACCAAAAAGGTCATACTGGCGTGGGGTCAACTATGCGGCATGTACCAGATGTAACCAATCAGATCACCACGGACAACCGTGCACGTGCCCACGCCCCGCGTTGTGTGTGCTCCTGTATATAAATAAGACTCTCACTATCTAATACAGCACAACGCACTACCAGGTTAGAAAAGTACTGTCATTTCAATAATTAGGAATATGAGTTCCTCAACTACCTATTATTCCAGAGCCAATGATATGATAAAACCATTAGGTGATGGTGTTAATGCTGTAGCCGTAACATCATTCAAGAGACCACTTATCCATGTTCGGCGCTACTATGGTGATGCAAATATAAAGTATCCAACTAGAACCGGCATCACAATGAGTCGTCAAGCTTTTGTAGATCTCGTAGACCTTCGAGAGGTCATTCTGAAAGAATTTGATAGAGTGTGTGGTGTTTTTGGCACAAAACCCAATTCAACCTCCCCGCCTTCAAACACAATTGCTAATACAACCAACAAAATGTCTACAACCACAGAGCAGTATTTTGGTAATCTAGAAATGTATCTCACACCCAACTACGAACCCACATATGTACCTGAGACGCCTGTAGCAACCCACAACCAACCAGAACAGAAAAAGAAGAAACCAACCAAGAGACGATTACTACAACCAACTGGGACTCCTTTTTATGGCCAGTAAATTATAACATGAACCCTTTTTTTTTTTCTTTCTTAATTATTTTGGAAAATATACGCGAATCATAAATAAATATGTTTTATATCTCTGAAAAAATATGTCTGTCACGTTTTTCTGGTTCGGGTTTAATCATTGTTATATTTGTATATGTGTATTGTCTGTTTCGTTGTACTATATGCTTTGTCCTGTTACAAAGAACCCTTCTATAAACTACAGAGGTTCAAGTTATCGCCAGGTACAGAACTCCGAGGTTATCCACAGATCAAGAAGAACGGAGCCTTCGATCTCTATAGGTAAAACGTGCTGAGCCCAGAACCGACTTATACAAGGGTTATACACACACCAAGATATCATTAGAAACCCCATCGTGGTTGGGGTCATAAGCTAGTCAAGTTAATTCAGGCACCCAAACCACTTTTCCTCTGTGTTATTTAAAGGTATGGTAACTATTATGGGTATAGTAAATAAGTCCATTTCTATATTGGTTATTAAAACCGTTGAACCGTATAATAACACCCATGCTACTAACAGAATAACACACCGATGGGTTTACAAACAGTGGAAGGGTCACAGCTGGGTTTACAAACAGTGGAAGGGCATTTTTATTTTTATTTTGTCCCGTTCAGATTTTGTGCCATCTCTGCCGCACAATAAACATGTATTGTGCGGGTTTATTTATAAAACATGAGTGTGTGGTGTCCAACGACCGATCGTGAAATGCTGTTTTTATATAACTTTATACAAAACCCAAAAATATAATGATGGCAACGAAATATATGGAAAAATAATTGTATACTTATTGTAGAAGTCTGGAATGTGGTTGTTAAATATTATTTCCTATTAGTAGTTGTGGCTAAAGGGGCCATGGTTTCACAATATCAGAACCCAGTTGTTAGTTCGAGTAGTTACATACATACTGGCGAAGCGGGTTGTTAGTTTGCATAGTTACTTACATCGGCACAGATATATATATATATATATATATATATATATATATATATATATATATATATATATATATATATATATATACGCGAGTCGTTGGTCATATGCATAGAAAAAAATGTTATGGTAGGTGAGTATTAACATGTTATGACCTTATTTGTTTAGTGGGTATTTTGTGGTTTTTCCACTGAAATTTATTTATGGCACTATCTTTTTATATAAAACGAACGAATTTTAAACTACATGTGAAAGAGCACATGAGTATTATCAATTGTCGTTGTTAAACAAATAACTCAACATAATAGATATAAAACATTAAAAGCCCCCTTCATGTTTTACAATGTGAGACCCCGCTTGAATATAACAACACAAGGGAAGACCCTTTGATTACACCAGCAGAAGAAGAGTATTTTCTTTCCTAGGTTCAAATATCTCAAATGCGTATTATCAATTGTCCTTGTTAAACAAATAACTCAACATAATAGATATAAAACATTAAAAGCCCCCTTCATGTTTTACAATGTGAGACCCCGCTTGAATATAACAACACAAGGGAAGACCCTTTGATTACACCAGCAGAAGAAGAGTATTTTCTTTCCTAGGTTCAAATATCTCAAAATACACGTGATTATACGAATAATTATTTGTATATAATAATAATCTATAATATTACTAATAATATGCTTTTTAACAAAAATATGTTTCTAAATAAAAAAAGCTGTATAAGTAACAGAAAACGTTCTCTGCTTATAAAGTGCCACATATGTAAAGAGAGAGAGAGAGAAAGAGAGAGAAAGAGCGAGAGAAAATAGTCTTAACGGTCGTTTTAAAGAAACGCGCGCCCACTTTCAGTGTGAGCGTGCTTATCTGGTTAATTGGCACCCGCTGGTCTTCCGTGTACTGACCACGGACTAAATTGCGATACAGAGGGTTTTAATGGTTTGCAGATGTTTGGCTTACCTGGCCTAGTCCAGCTTTATGCTACCAGCTAAAGTTAAATAGATGTTAGTTTTATTTTCACTGTGTATTTATATAAAGCTTGCTACATAGCCATATATTTAAACGGGTTCTTCATATATTTCGTTGAACGTGTTGAATTGTTTGTTTCTTGGTTTAATTTATATGGAAATACCATTTCACGGCCATTCATTAGACACCACACACGCCTGTTTTATAAATAAACCAATACAACGCATGGTTTAAATGTGGGTGCGATAGTCCACTAATCTGAACGAGACAAAATTTCTGGTGTGGAAAAGTTTCTATGGAAATACCATTTCACGCCCATTCGTTAGACACCACACACGCATGTTTTATAAATAAACCAATACAACGCCTGGTTTAAATGTGGGTGCGATAGTCCGCTAATCTGAACGAGACAAAATTTCTGGTGTGGAAAAGTTTCTTAATTAGAATGTTGAGGTCGACACAAGTTCAGCTGATGTATGTGTCATTTTCTTTATCTTGGATTATCAGTCTAAAGGTGAATCACAGGTTAAAAAATTGTTACAAAGTTCACTGATATTGACCTTGATGTATCACCTTGTACCAATGGTGGGGAGTTTCAGACACCCACCATACACACATACATTTTCAACATTAAATACATACTTCACACATAATAGCAGTACCAATGCTATTTCTTGAACCGGTCCATAGCTAAATAACGTAGTGGAAAATTTTCAGCGGAAAAATAACCCAGCGGGTGGGGTCCCACCCCACCACCCCCGTGATCCGCGCGCGCCCCCCACCAACGGTGGGGGGTACCGCTCGGGCCGGGGTGGGGTATCTCGCGCCGCCCCATCCTACTGGCTGACAATCTGGTGTGTTGGTGTGTCAATACTTTCTTCTTTGAACCATCTAAATGGTGAGCAATGGTGAGCAATGGTGAGCAATGGTGAGCAGCTCACCAATACTTTCCTCTTTGAGCCATCTAATGGTGAGCATTGGTGAGCACTACGCATCAAGTCATCCCTATATAACTACTTACATACTATGAATAATACCCATAACCGAAAAGGTCGTAGGGATGCAATACAAAAAGTCCCTCCAAACACCTCTATCCTCAGCCATTCAAAGGAGTGTAGAAATATCATGCTTAGGCCATTCCTTGATGTTATCAATCAAGGATTACCTTTGTTCGACTCTTCTCCTATAACACTCGACTGTTCCATGCAAAATAATAGAAAGTGCGTCGTGTCTCGTTACGTGTCCAAACCAAACACGTTTACGCCGTTTCACCACTGCAAAAAGTGGTTCTCAATAACACGCAAGTTTGTTTAGATGCAGCCGAGGGAATATATTTGTCTTGTGTACTATATATCTAATTCTTGACACACGTATGCAGAACTTGTATTCAAAAGCCTGAATACTTTTTCCGTTTCTGCATTGTGTATCCAGCTTTCAAATTAGAATAAAATTATACTTAGCACTAGTGATCTAAATAGATTGATTTTTACTGTAATACTGATCTTATTTTTCCAAAATCTCATTCAAACTTGTCATGGCGGCCTTCGCCATCTCGAGTCAGATATCAGAAAGATGAAGAAACACATCAAAGAGAAATGGATTTTTGAACAATGTGAGCCCATCGATAGGGATATGAGGTAAAGTAAGTTTAAATACAGTTCTACAACACCATCATCAAATGTCGTTTTCTCAATAAAGGTTGGCTGTAGCAGATCTCCAACATCTCCTGTCTCTTGTTGTGGTAGTACAATCTGCTAGCTTGTAACCTGTCCATCTTGTGATGTTACTTTCTCACTTGTTCTTGATTCTTGATTAGGAACTAGCGTAACGCCACTGGGGGCATTCCCATATATGCTCTACTTGCCGTTCCGTCAGCGATCTATAAGTGTATAAGATCAGTGTCCCATGCAGTTGCTGATTACGCGTTCTTCTTATCTTTCAGGAGAGTGAGCACTTTCTCCCATCGTCTCTAGTCACTCCCATTTCTACCATTCTCTGAATATGTACATTCTCTTGATCGACCTCCTCCTTGTCTTCTCGTACGGTATCCATTACTGCTCTATTCAATTCAATCCTGTCTCTTCTTATCTCGGTGTCACTCACCAAGGCTTTACCAGCCAACACATCAGCTCTTTCGTTTCCCCTGATCCCAGCATGACCTGGACAGTAGATCCATGTAATTCTCTGTGTGTTGTTGAGAAGAGTGACTCACTCAGTTCTGATCATACACTTTTCTATCTTGCGCAGCATACTTTGAGAGTCCGATAGTATCACAGAGTCGGTGGTTGCGTCGCCAGCCAAGTGAGAGATGCTGTCACCGCTTGTATTTCCATTCTCACACTCGATGTTGTAGTTGGGTACGTAGCTGACTTCTTAGCTAATTTATTGCCACTTTGGTAGACCACGAAACCTCAAACACTCCTGTTTGTTTTTTTATGTTACTGAGCCATCTGTGTAAATTATTGTATACGTGGCTTTAAGTGCTGCAGTACGAGTTCCTGGATCATCCCCTGTGTTCTGTTGGCAACCAAGACGCGACACTCTCTTCCCATATGTATTACAACTGTTTTCAATATCTTTCTCTCTTTGCCAAATGTCACCCATTCACAGCCTCTTTCCACCTCCTCCAGCTCATAAACTCTGAGTAACTTTTGCTGTACAAGCACGGCAGAAACAGAAAAGATATGATTGATGGCGTCCAGAGTAATCTAGAACATTTATTGCTCTGGTGCACCGACTACAAGACAATCATCAACCCCATCAATTAAGGAGTATCAAGGCAAAGATCGTCTGGTTCTCGCTGAACAACAACATGGTCAGAGACACAGTACCGGCAGGCACATTCAAGTGCATCAAGATTGACAGGGAGCAAACTATGAAATATCTAGGCATCGATTTTAATAAAAGTCATCTTTTGCGAAACGTGAACAATATCATTCAGAAAGCTGGAAAGGGTGTCCGTGCAGTCAATATCATGACTTCTGCAAATCATGAAAGCTGCAGCGAACCCTTTTTCAGATGATGCAGGCAGTTGTATTATCTGTCTTGGACTATTGCTTAGGTTTACTGACACTGTCGCAAACACAGCTGGATAGATTGTAAAGAGTTCAAAACGATGTCATCAGAGCTGTCGTGTGATGTTTTCACCTATCGTGACCATAAAGTTTCTCATAGACCTACCAAGCATCAAAGAAAGACATAAAATAGCACAGGTTAAAGAATACTTCAAGGTCGCAAAAAATGATCATCACCAATCTCTAGACAACACAAAAGAAAGACGTACCCAGAGAGGAAATGTCTTGGATGGCAGAAGCAGAAAAACCTACCCTCCCACTTATATCTATGCCTATATGAGGAGTTGTGCGATGGTAGACGTTCATGCGGAGGGCATAAAAAGTATTCGGGTGGCCACCTAAGGGGCTCTCTCAGTCGCTGCAGCTTTGATCCTGGCTCCTGTGAGACTGCAACCCTTGATCGCTCGACATGGCGCGTCAAGATTGATGTTGGCATCACTAGGTTTGAAAAAGAAAGAACACTGCAATTTGCAAGCGACGGACGCGGTGGGACAGGTCGGATGGCACCCCGAACCCTCTACACTCCTACATGCACTGCAATAGAACTTTCCTGGCACGAGTTAGACTCATCGGACATCTAAAACTCACAAACAAAATTAGACAATCACAAATGTTTTGTTGTTTTTCTACTTGCTCATTACATTTATTGTTTTTCATGCCATGCTCTCTTCGCTTGCGAAGGAGAAACATCATCATCATCTCTGCCTACCTCTTCTTCGCCTCCCTTCGACTTTACCCTCAACTAACGTCTTCAAGAAGAAGTCATTTCTTTTGATATCCAGTGACAATGAAGATTTATTTCACAGCTAACAGATTGACATCATATCCACCCAACTCTCCATAGAGTTGCTATGTTGATTATCACAAGTGGGTGCGGTTTTTATCGTGATATCGCAGTGTATACTTCTTTGTATACTTCAGTGTAATCTTTTTGTGGCCACTTTATGAGACAGGCAGGTTTAGAGAACATAGTCACAACAGGCAAAATTGAAGGCAACAGAGACAGAGGGCGACAACGTGAGAAAATATTAGACAGTTTGACAACCTGGCACGGCAAGGAAACAACAACGACTTTGATAAATAATACTGTGGACAGAGAACTGTGGAGAGCCATGACCGCCTACGTCAGACGACATGGCACCTGATGATGATAATACTTCTTTGAGCTAATAGCAAATTGGGTACTTATTAGCTCTCC
Source organism: Meghimatium bilineatum (assembly GCA_034231615.1). Lineage (NCBI taxonomy): Eukaryota > Metazoa > Mollusca > Gastropoda > Stylommatophora > Philomycidae > Meghimatium > Meghimatium bilineatum. Next base: position 35,092,873 of record CM067299.1, on the reverse strand, counting down.
ATAATCACCTTCTATGTCATGGCTGGAACGAAAACAACTACCTTATTGTTTAACCCTGAACTAGAAGTTCTAGCCTAAGACCAGCGAAATTGAATTGATATCAGAACAAGTTATATGTCAAGATTATAAAACATACAAATTAAAAAGTATTAACATTCAAAAATAATTTAAAATATAAATTTATTAAAAAATAATCTCCCTTTGAACACAATTGTGGATTGATATAACAACTTGCTATGATAAAATACTACAATATGTATTACTCAGCAATTTTACTTGAAGTCAGGTTATAATAAAACACAATTCTCCATAATATAAGGTTTGCATTAAGTAAATTGTCACATTTTCAATTAACGCTACTTATTACAATCTTACCTAGATACCATATCCCAGGAATAGATCCATACACTGAACTGAATACACAAACGAGTACTCTTTTTGAATGATCCCTACATCGACTGAGCTAGATAGCGAGGTCAGGACAAGTACCGTAAGATCACAACTTGCAGACTATCAATTATAAGTTGCGTACTTCTCGCGCGAACCAAAACACCACATAGGTCAGACTTGAACACTGAAAGCAGACATAAACAGTTGGCAAACTACTGAATTTGCAGAAACAATTTGATAGCAAGCCAATACTTCACAGCTAACGTGAATTCGTACCGTCGCAAGTGCAGCTGGACGAATGGCTTGTGAAAGCAGAAAGTGCCTCGTTTTCCGAATCAATCTATGTACATAGTCGCTAGTTGTAAAAAGGCTGGTTTAATAATGTGGATTAAATCTACGGGTATAACTAGTTAACTAATTTATATCATTGCTATGATTATCACAAGTGAGTGAGGTTTTTATCGCGATATCGCAGTGTATGATTCTTTGACCTGATAGCAAATTAGGTACTTATTAGCTCTGATAGCAAATTTAGGTACTGTTATTTCCTGATAGCACATTGGTTACTGTTTTGTACTTATAACACATTGTCTACTATTTTGTACTTACGGCATATTGGGTACTATGCTGCCCTTATAACACATTGTGTACTGTTTTGAGGTGATATCATATTGGGTACTATTCTATACTGTTAGCACATTGTCTACTGTTTTGTACTGATAGCAAATTATGAACTGTTTTGTCACGATATCACATTGTGAACTGTTTTGTTCTGATAGAACATTGACTACTGATAACACTATTGATAATTTTACTGTTAACAAATTAGGTGTTGTTCTGCACTGCTAGCAAATGAAGTAGTGTTGTGTACTGATAGCGTATTTGATATAGTTTTATAATAATAGCACATTAGGTACTGTTTTGTACTGATAGCATATTAAATGCTGCTCTGGACTGATAGCACATTGTATACTGTTATGCACTGATAGCATATTGAGTACCGTTATGTACTGATTGTGTACTGTTTTGTAATGACATCATAATGTGTGCTGTTTTGTACTTGTAGAATATTAGGTACTGTTTTGGGGTGCAAAGGGAAAGGTTTGCTCTAGGCGGACCCAGGGTTAGCAGATAACCAAGATGCCAAATGTACCTCCACGCGGTGCACCCTGGTAACAGAAAACAGCAGCTCGAGCTGATTCTGGCCAAATCATTTGGGGATCGTGTCCGAGAATGTGGAAGACGCAGATGGAAAGAGATTTGACTGCAAAAGAGACAGACAATATCTCCGACACCATTTGCATCACCACATACAGCGACACTGTCGACAAACAGTGTTGCCTGTTAGTCCAGTCAGAACATTGGAGGGGTGGCCAATGTAAAAGGCACGTAATGGTGGATGCATTGAGAGAAATAAATATATGTCATAATGAGTACAATGACACAATGAAAGTGCAGAACAGCGCCAGAGGGCAGCGCGAACTGTAAATGGAAAGTGAAAAGTTCCTAGGAAGGGGAACTACAAGCTCTGTTAGCTCGAGACGAGTTTCTAGTTACCTGTGATCCTTATAGGCAAAGACCCAGACCCAATCGTGGGCATTCGGAAAAGCAAGAAGACCTAAACCAACTCTAATCTCGAGCCTTCCTAAACCGGAAATATGCTCGCGAAGAGAAAGGGTTCCGTACCCGTTGGGTTTAGGCAAGAAAGGGACAACGATGGCAATCCTGGCCCAACTCTGCTGTCAAGATTTCCTATTCCGGAAATACATTTGCAGAGAGATAGGGTTCAGTACCTGATGGGCTCAGACGCTATTGGGACAAGGTTGCTCGGCTCTAGAACGCCTTGCTCTCAAACGCGTGGTGTGAGACTCGAACTTGGACGAGGGGTTCACGATGTCTGTGTACAATGCCTCGGGTAGGAGGGCGAACGAGCCAGGGTCCAACTCATCAGACAAGTTCTTCCTCATACGGAACCAGGCTCGCGGATGAGAAACGGTTCAGTACCCGATGGACACAGGCAGAGTACATCCAATTGCACGAGATGGGTTCATAAACGGTGGAACACCTCGTACCAGATAGACGCGCTCGACAAGCGTCTTGGCGAAGAGGCACTACACACCAGCGTGTCCGGCGACAGATATACAGGCTGCCACGGACTAGGGACCAAACCCGAAATAAAGTAATGACGAAAACGGATGTGCTGGACCTCGGACGTCCTGACCACAAGTGGCCAACCGGGGTGCAAATAATCACAGTTCTACTGTGGAACTTGCAGCACAACGTACTTCACGCTCCCCGGCGGAAATCACACGAAATATTTCGTTGTGGTTATTTGAGAGCGAACGCTGAAGAAGAAGAAAAAGGTACTGTTTTGTACTGATTGTACATTAGGTACTGTTTTGTATTGATAGCATATCATGTACTGTTATATACTGACATCACATTTTGTAATATTTTTTACTGCAGATAGAGTAGATAGTTTCATCCAACAGGGAAATTTCCATATAGCATCATTATGATGGTTGCTACAATTGGTCTTAGTATTCACAAGTAAGTATCACATCGTTTGCGAAACGTCATTAATTGAGTAGTTTGGTTAATTGATTTCCGTTTTCTTGTTTCAAAAAATCGATTTGGTTATATATTCCTAGTTGTGTGTCTTTTATTAGGATATCAGCGTGTAGGTTAAACATTATAGGCGAGAGCACACATCCATGGTGTACAGCTGCGAAAGCACACATCCCTGGTGTACACCTTTGGAACGCACATCATTGGTGTACAGCTACGAGAGCACACATCCCTGGTGTACAGCTGTGGAACACACATAATTGGTGTACAGCTACGAGCGCACACATTCCTGGTGTGCCCTGTAGCACACATTCCTGGTGTACAGCTGCGAGAGTACACATCCCTGGAGTACAACTGTGGAGCACATATCACTGGAGTACAACTGTGGAGCACATATCCTTGGTGTACAGCTGTGGAGAATATATTCCTGGTGTACAGCTGTGGAGCACACACCAGTGATATACAGCTGCAAGAGCACATATTCCTAGTGCATAACTGCGAGAGCACACATTCATGGCGTACAGCTGTGAGAACTAATGGTGTTAATGTTTTGTCCTCCAATGTGCTTCTCCAGACTACGATAGTCTAATGTTGTTGATGTATTGTTTTCCAATGTACTTCTCCTTACTTCGATAGTCTAACGTTGTCGATATCTTGACCTTGAGTGTGTTTCTCCAGACTGCGATAGTCTAATGTTGCTGATGTGACACGTGTATTAGCGGAACCCGAAAACGGAGCAAATAAAGGTACCATTGCAATCGTCACTATTATATAACTTAATCCCCACTGCGATGTAGCCTGCATAAAACCTAGCTTGAGGTGTTGGTATATATAATAAATACTTTTATCTACAGCATGTATTGAAATTATAAGAAAGTAAAGTGGAAATCATTTGCGTGGTAGAAGACTGCTGAATTCATAGCACATGTACTGCAGCCTACCGCTACCGTGAGTAGGTCATGTGACGTATTCCAGAACGTTGTCTTCCCAATGAACTCTCTGAACCTCTCTCTGTCTTGGGCGATGTGGCTGCATTTTCTAGCGATGTATTCATGTTATGTTTAATGTCGTCAGTCCATCGTCTTCTTGGTCTGCCCTTTCTCCTCTACCCAGATAATCTTCCCTCCATTATTTGTCTTTCTAAACAGTTGTGTCTCTTTATATGACCAAACAGGCGTAGTTTTCTTTTTGTTATTGAGTTTAGTAACCAACACTCTGGAATCTTCAATGTGTTTATAATATCGAGTTTCTGATTTTTTCCTTCCGATTTGGTTATATATTCCTAGTTGTGTGTCTTTTATTAGGATATCAGCGTATAGGTTAAACATTATAGGCGAGAGCACACATCCATGGTGTACAGCTGCGGAAGCACACATCCCTGGTGTACACCTTTGGAACGCACATCATTGGTGTACAGCTACGAGAGCACACATCCCTGGTGTACAGCTGTGGAACACACATAATTGGTGTACAGCTACGAGAGCACACATTCCTGGTGTGCCCTGTAGCACACATTCCTGGTGTACAGCTGCGAGAGTACACATCCCTGGAGTACAACTGTGGAGCACATATCACTGGAGTACAACTGTGGAGCACATATCACTGGAGTACAACTGTGGAGCACATATCACTGGAGTACAACTGTGGAGCACATATCCTTGGTGTACAGCTGTGGAGAATATATTCCTGGTGTACAGCTGTGGAGCACACACCAGTGATATACAGCTGCAAGAGCACATATTCCTAGTGCATAACTGCGAGAGCAAACATTCCTGGCGTACAGCTGTGAGAACTAATGGTGTTGATGTTTTGTCCTCCAATGTGCTTCTCCAGACTGCGATAGTCTAATGTTGCTGACGTGACACGAGTATTAGCGGAACCAGAAAACGGAGTAAATAAATGTACCATTGCAATCGCCACTATTATATAACTTGATCCCAGTGCGATGTAGTCTGCATAAAACCTAGCTTGATGTGTTGGTATATATAATCAATACTTTTATCTACAGTTTGTATTGAAATTATAAGAAAGTAAAGTGGAAATCATTTGCGTGGTAGAAGATAGCACATGTACTGCAGCCTACCGCTACCGTGAGTAGGTCATGTGACGTATTCCAGAACGTTGTCTTCCCAATGAACTCTCAAAACCTCTCTCTGTCTTGGGCGATGTGGCTGCATTTTCTAGCGATGTATTCATGTTATGTTTAATGTCGTCAGTCCATCGTCTTCTTGGTCTGCCCTTTCTCCTCTACCCAGATAATCTTCCCTCCATTATTTGTCTTTCTAAACAGTTGTGTCTCTTTATATGACCAAACAGGCGTAGTTTTCTTTTTGTTATTGAGTTTAGTAACCAACACTCTGGAATCTTCAATGTGTTTATAATATCGAGTTTCTGATTTTTTCCTTCCATGACATTCTAAGTATCTTTCTGTAGCATTTCAGCTCAAAGTGTTGATCTTCTTTGCCGATGTTTTACTTAGGGTCCATGTTTCACAGCCGTATGTTGCAACCGCAAAAAATAAAAGTTCGTAACATTAGCACTTTCGTTTCTATTTTATTGTTTTTCCGTGAGTAGAACGCTCAGTTGTAACATGTACTGCAGCCTACAGCTACCGTGAGTAGAACACTCAATTATAACATGTACTGCAGCCTACTGCTACCGTGAATAGAACACTCAATTATAATATGTATTGCAGCCTAAAGCTACCGTGAATAGAAGACTCAATTATAACATTTACTGCAGCCTACAGCTACCGTGAGTAGAACAGTTAATTATCACATGTACTGCAGCCTACAGCTACCGTGAGTAGAACGCTCAATTAGAACATGCACAAGATCTGGAGTCCACTCCTCCCTCGTGAGTTGAATGGAGAGAAAATAAAAGCAACATTGCTTAATTTTCATGCATATCGTAAGAGACGAGTAAGGAAGCTATAAGGTGAAATTGGCTGTCTCACGCAATATAGAGACAAAATTATAACGAAGCTATGCTGAAGTCAGATATGTCAGGCTGAACGACACAGATATCGCTGCAAAGATGTAAACTATGGCACGATACGTTTAATTCTCTGGACTACTTTCTGTTAATCTGCAGTTTGAGTTTGAGACAGGACGCTGAAGAAGAGGAAGAATTTCTAATACTTTTATTTTGAAGAACACAATCTATAGATAAAAATAAAACGTCACTGTCTGATATATGGAACAAGAATGCCACTCATACTCGCTCGAGGTTCTCTCATCATTCCACCATTCTTCTATCTTAATCCATCTCCATCTCTCTTCAACCATTGTTCTGTCTTAATCCAGCTTTATCTATCCAATCATTATTCAGTCTTAATCTATCTTTATCTCACCATTCTTCTGTCTTAATCCAGCATTATCTATCCAACCATTCTTCAGTCTTAATCCAGCTTTATCTCTTCAACCATTCTTCTGTCTTAATCCAGCATTATCTATCCAACCATTCTTCAGCCTTAATCCAGCTTTATCTATCCAACTATTCTTCTGTCTTAATCCAGCTTTATCTATCCAACCATTCTTAAGTCTTAATCCAGACATGTCTCTTTAACCATTCTTCTGTCTTAATCTATCTTTGTTTATCTCTTGATACTTACAATACATTGTCTTAACCAGAATCTTCTCTAGTAATATTAAATATACTTCACAATTATTTATTTATACGGATATCCGCTTCACACCCGAAAGATCTGACGGTGACACTAGAAAACGCCCCATAGCCACAAAATGATAAAATAGCTCTATACTAGAAAATCCTAGGGATCACAACAAACATACATCTTCTCATACTGTGGCTTGTTTGGGGAGCAAATAGTGGTGATAATGTTGCCGTTCATGTATATTGTAAGAGACAACTACGGAGGTTTTTTGTGGGAAGGGGGGGTGGAGTTGGCTGCCCATCCCATATTGGGTAAAATTGATCGTGGTCATGTTTAAGTCGGATGTGTCAGGCCGTATTGAGACCTAACTTGATGGCAAAGTCGAAGGGAGGTGAACAAGAGGTAAACATAGATACAAGTGGGAGAGTATCACCACAAGATAAACAGGTTACAGTCTAGCAGAGTGCACCACCAAAACAAGAAACAGAGAATGTTGGAGGTATGTTGCTGCCATCCTACGTTGCGGAGAAGGCAATTAGTAATGATGATGATGTCAGGTGTAAAGGCACAGTTATCGTAACTCAGCTGTATACCACGACACAACACACTTTGTTCTCTGGTCCACATCCTGATAATCTGCAGGAATTTGAGAACGAACGCACAAGAAGAAGTAAGATACTACACATATACCAGTAGATTATCAGTAATTAGACCATGTTGTGAACCTCTCTAACTGCCAATTGATAATCAGGCAAAATACTTTACCTGGTTGGTACTTGACATTTAGCACAGCTCAATAAGTGCCCTTGCAGTTCGTGTTGGCAATTAACTAAACACGACGAGACTGCTTGTTCAATTAGTTACCTTAGTCACCTTGGCAGACTCGAGAGATTGGTTGATTGGTTGCTGATCCATCGGTCCGTGGGCGCATGCCCTTTGACCCAATGCCATTAAAATGGCATTATATTGCTTGGAAGTCATTATATTTTCAGCCCACCACGGGCCAGAGCCAGAGAATAACTATCACCCCACCCGGAAGGTAGATTTCAACCTATGCACTGCTTCGAGCCACTATATCCAAGATAGGGCTCACTGTGCCAATGGACGCCACCAATTGACTACAGAATATGCCAAACTTCTCTATTGATCCAAGCATGCAACCAAATGTTCAAGTTAAAAAGATTGTCACGTACTGAGTCACTGTAACTCTATGATGGGCCTCAGCCATAGGAAAAAACAGTGTTGTCAGTTTCCTTCTCCCCAGAGCTGCGCAGTACATCTCTGGCTCCCTCCCAATCACAGAGTGTGCATACATATATAAAAATAACAAAGCATAAAACACATTGCAACAACACAATAAAAGTATGAGAAGCATAATTGTATAGATGACGTGTCATGGAGCCTCTATAAGAAGAAACTTCAATATAACGATATATCATCTACTAAGGTTTTCTGTTGCATGGGCGAGTTATCCAGTTGGCCATTGGTGAGACCCACAGATACAACCGCATGCTAGACTCAAGAGGTAAGACACAGTGAGCACAATGGGATTTCACGTTGATGACAATTGTCATGAGATCAGATCAGGGATCATCCATAAGTGGAAAGATAATCTGCGTGGTGAAGTAGTTGAACCATTCGCCCTGTTCTCAAGTGGTAGTGAGTTCAATACCGAGCTGTGACGTCTTGCATGCTTACAAGTGCATTTTGGGTGATCTCTTAGGATTATCTATAGAAGTTACGGAATTTACTCTATATGGATAGCAATCTTGGCAAGAAGGAGCTTGGAAGGGGTTGATAGGGAAGGAGTAAATATCGAAAAACCTGAGTACAACATAGTCGATCCTCTATGCCATCTGAGTCTTGTATGAATGATTCAGTTGTTTAAATCACTCAAACTTTCTGTATTTTTGAGTGGTGATTCTAATAAACTGACATTGAAAACAACTAGGACTTTAGCACAACTGTGATCCAATAGGCGAAATATGAAAACGAAAGGTAATCAAGTTCTATGAATCACCCCAAAAAAATTAACCCAAATTCTCAAACTTTCTTTTTGACAAAAATCCTTTATCAAACAAAGAATATATCTCTCACTGAACAACACTGTCTAAATAAGGGTTCAAGTAGGCTCAACAGGCGTAGAGGATTTACTTTATTGTATTCGGGTTTCTTATATGTGTCCGGATTTCATTAGCGATGCCGCATTTCTACTAAGAAAATACTATTAATATTATATGAGAAAAACACTCATAGAATTATTTGAGAAAACCACCCATGTTATATGAGAACATCACTCATGTTATATGAGAATACCACTCATGTTATATGAGAATACCACTCATGTTATATGAGAATACCACTCATGTTATATGAGAATACCACTCATGTTATATGAGAATACCACTCATGTTATATGAGAATACCACTCATGTTATATGAGAATACCACTCATGTTATATGAGAACATCACTCATGTTATATGAGAACATCACTCATGTTATATGAGAACATCACTCATGTTATATGAGAACATCACTCATGTTATATGAGAATACCACCCATGTTATCTGAGAATACCACCCATGCTATAGAATCGCGTAGCTAAACAGTCTCCACAAATGGACTTTTGAAAAATACGCCACTATCTGCGAACGAGCTTGAGACCACTTGTCCACAAGGAAAATGTACTGACAACCAGGGAGATCTGTCCACACAGACAACAGGGAACACAGAGGTAGTGATGTCTAACTTATCTTTCCAGTATTTGCGTTGTTGTATATTTTCTGCAAGTCGTTTTATCATCGGAATCTCAAATGGGTGTGTTTATTTTGAGATTTGCAAACCATTTTGCGATCTCCTTTTTCTGCCTGCTATTTTACTTTCTTTGCTCAAATCAACATCACCAAGTGAGGCTGAGTACTGTTCAACAAACAATTTTATGTAACTTCACAATCTGTCAATGAACACTTTTCTAAAAACATATTTCACTTCACCATTTTGCGACTAAACATTGTTCTAAAAACATATTTCACTTCACCATAATGTGAATGACCATTGTTCTAAAAATATATCTAATTTCTAACGGTAAAACCTTTCTGCAGCGACTCAATGGCTCATTATTTATCCACAAAACCCAGCTTTCATAGTTGAGATATATTGGAAGATGGACAGGAGTGTGTAATGGATAATACCACACGGTGAGTGGCAGCCACAACCCCTCAAGAAGGCCATAAGCCTATTTAGTTCCCCCACTCCTGTCTAGCTTATGTATGGTTCCACGTGTCTGCATGTGTACAGCAGCGCAGCCATCCAATTCCCCCTCCCCCCCCCCGGGCAACGACTTTGCCAAGTCGATAGAACTACGTGAAGCTATTCAGCATAGGGAAAGTCCGCTCCTATTGTGCACATACACTGCTGGCTGGTGGAGAAGGCGGTATATGGTATTTCTAAATTACGGCTTGGAAGGCGGGAATTGGAAAGAACAAGTATTGGGCGGAAAGAACATCAAGGACAATTACTGATAAGCAACAAGAACCAGCACATAAAGCAAGGACAAACTACTGAGACAAACAATGCCAAGAAACTCGTGATGACCACAAATAAGCTTCAAGGGTCTGATAAAGGGTCTTCCAGGCTGGACAGACCAAAAATAACAATGTAAAAGAATGAAAACAGTGCTAGGATGGTAAACGTGAAGATCAATAAAAGGTAATACTGCGGCAAAACTGTATGAAAATAGTACTTATGTAGATCACAAGTAATGTAGTCTTACTGGATGACGACTAATACACTATCGATGTCGGATGCTTATAAAAATATATATTAGTATCTTGATAAAGGCCTTTTGGCCGAATCGTTGAAAATGTCCTGTGTATTGTTATTTGTATGATTGCGTATTTTTATTTGTATGATTGTATACTGTTGTGTGTATTCTTTTACGTCAGAATCCAATATCGATAGTGTATTAGTCGTTATTCAGTAATACTACATTACCTGTGTTCTACGTAAGTAAACGTGATGACGGCCAATAGCCGGCTCTTCAAAACTATCAAAAAACGTAAGCAAACATATTTTGAAGGTATAAAAGGATACACATATTTAGAAATATTAACCATGGTGGGAACAGTTCCAGGAAAGAATACAAGAGGCAGATCAAGATTACGATGGACACGGGTTATCGAAAGGCACCTGAACATAACACTGGACAATGCTCCATAGCTATCACAGAACTGAGAGTCTTACAGAGTGGCATTGAAGAAATCGTTTTGTAAAAGACACTTTACATAAATGGGTTATTTTTAAATCAATTCAAAGTTAGGGATTAAAGCTTCATTACGGCGAAGCACGCCATTTCAATCACGGACATAGTACATCTAGACTATATCAGGAGTATAGCCATTCTGAGTAACGCGGTAGCCCAGTTAATAGTGAGCTTCCTTACTGACATTGTCCATCTAGGCTATTAGGGAGTATAGCCATTCTAAGTAACACGGTAGCATAGTTAATAGTGAACTTGCTTACTACACGCGGGTTACAGCGTGCCAGTTTCGAAACCACTTCCCGGCCATAAAAATTTCGGCCGTAATTTCTTGCCTAACACGACCGCATCTCCAGTCGACCCTACTGTAAATGGGTACCTAACGCATGAATTGGGGAAGATAAACTTAGCAGGAAAGGGAACTGGCCACCCCACCTAATTGTTGTTGATGCTTAATACATGAAGAGCCATCTTCATCTCCGGCGGCAGGTTGTTGCCATGCTACCTATCTTTACCTAACTAGTGTATATAGCGCACTGGAAGAAACTAACAATTTTGCGTTCCTTAACCCGTCAAGCGAAGGGCTTTATACGTCAAGATATACAACAATAGGTAGGTGTGTTACCAAAATAAAACAACTTAACAACGAGATACAGAGACAGACGACGTTTCGACTATAAAGCCTTCATCAGGACAAACAAATGACCACAATAAAACAAATTTTACATGGAGACAAATAGGGTTACAATTTTTGTGCTCCCCTACCCTAAACAAGACCTCGCAGTGCGTTCCCTTCCCTCCCCTTTGCTGTGTCCCTGTCTGACGGTCCGGTCCACTTCTGTATGCCCTTCTTGCATGCCTGTTTAATGTAAAGCTATCTGCCCCTATTTGCTATTAATCTATAACATCTGCTGACAGAAATGGAGTCAGTTTGTCTAAAAATATGTAAGTGGCGTCAGCAATAACATGACACCGAATCCTGTATCCTATATTTTGTATCATCTACCCTACATAACATATAGGCCTACATATATACTTATGCAAACACAAGCCAACCTTCAAATAAAAAAATACAAACTGAATAACCCTTCACTTCATCCAGCCTTGAGCTCTGACATTCTGTAACGTATAACTATCCAGTGCATAACAGAGCTTAAGGGTAGATTCAGTGACAATCTGCAACATGAAATATTCCAGATGTCTTGACCTCATTTAGATGACAGTCAAGTTATAAACGTTTCTGAATCTGTCAAATGTGCATATTTAAATGTCAGTTAACGTTCGTCCTAAATGTCGTTTGAAATCTGGTTACATTTTTACTAAATTAGGTCATTAGGAAAATATGAACATACTCAGTAAATAGGTCAGTTAGCTGACTGCAAAGTCAAGGTCTTTATAGTTTTAGACTTGACAACAATGGCTGATTGTTTCCGGGGTGACATGTTGCTATTACAATGGGCGGATTGAGTTAAAAAGTTCATTTTATCTAAACATGCCACTTTTAACCTCAGACAAGAGTAAGTTTTTATCATACATGTTGTAGAACCATGAATATCAGCGATATATAGAAGACATCTGCACGTAATTAATTAGGGCTTAGTTGGTTACGTTATTAGTTATTGTTGCGTTATCCCTTGGTCTCTATTTATATACTTGAAGTCGCCTTAACGATTTGTGCATGCAGCTGCAAGTATATAAATAGTGACCAATGGAAATAGTGATACAAACCATAATTTAAAAAGTAACGAATGAAATCCTAATTAATTATGTGCAGAAGTCTTATATTGCAGGCGGCCATGGTAAAACCATACATAATACTAATGTTCTGGCTGAGAGCTAGAAAGAACGTCTCACTATTCTGGTCTAGCAGTATGCTCAAACTCGACTGAATCAATTTGGAAGCAGGACTGTCTAGAAAGCATTGCAAACCTACTAAACGTAAATGTTACCTAGAAAATCATTACAGTTAAAAAATAAGAAAGACGCGCTGATCATTACCTGCTTACAGGGTCTGACATACAACTTTGTCCAGGGTTAAGGAAGAAGAAGGGGTGGGGGGTATTTTAAAACCCACCTTAGTCTATAGAGGGGGGGGGGGAATGCATAGATTCACTATAATTTTTGTACATCCGCTAGGAGATTGGCTGTGGTGGTTTACTCGGTGTCTTTTTTTGTTGCTCTTGTTTACTGGTTTTATTTTTTTACTCTTTGTTTACACGTTTCTTTTTTTACTCATGTTTACTCGTTTCTTTTTTTACTCTTTGTTAGCTCGTTTCTTTTTTTAGTCTTTGTTTATTCGTTTCTTTTTTTTTACTTTTGTTTACTCGTTTATGTATTTACTCTTTGTTTACTCGTTTATGTATTTACTCTTTGTTTACTCGTTTCTTCTTTCTTCTTCTTCTGCGTTCGTTCTCAAACTCCTGCAGATTAGCAGGATGTAGTCCAGAGAACGGAATGCGTTGTGTCATGGTTTACAGCATTGCTGCAATATTTGCGCCTTTCTGCCTGACACATCCGACTTCAGCATGGCTTTAGGTCACTGACCCTATAAGAGATGGGACAGCCAACTCCATCCCATAACTTCCTTAGTCGCCTTTTACGACATGCGTGGTAGGTAAACAATGTTGCTATTCTTTGCTCCCCTTTCGGGCCCCACAATACGCACGGGTGACTTGTTTCTTTATTTTAACTCTTGTTTACTGGTTCTATTTTTGTACACTTTGTTTACTCGTTTCTCTTTTTTACTCTTGTTTACTCCATTCTTTTTTTTTTACTGTTTGTTTACTCGTTTCTTTGTTTACTCTTGTTCACGGATTAATTTTTTTAACCCTTTGTTTACTCATTTTTTTAACTCCTTGTTTACTCAATTTTTAAAATACTAAATGGCATGTTCTATTTTCATGGGGGTTGGGTTGTATCCCGCATCATTCGGTGCTTTTAAAAAAATGACATTGTTCATTACGGATAATAAAAATAATAATAATATGCATAACCTGCCAGGGTCACAGGGGGAGCCACACTGGAGACATCAGCACAAAAAGCCCTCCTCACACATTTATCCTCAGCCATTCTGAGGAGTATAGATAAATCACGTTCAGAATTCCTTAATGTTAGCAATGTAGGATTTTCTCAGACCTCCTCGTGTCCTCTACTCTCACATGTTCCTTGTAAAATAATTTTAGAAAGTGAGCCAAACCAAACGAGATCACGCCGTTTCACCACTGCAAAAAGTGGTTCTTGATAATATTCTTTGTTTATTTGCTGCCGGACAAATATACGGATACGGTTTGGCTGATTGCTGAAACCGTGACTCAAGTTGAGGGGGAGAGTATGTGCGATCTGAACGGATCAATGGTTCAAATCTCGTTTTCTGAATCATGAATTATTTATGTGCACTTGCCTGTTTTCAATTGTTGTACTCTCATTAACAACCAAATATACATATAATTTGACATTATGGATGTTCATAGTTTCGTTTACTTGATATATATGGTATTTGCTTGATACTATAAATTTGTCATATATGGTCGTGTTTAATGATGATGCTACCACCAGTTTCGGTATCTTAAACACAACTCGTGAAATATAAGCCGTTGTATTTAAATATAGTAGCGTATTCAATATGATGGCGTATTTAATTATATGGGTAGTGACAACCATATATTTCTCATATATATAACTGTTTATTGCTTCACAAGTTAAACAAGTTACAACATCCAGGGTTATGACATCAATAATTCAATGTGCAGCAACTTAGAAAATATTAAACATCTCTTAGCTCACATGTTTTCCTAGAGACTTAATTATGTCTCTCAAATGGGAGTTTTTCAAGCTGTCATTTAGCTTCCTAAATACAACTTTGAAAATCAACTTCCCTGGCTATGACTTCTAGCTACACTACCTAACAACGGTCTCAACCTAAGCCCCGAACCTAGTCCCAGCGTCCTAGTCTCTGGACTTAGTCTGGTCTTCCGGCTTAGCACTTTGTCCCTGAAAATGCGCACAGTATTTGAGAAAAACTTCTGACCAATCAAAATGTTTCCCTCGGACATTCTCATATATGTTTTAAAGTACCGCCCCCTTCGTCATTTAATTGAAGACTGCAAGTTACGTACATGAAAACAATTCGTCCCGGTCAATTTGCCATCGGGTTTCGCACATTCCAGACATTCCGTCTGCAATTTTTATTTCAAGCTACTGGCATGTATCGTTTTCCATCAGAGATGTCATACACGTCTCTATACGTTACCACTATGTTTTCTCGTTAAATAGCCAAGACTAGCGATACCTTTTATCTGTTATTTCAATTCCTGGCCGAATAAGTTTCTCTCCATTGGCGGAGACGAACAATCATCATTGTCAGGCCCGTCCTACATCAGCCGACAAGTTGACCTATGTCGTCTACTTTACAAGTTTCGTGGAGACTGCCGTTCTTAAACATGCTTTAATGTACTGTGAGAGCAGGTTTGTGACAATACTGTTACAAAACTTTATTGGTTTATTTGGTTCTGTCAGACATTATATCTGCATATTGATTAAGCAGCCGACATACTGTTCTATTGTTCCGGGCAGCCACACCTCACTCTATTATATCATCTCTTTAACAATTTGTTCTGGTAAAGCTGAATATAAGCTGATGTAAGTATGCACTCTCTACAGTCTCTGCCAAGAGTAAGTATGAAAGTTTATCACCTTTTTCATCAATACGGATGCCATCATTCTCTTTTTGGTAAGGCTGGAACTATTGTAAACTTGCCTATTGTGCATTCTGCATATACCGTTCGTGATATGTCATGCTTAAATCTTGAGCCCTTGTGAGCACTACTACAATAATGCAATTAGTGTCTTAACCAATAGGCATACATGCGTTGGTTTGGATCAGGGAATGACGAGAGAATATCGATAGCAATCCGAGCATATATCTAATTTTCACAATAAGAGTATTCCTATTGTATTTAAGAACTATGCGTATTCCTTCACTTTGAATATGATCCAGAGGTTCTCACAGGGAGTGTAAAAGCGTGAAAATGGGCAATCCATAATCAGCAACAAAAAGAATCAAATGCTGAAGAAGAAGGACAAGAAATCGCTGCTCAAGTGGCGCAACCATCGTGTATTTAATTTCTTCATGGCCTCTCTTGAAATCTTGTATTGTTTGCTCAAAATTATATTTGTAGAACATACTGCGAAAAAAAAATCATCATTATCACATTTTGTCTCAATTTCTTATTTATTATCTTCTATCAAATAATCCACATGAATGACGCAGAGATGCAGGCCAGTGTTCCTTTGTCGTTTTGTGGCAGACTCATACGTAATGGGGAATGCTAGATGTACGTACCATCAATACGGATGGGTCAGCTAAGCTGACAGAAGAATGATGAGATATTTAGCCTAGATGTGTATGCTTTTCCACTAGCAGGACTTCATGATCCTGGAATACTGGCGCACTGGTTCGATGACTGAACATACATAAACCTCCCTAACAAAACCATGCCTTTGAGACAGAAAACCTTATGCGTTTAACTGGCACCTCGGTTACTCAATTGATAAGGATCTAATCTTTTGTCAGAAAACCTAGTGGGTGTTAAGAGCTCCCTGCTCACTGGTAAAGGGATTACTTCTGCATCATTCTTTCGAGAACATTGTCTGCTTATTGAGAACTTATAGAAAACGACATAAGTCACATTTCTCTATTCATGAATAATATCGAACTAGATGTTTTGTAATTGATTGATCTAAGAATGTATACGTTTATGGATGCTGCCGTGAATTTCTTAAGATAATGGGCGAGAGTTTCTGCTGTGGTCAAGGATGTCCTTCAAAACTTAGTTATATTTCTTGTTCACTGATGTCTTTGGAGACTCCTACTCATGTTACCAGCTTGTATGAAGACATAAAAAGACAAGCTCAGATAGTTTTGATATAAAAGGACACAGGGTGTTATAAAGATTAGTCTTGGAGGGACAAGTTCCAGAAATAAATAAAAAGAAATATTGCCCGTATGTTGATGGACAAATGATAATTGTGAAGCATTAATTATAGTTAGTTAGTCGTTGGATCATCGTCACTGTACTCCGAACAAATCCATAGGTGCTCAGATCTCTCTTTGAGTGTATCCGCCATTAACACGTGGACTGACGGTCCCAGTACTTCGTGGACTAACCATCATTTTTTCTCGCCCACTAAACCGCTCCTTTCAAGCGACACCACATCTCAAACCAATCTCCCTTATTCTAGTAATGGAACATAAGTCATAGTCACTTATACAGTCATTTGCTCGTGCGTTTTCCCGTAGGACGTTCAAAATTTCTAACAGATCCATCGCTCCACCAACAGTCGTAGTAACCGCGTGTGCGGCCAACCTATCTGCTCTCTCATTACCCCGGACTCCCGCATGTCCCGGCACAAAAATAAAAGTCACTTTATGCAAACAGGAATTATTCACTGCATCCAGCCACTGTTCCCGAATGAATCCCGCCTGCACTTTCGCAGTCATGCTCATCGAATCACTGAGTATACAGACATGTGTCGCATTCTACGAGCACACCCATTTCAAAGATTTGGTTGCTGCCAAAATCTCCATTGTCCTGCTGCTTGTCGTCTAAGCGAACGCACATTTCTCTCGGATCGTTTTCCACCACCCTTGAGCCGTGCAGGCCCATGCATTACTGATGTGTCTCTCAACCGACCCATCCGTATTTACAATCATATCACCATCCCTGGAATTCTCACCGATCAGAGCAAGCACCTCCGTCTCCACCATTGCCGGACACCATTCCCTGCATTCTATATTGTTATTATTACCATGAAGGTTGTCGGATGTTGATTAAATATAATACTTAGTACACTTTCGAAAACTGCAGAAGGCAAAAAGAATGTGTATATATTCAATGTAACTGTTTCCTGATTGGCTTTCATTACAGGCTTTGATATGGCTACTACATAAATTAAATTAATTACAAGAAAATAAACGTGCTTGTAGGAACTACGACATCCACAACTTGTCAAATATGTCATTTAAAGGTCAGGTTAAACTACTAAGAGAATTTATCTAGAACAAACGCACCTGACATTCCTAACACATTATACAGGTGTAACGAATGATACGAGTTGGCATATCCAGAGAAGCTGGTATCATGTCACCTCCCCTTTTTTGTATGCCATTAAAACAGATGACAAATAAAAATATAATCATCTATGGTAATTGTGACATAATTCACAGAACTTTGACCTCCATTATATAGCCCCAAAAAATAGACTCTTGTCATGATTTAGAAAGTAGTGCCCCATCTAAAAATGGCTACAATTGCTACTCCACCAACCAACATTCAGATAAAGAAAATACAAATTGCAATTTGAATAAGATAAGGAAATAGAAACGTTGATTTTTTCCGACTAATTCACTAAGCCGCAGCAAAGAAGAACTAATTCAGCACGACGGAACACAGAAGAACCTAAATCACTAAGCAGAAACAAACAAAAAAACTAATTGGCACAACCGAAACACCATAAGACTAATTCATCACGTCAGAGCACAAAAGAACTAATTTATCCAGTTTGAACACAGAAAAAATAATTCACTCAGAACGAACACAGAAGAAATAATTGTCCGAATACAGAAAAAGTAATTCATCCATTCCGAGCACAGAACTAATTCACTCAGAAGGAGCACAGAAGAACTAATTCTCTCAGACCGAGCACAGAAGAACTAATTCATTCAGAAAGAGAACAGAAGAAGTAATTCTCTCAGACCGAGCACAGAAGAACTAATTGACCACGATGGAACACAGAAAAAATGGAAAATGTGAAAATATAATGTATGTGTCGTGTGACATATTCTCTCCAGGACTTTGTCTTCCCAATGAACTCCCTGAACATTTCTCTGTCTTGCGCGATGCGGCTTGCATTTTCCAACGACGTATTCATGTTATCTATAATGTCGTCAGTCCATCGTCTTCTTCGTCTGCTTTTCCTCCGCCAAGGTGTTCTTCCCTCCATTATTTAACTTTCTAAACAGTTGTGTATCTTTATATGACCATACAGGTGTAGTTTTCTTTTTGCTAATGTGTTTAGCAACCAACACTCTGGAATCTTCAATGTGTTTATAATATCTGTGTTTTTCTTTGTTTTCCTTTCATGATATTCTAAGTATCTTTCTGTAGCATTTCATCTCAAAGGCGTTGATTTTCTTTGCCGATGTTTAACTTAGGGTCCATGTTTCACAGCCGTATATTGCAGTCAGAAAAATAAAAGCTCACAGCATTAGCAGTTTTGTTTCTATTTTGTTGTCTTTCCATATGTTTTTCTAAAGTGTTATTTTACAATATACCAATCTCTTCCTTATCTCGACCACGCAGTCTCCTGCACCGTTAATGTTTGATGTTTGCTCCTAAATATTCGAATTTATCCACACACTCCATCTCGGTATTCTTTTTATTTTTGGTTGTGTTGTTATATCTGTAGACATGATTTTTGTTTTTTACGCGTTTAAATATAATTTTTGTGATTCACTGTATTTCTTTGTGTTCTTGATTATTTGTTCCAATCCCTTTTTATCATTTGAAAGAAGCACAGTGTCGTCTGCGTAGCATAGTTTAGGGATTTCAAAACCACCGATGTTTAAAGCGTAGTAGTCAGCGTTGTATATGTCTTCTCTCAGGGAGCCGCGTTAGCGCAGTGGTTAGCGCACTGGCTTCTCATATGAGTGGTCCTGGGTTCATTCCCCAGTTGAGGCGGAAATGTTTTCAAATCTCAACGGCTCCCAGGTCGACCCAGCCTTAAATGGGTACCGGATTAATCCGGGAAGTAAAGACTGCGAGGGAGAGGAGATGGCTACCGCCCTCATTTGCAGAGCCTGTGAAATGTGAGATCGCTAACATCTCACACCCCTACGGCATTAATAAATGCTATGGGTTACTTTACTTTTATGTCTTCTCTCACATTCCGCAATATGAAAATATAAAACGTAAATTAAATAACATAATACTATATATTAAAGAAAAATAACAACTACCCTTACAACTTTCCCATACTTGACCTCTTCAGAGTAGGGGGCATCTTCTCAAAGCATTGTATGCCGCTGAGCGTTTGGGCTTGATGTGTAGAAAATTAAGCTCTCGATAACCCATCCCACTGCACACAAAAAGATAGAAGAGCTCAATTGGTTACAATTCCTAAAAATCGAAACAAATATATCTCCCCGTACAACTCAGGTCTATAAAGACCTAGCACAAATAAACAACATTCAAGAACAACCTATAATTCCTCTCTTCTCACAATCCCTTATAATTTCCTCTTTCCTCTCAATAACTATTAAACGTGTGCAACGGATTTCTAGATCGACTCCTTGTTTCCGGTTCAGGCATAGAACTAGATTTCACTAGATAGACACTTTATCGTTTCAGGTACCAGATATATAAACAGTATCACTAGGGCTGGCCCTAGGGTACCTCTATATACACGACTTCTAAAGGGCGTCTGTGCTCTCGGTAATAGAGATATTACTGGGGAAAAGGTCAGATGAATACATTCACCTCTTCAAAAATATCTTTTGCTCCGAGTAACAGGAAGATATCTCAATGAGTAGGATCATGTGGCGTGCACTTCACTTGAACATTGTAGCGGAGGCTATTGTGGTGTAATTAGAGCACATGATTACTTGATGAGGCTCTGGTGTTCCATCCAGCCTGGTGTTGCTTTTCGCTGTTGACCAGCTTCAGGACGTAGGTACCAGAACAAATTTGAGAAGGTAAAGGCAGAAGTTAGCCTACACCTCCTGCTTCTTCCATCGTATTGTGTCTGGTCTTCAACATTATTAGCCACAGACAAGATCACAATCTCTACAATATCAGTCACAGAAAAGATCACAACCTCTACAATATCAGTCACAGACAAGATTACAACTTCTGCATTATCATCCACAGACAAGATCACAACCTCCAGATTATCAATCACAGACAAGATCACAACCTCCACATTATTAATCACAGACAAGATCACAACCTCCACATTATCAATCACAGACAAGATCACAACTTCTATGTTATCAGTATGCTGGTCCATTTCTATTCAATGACGTAGAAATCAACACAATATTTATTTTTGGCTGCAGATATTTTATAGGCAATATTTATATTTAGTAGGTTCCTATTGGTTTATGAACGTTCCGAATGTACAACTACATGCAGTGAAAATGTAACTTGGTATCTTGGCCATTGCAAGACGCGCTCTGCAACTCTCCGCCATAGAGCCTGAAATTTTCAGTTTATGTTTAATGTTTCAACTAATTCCATTTCCTTGTTGATATTATTGATAACTTATTGCAGAATTTCATATAATTTCAGTGCCAGCCACTCATTTGTCTCAACTAAATTTGAAGATTTCCTCTTAAAGCATCTTCCTTTGAAACCTCTTAAGAGAATTCCGTTCTATATGCTTGTTTTTTTTCTTTTTCTACATCTTCTCACAAATCACCAAAAATATACGGGTCTAATAGCGGCTCAATAGCCCACTAGAGAATACAAGACCTGATAAATGATTGTGTACTTGTGATTACGAAGTTAATTTAGTGTATATAAGAAAGTTGTAGAAATTGTCTTTGAGCAATTATTCATCGCTGACATGTAATCACTGTCATGTAATCACTGTCGTGTAATCACTGTTGTGTAATCACTGTCATGTAATCACTGTCATGTAATCACTGTCATGTGATCACTGTCGTGTAATCACTGTCATGTGATCACTGTCGTGTAATCACTGTTGTGTAATCACTGTCATGTGATCACTGTCGTGTAATCACTGTTGTGTAATCACTGTCATGTAATTACTGTCATGTAATTACTCTCATGTAATCACTGTCATGTAATCACTGCCATGTAATCAATGTCATGTAATCACTGTGATGCAATTACTGTCGTCTAATCACTGTCATGTAATCACTGTCATTTAGTCACTGTTGTGTAATCACTGTCCTGTAATCAGTCATGTAATCACTATCATGTAATTACTCTCATGTAATCACTGTCATGTAATCACTGTCATGTAATCACTGTCATGTAATCACTGTCATGTAATCACTGTCGTGTAATCACTGTCATGTGATCACTGTCGTGTAATCACTGTTGTGTAATCACTATCATGTAATTATTGTCATGTAATTACTCTCATGTAATCACTGTGATGCAATTACTGTCGTCTAATCACTGTCATGTAATTACTGTCATCTAATCACTGTCATGTAATCACTGTCATGTAATCACTGTCATTTAGTCACTGTTGTGTAATCACTGTCCTGTAATCAGTCATGTAATCACTATCATGTAATTACTGTAATGTAATCACTGGCATGTACTCACTGTCATGTAATCACTGTTGTGTAATCACTGTCACGTTATCACCGTCATGTAATCAGTGACATGTAATCATTGTCATGTAATCACTGCCATGTAATCAATGTCATGTAATCACTGTTGTGCAATCACGTTATGACATGATTTTCACCGGTGAGATG
Organism: Meghimatium bilineatum; assembly: GCA_034231615.1. Classification (NCBI taxonomy): domain Eukaryota; kingdom Metazoa; phylum Mollusca; class Gastropoda; order Stylommatophora; family Philomycidae; genus Meghimatium; species Meghimatium bilineatum. Next base: position 35,070,526 of record CM067299.1, on the reverse strand, counting down.
TTAGCCTATCCCTATTCTTTCCTTAGTCACCTAAGGAAATGCCTCCGATATGCATGAAAAATAACACATGTAATTTGTCACCTTCTCCGATATGCATGGAAAAAACACATGTACTTAGTCATTTTCTTCGGTATGCAGGGAAAAATAGATGTACTTAGTCACCTTCTTCGATATGCATGGAAAAAAACATATGCATTTAGTCACCTTCTCCGATATGCATGGAAAAAACGCATACACTTAGTCGCCTTCTCTGATATGCATTAAAAAAACACATGTACTTAGTCACCTTCTCCGATATGCAGGGGAAAAAATAGATGTAATTTGTCACCTCCGATATGCAGGGGAAAAAGCACAAGTAAAGGAAGGACGTTTGCCCTGATTTTTTCATGTTATTTAGTATAAATATCATGCTATACTTCATCTAAATTGGGGGGGGGGTAAGGTGGCGTATTTTAAGTTCTCATAACCACCACCTCACTGTCTTCGAAAATATATACACAAACATATAAACAAATATATGGAGAAACATATAGACAAACAAGCCAGATAGATGTACCCTCGAGGTAGTTAAATTATTATTAATATTATTATATTATTGATAAACTAGTAATGAATTACGTGCAAAGAATACACAGACACACAAAAGATCAAATGATTCGGCTACCTAATCAGAGTAGAAACAGATCACATTTCATCGATAGCTTTCAATAAAAGATCATCTGAAAGGAGAAACAAGGGAAGACCCAGACGAAGATGGATAGATCACATCAGAGAAATACTAGAACACCAAGACTGCACTATGGTAGCGGAATCACAGTTAGTGAAAAAAACAAGACTTCGGATCCCCCATGACGCCTCGTGGCACACATGGCTAGGACAAGACATACAAGAGTAATGAGTGTACATATCATCGTTATAACCGCCGACATTCTATCGAACCATTTATTCTTCCTTTCATTTACGTATTTTTCTAGTTTATTTTCTCCTTGTACTCAAGGATGTCGTTATGTGTAACAAAGGAGGACAAACGATTCCCTGTCCTCACAATAAAACAAAATGCCAAATATATAACACCTAATTCTTTTTATTCATTTATGATCAAAAGCGCACTTCAGACAAGAAAACAGGCTTCGTAAGAACGCGATAAAAGTACAATCACTTCGGTAGCGGAAATCCCTGCTCACTCCTAAAACACATTTCCAATGTGGTAGTTACTATTACAAGTGTTCTCACCGCGTGAGCATCCGGCCCTTAATAAATAGTATTGTTCATACTACGAATAATTAATTGAAGATAATATGACCATGCGTCATATGTGCTTATAATTATATGCACATCGTCGTTCATAAAAAAAATTACAGCTGTATCATTCATTTTTAACTCATGTACTCCCTGTTCCCGGGCATTTGGCACTGCTATTTTCTGCAACTATAACAAAGCAGACTGATTAGTTTGTTGTTTTCTTTCAATAGTCTATACAAGGAGAGATCATTCATAGATCAAAAAAGACTACTTTAGTTTGTTAGTTAATTTACAAATCATCATTACTGCACTACGTTAGCTTGTTAGTTAATTTACAAATCATCATCACTGCACTACGGAAAAGCCCTTATGTGCTCCGATCTCCACGAGTGTATCCATCATTACACGAGGATTGAGAGTTCAATTCTAAGCCGACAGTAGTGACCATTTCTTGCAACGTCACATTTCAATTTTAATTCCTCTGTTTTGAATATGGAAAAGGAATCATCATCCTCATTAATCTCATTTTCCCGTGCTGTTTCTCGTACGTCGTTCAATATCTCAGGAAGTTAAATGAAATCGATACTGAATATAAGTCACATATTGATAGCTAATATGTTAAGGATATCCTGAAACAATTCATCGAAATTGTCTCTAAGCTAGAGCCAAGAGAAGTATGCTTCATGAATCAAGATGGCAATGTTGAATACCCCAACACTTAGCCGTACCATGACTGGATCGTGGTAAAGGTTTAGATGTTTCAGCTGCTATATGTGGGTTTTTTCCCCCAAGTCCCTGGCTATCTAGCCCGTGGTTGACCAGAGTAGTATATCGTTCAGCGCATATAACATAGCGATGATGTCATTGCTGTGCATTCTCATGTATCATAAACTCCTATCCTGAATGGATGTGTCAACTACGTGAGTTTTTATTTAAACGACCAGTGATCGCATTCGCATGTTTCCACTAGGTGTTGTTTGATATGCGATAGTTACACTGGATCCAGGAGCGCGCGATGGATAAGATCTCAAATACAGGAACATAGCACTGCAATTCATCACCTGTAAATTTCATTTGCTCTCTTCCCAGAGGTTTAGTGATGTGACAGTTCCATGCCGACACGATGCACAACATTAGTTGTGATGGAGCAACATACCAGCTTTCCCAGTTTCTACAAATGAGGTCAAACAAAGGAGACGTTTTTACGTCAACTTTCAGTTATGTTATTTATTGGAGAGTGTATTTCATTTTAGCGATGTCACCGACATAAAGATTAAAGCAAGGACGGAGTAGATAATACTAGAGCAGGGCCGTTCAGCTGATACCAATTCGCCTCACAATTCTAAGTCCATTTTTTTACGCATTCCTTAATTAGCAGAATTAGAAAAACGTGGTGAATACAGTTTCAATGCGTATTGGCGCCAGCTGAACTGTCCTAGTTCACATCCTGTCTGCTAAAAGTGATTTTTTTAATGACTTCTAGAATTTTTCCTAATTTTTATTTAACATACAAAATACACTTTAATATTGTTAATCTTCGACGTGTACATGCAGTCCATACAAACACTAGGCTAAATGATGCTAAACCAACGAAAATTATGTATGATAATGATGACAGTTATGAAGCACACAAAAACTCCATCTCCAGAGAACTCTTCTACTCCTGACGCAGCAAGGCATAAAGGGACATAAAGGGAGAGAAAAAGAAAAATAGAATGATGGCAGTTCTAGAGTGGAAGTGTCCATGCGGCTTGGGAGAAAAATAATTGTCCGAAAGTCACATTTAGTAGCTATCATCAGTGATCACCTATTGTGTAGTATATACTCTTGGAGGTGATCACCTATTGTGTAGTATATACTCTTGGAGGTGATCACCTATTGTGTAGTATATACTCTTGGAGGTGATCACCTATTGTGTAGTATATACTCTTGGAGGTGATCACCTATTGTGTAGTATATACTCTTGGAGGTGATCACCTATTGTGTAGTATATACTCTTGGAGATGATCACCTATTGTGTAGTATATACTCTTGGAGGTGATCACCTATTGTGTAGTATATACTCTTGGTGTCCCAGTTAAGCTATTACCTTTGTGTTCAAACAACCGGAATCGTTAAATTCCGATGGCTAATTCCGCTTGTTTATAAAGTGGATTTTTTTTCAGATATATCTTGGAATTCTTGCTTAAAGCTATCGAATTACGAGTTATGAGCTGTACTCTCGTTAGATGGCGTGTCGCTTTGTCGAGTTGCATGGAGTATATATATCGTGCACCCAGAGTACGATCAAGTCAATCATCTACGCCTTTTAGAGTGCTTTCTAAGCTTTGATCATGTCCTAACATCACTAACCTTGACCATTCACTGAGCTTTGATCATGTCCTAACATCACTAACCTTGACCATTCACTGAGCTTTGATCATGTCCTAACATCACTAACCTTGACCATTCACTGAGCTTTGATCATGTCCTAACATCACTAACCTTGACCATTCACTGAGCTTTCAGCATGTCCTAATATCACTAACCTTGACCATCCTCTAAGCTTTCATCATGCCCTAATATCGATAATCTTGACCACTCACTGAGCTTTCATCATGCCCTAATATAACTAACCTGACCATCCTTTAGGATTTTTCTGGTGTCCCGGCAGTTCTGACCACACTCCATGGTGAATTTACAACGTACGCCGACTCTTTTCTTTATCTCCGCTACGCTCTTAAAACCACAACTTTGTCTAGCCTATCTCGACGAACTCTGATCTATTCCTGCAAGCTTATGCTGTTATCAACAGTTAGTGCGTGTCAGTGGGTATAAGATTTCAAATCTTAATTGTTTCCTAAAATGTAATATCTCTCTAGCTTTTCCTGAAAATACCTATGTTATTAATTATTATCACTACCTTGAGTAAAGGATGGGGGTTTGGAGATTCAACCCTCCCCCCTATCCTTAAGAGGCCGAGTCATAATATTTAAAACTAGGAATCTGGTCAAGTGGGGGTAGCCCCCCCCCCCCCTCTGTTGTTCCCCTGCTAAAAATGTAGTGATTGCCTAAAAAGGTTGCTAAATAACACACGAATGTTAAGAAATTACCATTTTTGGTAAGCAACATTTCCCCTGCCTCTCCCGTATTTCTGAAGATTTATCTACGGACATGATTATGCTTACTTCAGAAATCCCAGTTTCTCTATTTACCATTCACAGTTCATACTATATTTACCATTCACAGTTAATAAACTTTGTCCGCTGGCAGTGTGTCAACTCCTGGGCACGTGGGGAAAAACCGAATATTTGTATGGACACTTAGGATACAAATAGGTCTCAATCCTACAATTTGACACAGTTAATAACTGTACCAGATGACATCAAGATTGTTTGTTACCGTTGTTCTACATTCTATGTTCCCCTTTATTCGTCCAAGATTACATTTCCTGTCTTGAACGTATTAATAGCCTCAAAGTCATTCTCTAAATCAAGATCATTCTTCTTCTTCTGCGTTCGTTCTCAGACTCCTGCAGATTAGTAGGATGCAGTCCAGATAGCGGAATATGTTGTGTTAAGGTTTACAGCATTGCTGCAATTTCTGCGCTTTTCGCCCAGACACATCCGAGTATAGCATGGCTTTGGTCAATTTGACTCTTTATGGGATTGGACAACCAACTCCACCACATAACCTCCTTAGTCGCCTCTTACGATATGCATGGAACTTGAAAATTGTTATTATTCTTTGCTACCCTCGTAGGCCCCAGCAAAACATTGACGAAATTGAGGGAGCATGATAGTTGTTTATTGTGGATATATTTACAATAAATGATTCTTTAGTTAGCTATTTTTTATATTGGGTTTTTTTTGTTGTTGGTAGGATTGATTCATTATATTACGGATTTTTCAATATGTACGTCGTGTCTCTCAACAAAACGGCACATTTTTTTGCCTAGAGTACCACTCGTAGCACGTAACTCCGTAGTTTCAAACGATAATCCTCCGGGAGTTTCACAACATTCACTGTAAACAAGATGAAAAGAGCCGGATTCGAACGCAGTACCTCTTGAGCACAAAGCAAACGATTTAACCACTATGACAGGGAGATCCCCAACCTCTTGATTCTTGGTTAGGAGCCAGCATCACAATACTGGGGACACTTTCATAAGTGCTCACCACATCGGCCATTTATAAGTATATACTGTTGATGCCCCAGTCAATTGTAGGCTCTTCGAATCTGTTCATTTCCCGATTACACGATATACAGATGTTCATGATAAAAATATGTTTACGGAATATTTCAAGTGCATTAAGCAAAGAAATGAATATTATGTAACCAAAAAAAATAATTCTATATTAACGTTTTTATTGTTGTGGTACCCATTTCTCTATAATTTGTGATTTGGAGGAGAACAAGTTTATTTGACGAAAATCTGAATGTATAATACACTCATTTATTCAACCAAGTGTCATGCTGAGTGGCGTAAACGATCATGCTTCTCCACAACTCTCTCTCTCTCTCTCTCTCTCTCCTCCCCTTGATCTTTCTGATGGTTACTAAATGTTCACGTTATACTTTTGTCTCTTGTCTCTTGTCTCACGTTATACACGATCTGTTGTCTCTTGATGTATTTTAAGATTTGGTGGTGCCGGTTTTTTGTCGGATGTCCTCATTCCTCACCCTGTCTCTTAACGATATTCATAGGATTCTGCGTAAGCACGCCATTTCAGCTGTCACAAGTTTACATTTGTCTTGCGCTGCAGTTGCCCATGTATGGCATTGGTAGCACAGCGTTGGCATAATAATCGTTTTGAATAGTGTTATTTTGGTGTTTAAATCTACGTATTTGTTTCTGAAGATTGGTGTCATTTGCCCTAGTCTTTGTATGCTTTACTACATCTATTGTGTATTTCTTTGCTGCTCTCGCCGTCTGTTGTTATATTACTTCCTAGATATGTGAATTCTGTCACTTGGTCTGTGACTTGGACCTCCAGATATTAGTGCAATGGGAGTTGTAATTTCTGCCATGATATCACCGTCGAGATTTAATTTGCTTCCCAGATAAAAAATGTGTGTACTTTTTCAAGTTGTCCATTTACAGTAATTGCAATATGTAAATTGGTGAAGTCCATTGTTTTTGTTTTTAATGAATTGATTTGGAGATTTGTCCTGCGATGTGTTTTAATCTATCAGTTTGTGTTTGTGCATCTTGATCGTTTTCACTCAATGGTGCAAGAACATCTGAAAAATCCAGGTCTTCTAATGTTGTTTTATTTATCCATTTGATTCCTAAATTTGCGTTGGATGTGCTTTTTCTCATAGCCCAGTCAATTGCGATATTGAATAGTAATGGTGACATAGGGCAGCTTTGTTTAACACCAGTAATCACAGGGAACCATTCTGAATTACCTTTTCCTAAGAACAATGAGATATATAAAATAAGACTGTTATGGTCGTAAAGATATCACGTTGAAGCTATCAGCACAAAAACCTGCCAAACATCCCTATTTCCAGCTATAGTTACGAGTGTGCACAAATCATTCCATGACCATTCCTTGATGTTATCAAACTCAGAATCTTTTCTTCATTCTCATCTGTTCCTTGTAGGGTAATCTTTAAAAGTGAATGGTATGTTGCTTGTTACAAGTACAAAGCATGCAATTTTATGCCGTTTCATCATTGTCAACAATGCTTCCTATTGCTCTGAAAATTCGGTTATTTTCTCTCTATTCTATATATATATATCTATTCGCTAAACCCGTTATTGCCTTTATAAACCCTCTATTGGGTAGAAGAGTTCTGGAGATGGCCTTCGTCTATGCTGAGTATATTGTGGAATTTGTCGCCTCTTTAATTTCGGTGGTTCATCGTTTTCGTAATCGGTCTCTAGATCTGTCTTCACTGTATCTGTGTACCATAGCTTATTGTGGTATGCTGTATGGTGGTAGGCTGCATGTATGTGTGCAAACCATTTGATCTGTTGGCTCTTAATATACTCAAGATTAGAGCCGTGCCGGTTCTTTGTCTAATTCTTCATTTCTCACTCTGTCTCTTAGCGATATTCCTAGGATTCTGCGTAAGCATGCCATTGCAGCTGTCCCTAGTTTACGTTTGTCTTGTGCTGTCGTTGTCCATGTTTGGCTTTGGTAGCACCGCGTTTGCATAATAATCGTTTTGAATAGTATTATTTTGGTATTTAAATCTACATTTTTGTTTCTGAAGATTGGTGTCATTTGCTCTAGGGCTTGGTATGCTTTACTACATCTATTGTGTATTTCTTTACTGCTCTTTGCCGTCTGTTATTATATTTCTTTTCACCTTCGGGCCTACGAAACCTCATGGGAGTACGTTGGCAGAATCGAGTACCAGACATGGAAATCCTTTAGATGTTCCGCATGCAAAGCATCCATGTAATGCTGACTAGGTCCCAACTCCGATGGACTGGCCACATCGTCCGTATGCCAGACAAGAGTCTTCCAAATAGACTATTCTATAGGGGGCTGTGCGAAGGTAAACGTTCAAACGGAGGGCAGAAAAAGCGCTTCAATTATCACTTAAAAAAGCTCTCTCAAGCGTTGCAGCATTGATCCTAGGTCCTGGGAGACTACAGCACTTGATCGCTCAGCCTGGCACACCCAGATCACTGTGGCATCACCAAATTTGAAAAAGAAAGAACACTGCGGCAATCGACAAGCGCAAGAAGCGGAAGAAAAACCAAAAATTCTCGTACCCAGAACCTTCAGCACTCCTGCATGCACTGCAATAGAACTTTCTATGCACGAATCGGACTCATCGGACATCTACGAACTCACAAACCAAATTAGGCAATTACCAATTCTAATCATTATTTTTTTTTCATCGCGTTTATTGTTTTGTATGCCATTCTCACCTTCGCTTGCAAAGGAGGAACAGCATCATTATCATCATATTGCTTCTTAGATATGTGAATTCTGTCACTTGTTTAAGTCTGTTGTTTCTTTCTGTTCTTCCTATCTTCATTACATTACTTCGGTCTTTTCTATGTTTATCTTCATGTTAAAGGTTTGGCATGTTTGATGTAATCTGTCCATTTGTCTTTGTAGCTGCTTTTCTTATGATGCTACTAGTGCTTGGTCGACTGCAAATAGCAATTCGTTTAAGTTATCCTTCAGATTGTTTTCTTCCGTTGTCTTTGCTACTTTGCAGATGTGATCTACGTATGTTATAAACAATAGGGGGGATACTACACATCCCTGTCTCACTCCCGAGTGGATTTGAAAATCGGATGTGCCTGCGCTCGTTCTATTGACTATTGGCGTTTATGCTCTGACATAAGCTTATCAGATGTTGTGGAACTCCATATGTTGGTAATGTTATCCATAATTGTGCTCTATACACTCTGTCAAAATATTTCTCTTGATCAACGAAAACCAAATATAAATCTTAGTTATGTTCCGTCGCTCTTTCTGCAAGTTGTTTGATAGCGAAGATTGCATCTGTACAGCTTTTATTTTTTCGAAAGTCCATTTGCCTGTTGTTGAGCTGTGGTTCTATATATGAGCGCATCCTTCTCTCTAGTATCTTGCTAAAGATTTTTCCTATGTACCGTAAGAGTGATATGCCTCTATACTTAGTGCAGTCCCTCTTACGCCCTTTTTCCTTCCAGATGGAAATAAGCACCGCTGTATTCCACTCTTGCGGTGTCGTTTGTGTCTTCCATATCACATTGAACAATCTGTGTAACCACTTTATACCTGTCACTGTTAGAATTTTTATTAGTTCTATTGGTATGCCATCTATTCCTGGTTTCTTTGTTGTTTGGTGCATGTTTAACTGCGTCATCAATTTCAGGAAGTGTGGTTCTAGGTCTTCTTCTATTGTACTTATGATCTCTTCTTCCTTTAAGTTTAACTGTTGCTTAAAGTAATTTGTCCATCTTTCCATGATTTATTGGGGCCTATTTAGTATGTTGCCCTGTTCATCGTTGATTATTTCTGTTCGTTCATAGATGTCTTTTTTACTTCTCATGTTTTATACTTTCTTGTAGAACATCTTTGGTGTGTTTTTGGCTATCTTTGTTAAGCATTTCTCCATATTCTTGCCATGACTTAATTTTTTTTAGATTTGATGATTTTCTTGGTGTTGACCTTTGCTGTCTTGTATGTTAAGTAATCTTCATGCGTTGTGCTTGTTGCACATTTTGTATTTTTGTTTTTATCTTTCATTGCGTTCTTTACCTCTTCTGTCCACCAAGTGTTATTTTTGACTTCGTGCCTTTATGGTTGTTATATCCGCATGTGTCCTGCTTTTTGTATGATGATATTTTTATGAAATATTTCTATTCTTCGTGTTTTCAGATAGCTTTGCAAATTCTTCGTTAACTTTCTGGATATATTTTTTGCGCATGTTCATTTCTTCTGATTTCTGTATATCTAGTTGTCCGTAGTGCTTTGTGCTTTTGTTGTACTTGATATTTTCGCTCTGTTTGTTTTAACTATTATTATTACTGCTTTATGGTCAGTGTCTGCACACATGTTAGGTATTACTCGTGCGTCTGTTATTTTTGGTCTATTGTTTCTTTTTGTGAGTATAAGGTATATCTGGCTCTTGCATTCCAGGCTGTCCCATTTATACATTGTGTACACTTGTGACTGTTACGAGCCACTGCAGCCAACTTTGGGTTCACTGTGCCCATTCCCCGCCACAGATTTACTAGTGGTTATACCCAGCTACTCTTTTGCTTCAGGCATGCAACTAAATGTTCAAGTCAAAAGGTCTGTCACGTCCTGGGTCACTGTGCCTCTATGATGGACCTTAGTCAGAAGATAAAACAGAGCTGTCAGTTTGCTTCTTTCCAGTGTTGCGCAGTACATCTCTGGCTCCCTCCCAGCCACATAATGTGCGGGCTTTATAATCCAGCTCATGACATCCTGTTGACAACATGTATTTTTTTCCGAATATTCCTGTGGTAACTAAAGCTTGAAGCTATGGAGCTTTTAGCTAGTGCTAAAAGAGAGACACTTTCAGCATGTCGCTTAATTCAGAAGTACGTAATATATATGGCGAACCGTTTTTTTTAAAGATTTACCTACCTATCCATCTATCTATACACTGTGACCCTTGTTTGCCTTGCGGCTTCAGGGGTGGAAGAGTTCTCTGGAGATGGCCTTCTTGTGTGTTGTTTGTAAGCTTGTTCCTGTGGCTTCTTTAATTTCTGTAATCCATCTTTTACAGGGCCTGCATCTGGCTTTATAGCCGTTATATCTATGTGTCATGGTCATTTGTGGCATGCTATTTACCTTTCCAAAGAAATATTTCAGTGGAAGTGTTTCAGCTCAATAGCGGCTCCCTCTTCTCCAAAAATTCAAAATTAAGTCAAACTAGGAATGAGTCCACTTTGTCATCAAACACCGTTTTTGCCAATAAGGGGCGGAGTATTTGAATCCCCCTCCCATACGTATGGCTCTGCAGGCATACAGCTGGTGAACAATCATTTTTCACAAAGCAAATATTGTCCAGAAACTACGTTTTATGAGTTGGCATGGAATGAATGTAGTTCAGTTGTTGACTTCGATAATAAACTATTAATGCATATGAAGCTCATTTCTGCTATGTAAAAGTAAAGGTAATACAATTTATGAACCAGAATCATGGCATACTGTTCCCATAAGTGCTCAGCTGCCTAGCCAGATGTTGACCAGAAACTTCCTGGCTAAAATCACCTACTGTTAATTGAGCTCATACTTTCTTTGTACCGATGACACCATTCATCGACCTTTCCAGACCATGAGACCTACTTCCTGGTGGTTGAGTGAACCACAGGAGAAATTTTTATTTAAAATCATGAATAACAAGTGGATTTGAAACTAAGGTATGCTGGTCAGTGGGCAAATGACTTAACATTATACTACAGTGTCTCCCTATGTGCAATGGAGAAGGTAATGAGGGAGGAGTGTTCCTACAGGGCTTTCTTTCATGAGTAGAACACTCCAACTTTCAATGATAAACAATGCATTGAGTGTGCAGGCCTACTAGGCAGAGGGAATCTATGCATGTATCTAGAAGAAATGTTCCACCATTTTTAAACATACATCCAATTATCTGAAAGCCTGTAAACATTTTGTGATCTCATTGTTGACAGCTTCTGACCATACAGTTCATCTGACATTTGTTTTCTAAAAATGTGTAGATTATATCAAATTTTTTTTGGTAGCCCATACAGAGGTATTTATAGTTATGTTGTTATTGTAGTTTCTTTGGGCAAGTGAATTTAGCTTAGTGTTTCATATTCGGACACTCTTGAAGTATGACAGGACCTTTGATATAACTTTACAAGGAAAGTGGGGATTTCTAAGAAAAAAAAGCATTCCAATTTTTATGCTTTTGATAATTTTGTTTCAATATTTTTTGGGGGAAAACCTCTAAGGTAGAGTAGATTTGACCTCTTTTTTTATTTTACTTATTTCTTAGTACTGCATGTGTGTGATGTTCTATTTTCCTGATAGGGGATTCAATCCCCCCCCCCCCCCCCCCCGCCTACCCATACCTGTATTGGTAGCTTTAAATTGTGTATGCAAGTGACTGAGGAGTCATGCAGATGTGGCCTTTTTTTTACGGAACTAAATAGTCTCAAAAAATGTAACTGGCGTTAGTATACATTACTCAGTAAGGGAAGATAAGCAGTAAAATAAAAACATAATATGTATTATGTTTTTATTTTGGAGGGCTGTTGAGAGATATAGCTTGGGGGGGGGGGGGGGGAAACAAATTTTAGTATTCAGGAAGGTTTAGTTAGTTGTTGGGAGAGGGCGGTGTTCATGAGGCTTGAGGGTTTAGCAGTGGCCAACTGCACTCGGTGTGGACTTCTATTCTATTTCCAGTAGATGTGTCCATCATCATAAGGTCATTGATTGACCGTGACAACATCTTTTCTTGATGTAGCAGTCCTCAGTCTGCAACAAATGCACAGCTTCTTTCTCTGTAGCTGACAAGCTCAGTAAACAGAAATCTGCGATTGCATTAGCCATGTTGGTTTAGCGATCATGATCTATCATAAATAATATCATTTAATTATTTTAATTGAGCACAGGATATATGATCAATGAAGCTCTTTTGTGCAATTTTGGATGTTGATTCTTACAGAGCTTTCTCAGTGACATGTAAAAATATAATTATATTATATGAAGATTGCTGATTGGTTTTCACAAGAGGAAAGACTCACTATCTATGTATATTATCTCCATAACTGCCCTGTTACCCAGGCCATTGCATTTCCAGAATGTTGAGTTGTTTTTTAACACTGGAAAATTATTCTCTTATCTACTAAGTGGGTTCTTGAATGGTGGTTGATATGATGGGCCACTAGTTAGACCTTTAGATCTACCACTTGTCAAACAAATAGAATAGTTATGCTAGATAGACGTTCCACTTGTCAAACAAATGTGTATGCTAATGGTCATCAGAAAGAATCCACATTAGTCAATAATTTGATACTGTCAACTTTAGTCAATAATTTGATACTGTCAACTTTAGTCAATAATTTGATACTGTCCACTTTAGTCAATAATTTGATACTGTCCACTTTAGTCAATAATTTGATACTGTCCACTTTAGTCAATAATTTGATACTGTCCACTTTAGTCAATAATTTGATACTGTCCACTTTAGTCAATAATTTGATACTGTCCACTTTAGTCAATAATTTGATACTGTCCACTTTAGTCAATAATTTGATACTACAAGAGTTTGATGATACTGTATCACATACGCACAAATATGATCTGTGCTATATTTTATTGTTTATTTTTTCTACATAAGTAACTGTTACAACATCACTTTATTAATTCTGATAACTTAAAAACAACTGAAAAATATGATCAAATTAAAAACATCAATAAATTTAACTAGCATACATGATGATGATGGTAACACAATTCTGAGAGTGTACAAGTTTGACATTCTGGTTCTTTATATTGGGCGGGAAGTTTTACTTTCAGCACAAAACTAGTTTCTCTGGCACTAATTTTGATGGGGGATGCTTTCCATAACTATTATGAGTCCTAATTACTTTGAATCAATGTGGCTGTAACGTACAATGTCATGAGCTAGAAGCACTCTATTCCGGAATAAACTTTGCAATGACATTCTTGCAATCTTGAGGCATGCTACAAATGAAAAGGGAAATTCCCTCCAAGCATTCAGATATATTTGTTAATTATGGGATTAAATCCTGTACTTTTTTATGCAGCGCTTTCAACCTAAGACGAAAGTCCAAATATCATTCCATGCATTGGTCTTCAGCAGGTTTTGTCTCATGATAATGTGGTAGCCAATCACTTGTTCAAATCTTATTTCAGCCTTTCAGGACATATTTGGCAGGTTCTAGTTTCACAATTTTTAATCTCCTTTAGCACCCAAGTAACATGGTGCACTTGCATGCTTTCCAGATTACATGACAGATACATGTAACTAAAAAACTAGACCACATAGGGAAAACCTGTTGCTATTTTTTGGAATTAGCATGTCACATATACCAAGAAAAAGATCTAACATTTGAATCCAAAGGCACGCAAAGGTGTCTTCCAGTATTATCAATACAATCTTAATGAGATGGTAAATAAAGTAATGATGACAAGCAACAGTAAATATGAACAAAATTAGCGTTTCATTAAAAATAAAATTTAAAAAACAGCAATAATCAACATACCAACCAAAACACAGAGTTAGTTTAGATAACAATTAACAGATATAAACAGATCACAAATACATTTTATTTGGAAAATTGTCAACACATTGAGCAAAAAAACAAACTGACAAATCAAAGTCTCATGTTACCATAAAATGTTATTCAATTTCCTTTCAACAGTTTAAAACTTTCAGTAGACAGTATTGAAAAAATGAACCTTCATGGCAAAGATTAAATATTAGAATGTTATTAAGAGATTGAAGGAGTTTGAAATAGCTCATACAGATGATAGAGAGGGATGATAGAGATAATAGAGAGGGATGGTTGAGGGCTAGGATGAGGAAGATATACAATCAGAGGTCTTATGGGTACTATCAGCATACACACCATTAGACAACTGCTGAAAGAAACTGAACTGCTATTGGAATGCCTAGAGCATAAGGCTGTTATTCAGAAAATCAATAATCAGTCAAATTATCATTAAGGCTCTCATCCTATTCATTGCTCTCTGCTTTACCTCTTGCTTACCTCCCATGAACTTTTGGAAATGGGAGTATTTATAGGTGAGGGAAGAAAAAGTAAAAATTTTGGAAAATCCCGAAGATCACACAATCAACACCTGACTGCGACTCTGAGTCTACATACACCGGGATTGCTACTGGAACGGAAAGCAGAGCACCTATGGGAATGCCCCGCGTGCTGTGAAGCCAGTTTCTAATCAAGAATAATCCCATCAACTTTACCTTCAAGTAAGGTCTTCAACAGAAGTCGTGTCTTTTAATATGTCCAAAATACTTCACTTTTTTTTTTTTTAATAGTTTTTTTCATACGAAGTGTTGTTAGAACCTCTTTGTCTTTCTCCTCATCATATATTATTAAAATGAAATAAGATCTTTCCTAGTTCTAGTCTCATCTGTGACAAATTACTTTATAGTGGTGTTTGGTTGTCGTTTAAGTAAAAAATATTGCATAGATTTGGTATATAACATAAATACAAACAGCTAGAGAAATGCTTGCTCCTAAATTAAGTAATCAGAAAGTGATGAAACTGCATTATCAGAGGAGGATGAAGGTTTCATGTCATCCATTATGGCATGTCATACAAATGTTGTATACAAGATTAACATATTTTTGTGTATAAGATTTGTGCTTTATTTTTTACTGATCAGTAGCGTCATCTGAGGAACAGCCTGGGAAAAATAGAAACAATGATATAACATTAATAAAAATTAAATTATATTTTATTCTAGATTTTCATTCAGGAAATATTTACAACCAACTTTTTGGGGGAGTAAATTGTTAGAAATAAAACATCCTAGCAAATGAGTTGAGAATCACTGATCTATACTAAACAGATAATAGAAAATAAGATTAACTTCTTGAAGATGTCAATGTACAGAATAACTGAGAATAGTTTATGGACATGAAACAAAATAGATGAAGTCCTCACAGAAATTTGAAAGAAAAAGAATTTATTTAAAGACTAAGAAACGATCCATTATTTGGATACATAAAGATAAATGGCAATGTTGGAAACATTTAGTATAATGTGTTTCAAAATGGTTGCCGCTGTTTAAAATCCTGCAACTCTGCAATGATTCAGTTTAAATTCATGACATTTTCTGTGCAAATCAATAATTATAATGTTCCTATATAATTTATTTGCAGCAAAAATTAACAACTGATTTTTAATATGCCTTATTTGAGCTATATAAAATAACAAAAAAAACATAATGAATGTTGTTAATTTGGTGTATAATCTAGGAAAATAATGTCTACCTTTCTTGAGATTTCCTCTGAATCAAAAGTGACTCATCATTATTATGCAAAATTTCCTACACATTTACAAAGTCAATGTGAAATACTATCAAGTCATTGTGCATTCATGTGAAATAAAAGTTATTTTTTAGTGTCAAGAATACATTTCTGGAACCCATTTGCAGGAAGATTTTCTATAATCCTATACCTCATAAAGTGTCAACTAATAGTTAACATTACCATAGATTACATCTTCAAAAATTAAATTCTTGTCTTCTGTGTCCGTTCTCAAATAATCAGCATGAATAGGAATGTGATTAGAGCCAGAGAGCACGAAACATGTTGTGTTGCTAGTTTTACAGTAAGTTGCATTATTTGTTCCTTTCAGCCCAGCACATCCGATTTTGGCATATATATATAATATACTTCCAACTTGCACAAAGAACACAGGAATGTGTCCATGTAAGAAACTGGCAATAACTGCAAAAATTTTAATAATAAAATATTGGGGATATGTAAATTGTAGATCACATTTTAAAATTCATTTTATTGCAAGCAATGGTTGAGATATTAGATGGAGTATGGCTGCAGTATTTTGAAATGCATTATATAAAATTGAAAGTTGGCGATAACACAGACAAAAGAAAAACAAGTTGACCATTTAACTTTGTAATGGATATTGCAGTCTCAAAAAATCCAATGAACGCTCTTAAAGTGATGGACCACCGTGTTAAAAGAGGCGACAAACTCCACAATATACTTAGTACACACGAGGGTCATCTTCAGAAAACTCTTCTACCCACAACTCTGAAAGGCAACAAAGGGTTTAGCGAATAGATAGATAGATAGATAGACTCTTAAATTTCTGATTTGTTATTCTAATATACATATACAATCTTCAACAAAACTGAAAGACCATACCTTGAAAAGGTCTTCAACCAGTCCATAGTCAGCAACCTGAAAGATTGGAGCCTCAGGGTCTTTATTGATGGCCACAATTACTTTGCTATCCTTCATACCAGCAAGATGTTGTATAGCCCCGGAGATGCCAACAGCAATATACAGATCCTACAAATAAGAGATTAGTTGATTAAATATAAGTGTATAAATAATGAGCCAATATGATATACAATAGAGATATTAATTGTGCTGCACTAAGAGATAGCTCGAAAGTCATTATTTTCAAGTTATTCCTTATATATCATTAATCCCTTCCCTGTGAAGGCATCCTTAAGGATACGATGAAAAGTCGTATTTTGTGGACATCTTAAGGAACTTAATGGAGTATGGCTGTATTAATTTATGCAGCCATGTATTTATATAATTTATCCCTGAAAGCACCTCAAAGTGTTTAAATACTCTGATTGACTGTCAGACTGTTCAAGCTGTCTAAAGGTCATCTAACAATTGAAATTTTGTATTTGCACACATTTGGAAGGATAATTACTACTTTCTGTGTGTTGACACAGATGACCTTTCTTTGTGCAGTCAATTTTCCTAGACAATACTATGACAAAACATACACTAAATGAATTTGAAAAGTATAAACAGTTGCAAGAAAACTTCTCTGATAATTCTAGCACTCACTATCTGATTCAGAAATTGATTTAGAAAGTATTAATTTGCATTGTGATACTAGTATTAATTTGGTAATTCAAACAATAGGCCCTATATGCAGTGCACATGTTTCAAATTCGTGATACGGTGAGGTACACAATTTTTTTTTTCTGTCAATAATAGTATAATGATTCAAAACATTGATCATGCATATGTTTTCAGAATCTTTAAATGTGTTTCACATTATACTATTATACAAAATATTCGTGATGCGACAAATAAATATGCTGACATGCATATTACTGATGCAAAATACTTTGTGTCCGGAATAAAACAGGTTACTATGATTAGGTCTATTTGATTGAAATAATGTTTCATTTTGTGAGACGAATGTATATAAAGGATTTCCCACCTCCTCCATAATATAAAGAAGTATTATGCTTTTATAAATGTATAAATTAGAGTATACAGTAATAATAGGCCTACACTCCAATTCTTTAATGTGAGACTGCAGTGGACAAATTGGTTAGTGGAAAAAAATGTTACCATCCTTGACTTGAAATTTCCCACACTGCAGTTACGATTTGAGCTTTTTACTCATCGCAGCTAAGGAATATCTGGTGTAAATAATCATGAATCTCTACAGTCATATATACATACATCTATCACTCAATGAATTTGGATCAAAGGGACTGAGCATTAACAACCAACAATCTTTACTATAGGGCCAGATAAATGGGCAAGTCTTCCCTATAGTATATGTATATCTATAAACCCATAACTCATCAGGGTCATATGGGTGCCAAATTGGATGCATCAACACAGAATCCTCCAGAAATTCCTATCTTCAACGATAGAGGTGAGTGAGGAAGCATTTTAACCTGTCCAGTCTTTGATGTCTGTTCATGCATTTCTTTATCCCCCTCTGCTTCTTCCACCTGTAGTTCCCTGTAGTTTTGACAAGAAATCATGTCGGCATACATGTCCAAACCATGCAAGTTCCAACTATAATGGTTGTATGTGCTTGTTTGGTGAACATTAGTTGAAAGTAGACACAAGATGATGCATTTAAGATACCATTGGGAAAATTTTTGCATTTAGTGTGGTACAAGTAGGTCTGGGCATCTGAGGGGCAGAATGAGAATTGTGTTCAACCAGTGAGCCACGTACTGTATAAATGGCTCATTATCAATAATCAATCAATCAGATAAATGGAATAAAACAACAATTCACAAACATGTGCATATATCACACAATGGCATTGGGTCAAAGGGTATGAATCCCTGGACCTTTGGATCAGCAGGCAACCATCTTTACTATAACCTCATTGTATAAGTAGCTATGTGCAGTGGGATGGTTTTTCATAGCTTTCTTTCATACCCAAGAGACTTCAGTCTTCGGCTTAGTGCAATGTCTATTGAAGGAGCCTTCTACTCAGAGGGGGTATAAAATTTTATGACATGCTATAAAGTTTCCATAACAGAGCCTCAATATAACGACATGTCATCTACTAAGGTTTTCTGTTGCATGGGCGGTTTGTCTAGTGGGATTCACAGACGCAACTGCATGCGTAAGTGTTGAGAATAAAATGTATTATTAAATCTACCCTATGTGGTTGTAATAGACTCACAGGAGCTACAATCTTCCCTGTCTGTCCAACTTGCATGTCATTTGGCACAAATCCAGCATCCACTGCTGCACGGGATGCGCCAACTGCTGCATTCAGCCTGTCTGCCAACTCATACAAAAGTTTAAAGTTCTCCCCACTTTTCATGCCTCGTCCTGCACATACAGAAGAAAACAATTTTTACAAAATTTATTTTTGTTTTACAATTTTGTATTTTAGGATTATCATGATATACACATTAGTCAATAGTCATTTGGGTTCAATACAGGGAGAAGTACCTACAGTTCACCTTTTTAATATTCTGCGCATTTTCATTCCAACTTTGTCATAGAATGCGCAGCTTTCGTGATGTCACTGTAATCATGTCACTAGTAAACCTTGTTGTCAAAATGGTTAATTTAATTGGGGATTAAAAAGTCACTATGATTGCTGATGGATGAATTGATCTGCGCGCTATGCACTGTGAGCCCCCCTCAAGGGTCATCCAAGGGGTGATGCATCTGCACATATCGATGCATCCGGCAGAAGATTGATGTATTTAGCGACTATTAAATGCATCTTTATCAATATTTCGTTTTGTTAAAAATGTAGGATCAGTTCTATTGGATTTATTTCATTAAAATGTAGGTACTTCTCCCCATATTGTACCATCATTTCTACTTATGTTCATATACAGGAATAATTCAGCAGCAGTACTCTCACTGGTACAAAAGCCAAGTAAACACTTTGTACTGTGATACAATTTGATGTATTAGATGTAAAAAAATGAAAAACTTACAATTCTTAAAAAGCATGCCTGCACTGTAGCACCTGGAAGACTCCTGATATAATTTATTTGTTTTTCTTGTAATATTATTTTTCTATAACACGAAATCATTGTGATTATATAATAATACATGTAACTAACTAGGATAAGTAAGTATGCAATCAATACAATTATCTAATATATAAATTGCAATAAATAGAAATATGAACAAGAATTATTTCAACATTAGCCATAGAGCATTTATCAAGAAACAAGAACAAATCAAAACAAATACATTAGTGAAATACAACGGACTCACAAAATTTCTAGTTTCAAGAAGCATAATGTTCAATAATCCCAATTATAATGTTTCTCTCTAATGAGAGGATGATTAAAAAGTATGAGTGAGCTACAAGTAGCAGCAGTGTGCATATGCATCATCAACTGCTGAACGAGACTGAGCACATACGTGGTAGCCTGGCGAGTATTAAAGTAGATTAAGAAAACTAACTTGCGTATGCTAAAGCACAGACTGCACACATATCAACAAAACAAACCCACATACATTAAATAAGAAGCATACAAATAATATGAACAGCAATAATGCAGCACAAACAAAAGGGAGGTAACTTATGAAAAAGAAAAGTGAGTTTGGTACATATTACACTCATGTGACCTCATCACAAGATAACAGTCCATCTTTTTAATAGTAGGTTTGATTTCATTGAACTTCGGTGACATGGAGATAAAAAACACAAACCGTTTGCTAGCGCTAATTCGATCTTCGTGTAACGCACCGAGAGCTCCCTCTCCCCAAAGGGTGTTTCAGGGGAGGGGGGAAATAGGGGGCCTCCTCTCAGTGCGTTACATGCAGATCAATAGATGCTGCATTGTATGCGTCTTTAGCGAAATTTCATTTCGTTAAATATATATGAGATTAGTTCCATAAAAAATAGGCCACATCTGCTTAACATGAACCGTAAGTTTTCCTACCTCCAGCCACAACAGACCTGGCACTGGTTAGCTCAGGTCGATCACTCTTGCTTAATTCTTGACCAACAAATTCTGACACTTGACTCTTCACAACTTCAGACGTAACTGATTAGAAAGAAAATAAACAATATCAGGAGCAGAATTATTTTTCCAAGAATTAATGAAATATTTTATTAAACATTATATGATTTTTGAGTGTAGGATATCATTCGCTGACAAGATTACCACAGCAGTAAATCTATCAGAGTGCAGTGGCTGAGAAACTGATATATTTTATGTGTCAGTCTGAGGTTAGTTGTTTTGAGAAGCAACAATAGAAATGTCTAAAGAGTGGGAAGCCTTTTTTGGTTCATGGGTCAAGTTCCATGTTGTTCAACTAGAATCAGCACATATCTGCCAGCTGAGCTTTTTTTTAGTCCTTTGATCAAAAGATTTGCTTTTTAAGTCAATGCTTTGTCACCCTCTATTCTTGTCATCAATAGTGTAGAAAGAGTCTCCCCAAATCTCAAACATTTATTTTGAACATTAACTCCCACAATCAAAACTGTAATGTAATCATTTCCTCTATATCACTATTTAGTACTATGGTTTATAGCTTAGATGCAGAAGCTTGTGATTTAATAGTTTATGAGATCAGGGACCAGTACATACGGTAGTCATTTTAAATGAGTGCAGAGCCAAAAAAGTGGTTTGGATGACCAAATTTTACCCACAAGCTATTTTTGCTCATCCTTCGTCTAGAGCTACAATAAATAATCTGCTTTTTGCTTAAATGTTAGGGTCATCACTATTGCACATACATTAAATTGGTCTCTCATCTTTTCCCTACAAAGGAAGATCTCAGAAGTGAACAACAACATAGTTTCAATGGAGGTTTTATGTGTAATTTTTACTAAAAATCAAATGTGTGAGGGAGAAAGGTACATATATTGCAGCATAGCTGTAAACCTTGATACAATGCATTCCGCTCTCTGGGCTATAACCTATTAATCTGCAGGAACTTCAAAATTAATGCAGAAGCATTTTCTTCTTCAAGAATTTTTTTTTCTTTGTGTAATGATGTCTTATTTGTATGAATTTTATTACATATATATTTGGCTTCTTACAATATGTGACAGGTAATAGTGTCGTTATTTTGTGCTCCCCATTCGGGCCTTAGAAACATACTAACATGAGCTAGACTGAGTTAGACCCATACTTAGGCGCTTTACTTAATATTTAGCATATTACTGACAATGAAACTGCAAACTATGTTGACAAATAACAACTGAAATAATAATGCACATGAAATTGCAAGGATTACCAACTTGCACATGAAAATGATAAATAGTCAAATGTCTGAGGATGTCCGGCAAAGTGGGGAGTAAGTGGAGATTGCTGCAGTAACAAAACATATATAAGTGGAAAATGTCACAGTAAAAAAAGATATGTAAATGTGGAGCGCCGAGCAAAAAAAGCATAACAAAGAGCTGTATTTCTGTAACAATTTGAAAAATTGTATGACCTCCATGCATATAATATATACTGCTGCTGAATCATTAAACACAGTTAAAATACTAATATATTTTGGTTCTAATGTTGGTGGATGTTACATTGATTGCTCTTGAAAGCCAAAAAGAGAAATGGTATACTCTTTGGTTTTCAGTTTATTCAGTATTCACATCCCATTATAGAATTGTTTAATTGGTTATTGATTCAACATTAATGCACTCCAAGTAACCTCATAGCTGCTCAGTCTACCCCAGCAGATGTCGAAGGGTATACATGCTTATGTGTTCTATGTTTTGCTGGTTAACACTTTCACTGCCAAATTTTTTTCTGCCAAGTTTGTCTACTTCCATGCTATTTTTTTGTGGCATGATAAGTCTTAAGGATCATTTTACCATTACCTTTTAATCATTTGACCACTAGAGTCACTTCTATTGGTAGAACACTAAAAGTCACTTCTTTTAACTTGTTTTACAAAGATCCATATTCTATTTTGAGTCTGTCCAGGGTTAATCCCTGACCTTTATGTAGTCGTGTTTACATCGTGAGAATATCATGTCAGACTAATTTGTTACAAAATTTTTAATATTTGCAGAATTTTGACACAACTTGCTCGCAATGAAGGATATTATTTATATCTACACTAATGACACAGCTGTAGTTACAATGGAAATATGCACAATGTAGGTGATTTGATTACCAAATATAATATGCAAGGTGGCATTGAAGTTCCTTTGTTAGATAGACCTAGTGTTGTTGACACTATTAGATATTTCTTTAGTAGGTGGAAATTCATGGTACTAATTGTGGCATCACAAATTTTTCTGAAGCAATGTACTTTTTCTAGTAGGTAGGCCTAGAAGTTGACAATTTTTTAGATAACATTGGTTCTGTACATAATTTTGATGAGATTTCACACATTATGAATACTTTAATCTCATTGTCAATGGGGAGTTTTACCAATGTGCAGTAGATCAGACAAATTTGTAATTAACAACGACAAGAACAAGCATGGACATAAGACACTTTCTGGACATTTGTAACTGCCAGTGAAATAAAATGGTCTTTTTTTTAAAATATTTATATTATGATGGGTATTCATATTTTGTCTGTATATGGGATGTATTGGAGTACAGATGACGGGTTCAATGTTTCTGAAGAAGATTTGAGAAAATATCTCAATATTTTCATGTCAATGACTCCACTATGCAGCACCCAAAGTGAGAGCAAAATTCTCCCCCAGACTATGTTGAGTTTGACAGTTTATTTTTTTAAATACATAGGTGCTAAGCTTTAAATTTTTTTTTTTTAAATTTGGTTTCCTTGCGAGACGAGACTGTTGATTTCCATTTTGATCTGCCAAGTCTGAGTGTGATAAGAAAACTAGTTTTGAACTCATAGTATATACATGAACTAAACTCACATTTTTGCACACTCTTTCTAAGCAACAAAATTAAGAGTGTGTTTACATTTTGTCTTTGTACAATATTTTATTTATTTGTAAACCTACAGTGATGCACTATACATAAAAATGTTCAGAATTGAATGACATTTTTAGAATGTGTCTGTTGTCTTGTTTTAAATACATAGTAGGCCCTACATTAGATAAAAGTTTATGATAAAGCATAAAAATTCATGAGACTAACGGGAATTGAACCAGTCCGTTCAACGGCATCAAATCGCCTAGCAACAATTGCACACGTGTTCTTCCGCACTTGACTAACCGCATCTCCAAAAAAGATGCGATTTCGTCAAGCCATTCAAACCGTGAACACAAAGTCACCCGAACGGACCAATCGAGACAAGGACTAGTACAACAACAACAAACATCCCGTACAGGTATTGAAATATCCTCAGTATTTTACTTGGATAAAGCATAACAACAGTTAAAATTCAAAAAATATTAATTAACAAATATTTTTATGTCAGAAATATGACTCTAGCATCTAAAGTTGACTGTTTTGTATAGTATATCCATTTCTTCACTTTTTGGATAGTTTCAAATATTTCTATGCACAAATAAACATTCTGTGAGGATTTCAGTGTTTGTTGATGACCGTTAAAGAATTTGTGAAATATTTTATTTATTTGTAAACCTACAGTGACGTACTATGCATCAAAATATGCAGAATTGAATGCCATTTCTAAAATATGTGTCTATTATCTTGTTTGAAGATCAGAAATATGGAGAACATTACATGATAAAACATAGGCCTAATGATCATAAGACTCAAAAAATAAAACAATAGGCCTAAATTATAACAAAATACTTACAGACTCAGCAACATTGACTATCATATAAAATTGGCTGTTTTGAAAAGTATATCCAATTTTACAACTTTCTGGAAAAATTCAAATATTTCTATGCACAAATAAAAGTTCTGTGATGAATTGAAATACTTGAATTTTTTACAAGCAACATTGAGAAGAGAATTATCTAGCTTCCCGTTTCTATTGTCAAAATGGCGAAAGACAATAGTGTTTGATTATGGAATGGAAATACGAGCAATCTTTAACTGATTCCAGCCGGGGAGACTTATACAAGTCAGTAAACCGTATGTCTTCTGGCCGGAAAGACTTCTATAAGTCATACTCCAATGACATTTATGTTGTTGTTTTCGGTATTTATATCAACATAAGAATGTTTCCAATCGAAAGTGTAATATGTCCACATCACTACTTGCATGATTTTTATGTGTATTGATATCAATTTTGTTAAGTTATTGATAAGTTTTGATAATGGGAGTCTGTGACGTCATTTTTCCTTATATGTTTTATATATATTTTCAAATTTACTTATTTTCGTAAAATAATAACTATTTTATTTACTTTGGTCTCATTTATTATGAAATCCAATCTGGCAAATGCTTCTAGCATCGTGTTTGCAAATTTACGCCATTTTGTAAGAAAAATTAGCCATATTTTCATTTGAGTTTCGTGTAAAGTTAAGTCTACTGTTTTTGATAGATGTCGAAATTCTTTCTAAATAATAAATTTTTGACGCACTATGCATATATATATTATACATTATTGTGTTCGTAATTGGATTATCTACAGAAATGATACAGTTTGAGTGGAATTTATTGATTCAAAAATGCGGTACGGTCAAATATCATATCTAAAATAATATTTATTTATCATTTACATATTTTCTTTTCTGTCTAAAATAATTTTTATATATTAACATAATTTTTTTTTAAATGATCTTGTGATAATCACATTCGCTGTCCATTTCTGTTTCGAAATATATATATTACATTATAATGTAAATATATTTAGAAGTACTATTTCTTGTTTCTTGTTGCACACACAAAAATCGCACAAAATTTAATTACGTTTAAACGCTAAATATATTCCGGCCCGAATCAGTTACGCATCTGCTTTGCGGCGAGGCGATATGACAGTGAATCGAGTTTATTATACTTTTCTATCCTCAATTTCTTCACTGAAATCATTATTTATTCCACATTCAACATGGAATTATTGAAAGGTAAGTGTTCCATTGTTTTTAATTAGCATAGACCACGAGGTTCCAGAAGGTTCTCACTATGTAAAATATATAATATTCAACAGCTTACGATCAATCAAAAATACGGTAGGTCTAGATCGAGATAGGTCTAAATTTGACTTTATCACTTTCTCACACGTCTCGTATCACACACACACAAACAAAACTTACACCAATAAATGAAGAATTAAATTCTTTATTTATATATTATTTAAATATCTGTAACAACAAAAAAGTTATCGCGATTTCAAAACAGCCACTGATGATTGCATAACATTTCCAAAAAACAATTCCGCGGCAGAAGAGAAATTGCGCATTGTAAATACAGCACACCTAAGATTAATCAATCTGATCCATAATGGCAATCTCGCTTAATCAATCTGATCCATAATGGCAATCTGATCAATAATGGGCACAGTCCTATTGGAATAACTTACTAATAAATAGACAGATGGTACTGCATGAAATAATACTAATAATACTAGTGTTGTTTTGCAAAATTTGAAAACAATTGAAGTAACAAATACAAAAACTCCTGCAAAACTTCCCTATTCTGAGCCATATGAACAAGTATGGAAAAACCACGCTGACAATTCATCATCATTATTAAAGAAAATAGTAATATTTTCTTTCTACCTTTTCTTCTTCCACCATCAGCTGTTCCCTGCAGAATAATCTTCCGAAATAGAAAAATATTTGCTATTCACTCATATTGACACTAACAATTTACTGATGTTATTCAAGTCAACATTTTCTTTCCAGTCTCTTCACCTTCTCCCTCAACTGTTCCCCTGTTCCCTACAGGATAATCTTTGAAAGCAGAAAAATTGTCACTATCTACTCACATTGACACCAACCATTTTTAATCTTTCTAAGCACGGATTAAGAATCAGACACAACGAATGAATAACTAATACAACAATTCTTTATGATAGGTCGGCGTCTGAATGTGAACAGAAATACATACCATTTTCTGTAGCAGCATTGCCTCCAAATTCAGCTGCCTCAAAATTTGTTCCTCTGACTGTGATAATCTTAACAGGTTCATTCGATTTTAAAGTCTGTATTGCATTTCCTGATAGTAAAAAGAAAAAGTTACATGAATAGACTGTTTCATGAGAATATCTTAGAACCTATTTGTCTTTATATATTGATCTATTGCTTGAACATTTTTTGACTTTAAACATAATTTAAGTTATTTCTCTTTGTGTGATGAGCTCTCCAATTTGTAGTTTCTTCTTTGCATATATTATCAAAACCTTTGCAACATCATATTGTTTATTTCCTTAGATAACAGCCTTGATGGAAGATGCCCATCATCTTGCTAGTTCATCAAGAAAACCCTCATTCCTGCTACATAGATACAACAGGAGAGTAGGAAAGTGATGGACATGTCCAGAAAGTTCACATGTGGAGATTTTATATTTGAACTTAATATCAGAGTGAAAGTGTGGTATGAAATGTTTTAAATTAGACAAATATGCCTTGGAAGTCTGTGATTCCAATACCATCATAAATGCACTCATGGAACATCAAAAGAAAGGGTCTATTACTGACAGGAAAAAATAGATCCCATCTTGGTGCCCATGGAAATACCACTTTCCAATGCCTATTTGTCTCATTCATACAGTTCATCGACACTTTCACTCTGATATTAAGTGCAAATCTAAATTTGCTGTATGTGTACTCTCTTGGCATATCCCACCTGTTGTAACAAATCAGTACACTACAAACTGACTAATTCTCATAACTGAAGTAATAATCCCCAAGGATCTCAAAACAAATATGTAAACAAAATGTCACTGCCCAATTTCTAAACCATAACCTCATGAATACAAGACATATTTTGCTTTAACAAAGAACTTACAAGAACATGTGGTATAACTTATATATCTACTTCTGTTAAGAGCAAAATATGCCTTGTCAAGCCATATTTTCTGCCAGCCAGGTTGATCTAAAAGTACTATATGCACTGACTTCAGATTGAAAAAGATACTACTTTGTTCTCCAGAAGACTAACAAAATTGTTTAGCCCCATACCACACAAAAAACAAGTCAATGATGGAGTCCCTGGACTCAAAATGTTTGCCCACCCCTGCCTAATGTATTACTTTCTCTTTGGTTCTGTCTTTTTATTAGGTAGACAATCGGTACATTCGGAATATTTCATTACCTGCATAAATTGTTCTCACAAAGGTGCTTTCATCTTGTACACCAATGATTTCTGAGATTGGAGACACATCAAGTCTTGCAGCAAGTCTTGGCAAAATATTCTACAAATAAATACACAAGAGAAATCACAGTCATACAATTTAGGACTTAGTTTCTCTAATATTAATTTTCACAAAAATTATTCATAAAAATAAATAATTATAGCATCTAGCATTGTCCGAGAGAAACAAGGTAATGTTGTTGAATACAAATCTGAAGTATGCATTGCTTTATGACTCTGAAACATGGCATGAAACACATAAAATCACATCAAAACAGCAAATATTTATCAATAGATGTCTCCATCATTTACTTCACAATAGGTTGGCAGAGTTGATATCAAATGAGTTGTGGAAGAGAACACATCAGTGTCTGGTGGAAGTAGAGATAACAACAAGTAGAAAAGAGATGGATAGCACACAAACAGAAGCCTGATAACATAATATGCTCTGGATTTGAATCCACTGATAAAGAGAAGAGTTGGAAGTCTGAGGAAAACCTGGAAAGTTACAGTGGAGGAATGGACCAAATAAATTGGGACAGATGAATTGGACATAAATCTGTAGAGAGAGCTAGTTGCAGTCCTATTTTCCACAGGGAACTGAAAGGAAATAGATACATAGCATATATAATTAGATGAACCTAAATCTTGTTCTGTATTTGTTCTCAAACTCCTGCTGGTAAGAAAGATGCAGTCTAGAAAATATGATGTGTTTGGTATGGTTTAAAGCTTGGCTGTGATATCTACTTCTTTTGTCCCAACGTGTACAACATCAGAATTTTGGTTCACAACCTTTTATGGGATGAGGTAGCCAATACCCTAGTCTTCTTTGTTATACTTAATCTATATATATATAAGCAGTTATTTCCGTAGCTCAGTACTTTTGGTGTTATGTATATGCTCCTCGAAAACAGCAGAGAGACGGACAATATTTGGCTCCATTATAGTTTCGCACATTTCCAGCTCGTGGTGCTCGCAGAAAATCTTGAAAGTTCTGTGCTCTGACAAAGCTGAACATTGATATGATTGGGTGACTTTTTTTTACCTCTGACGTATGGCGCAATAGTCTAATGAATGTAAACATTTCTCGATTTCGGCTAGGCCAACTGAGTAATAGAAATTAGTATTATTTCATTTTTATTAGCGTTTACTCTTTTTCAATCAAAGTTTTCGATGTGTATGAATATGTTGGCTATTGTGTCTACTGAGTTGCTATTATTTATATTGGTAATTGAATCTATAAAAATGAACCATTTCGATTTCATGTCTGTCTTCTGAATGCTTAATGTGCACAATTAGAAATGCATGATTACACATCTTTCATAAATATGCAATTTTGAGCACTCGAACATATGTCTTGGATAGTCATGTCAGTAGTGCGTCTGACTCTTGTGCCGATGATCAGTGTTCATCCTACAGAGTTTTTTATTTTCTCAACATTATAAGAAAAATATTCACATCTATTCTATTTTTCTTTTTTTTAATTCTCGCCTTGGCATTGCCTATATTTTTCCCACCGATACATTATAAGAAACCTATTCATATCTATTCTATTTATAAATTTCATAGAATCTGTGACCTTTCATTGTTCTCTTAAGCTGCTGTATCAAGAAAGTGTCACATGGAGTAAGATCAGGTGAGTGTGAAGGTTGTAGGAGCAATGGAATGTTTGAAACTTTGAATGTATGTTCTATCAAAAATGCATTAATGGTGACAGACCTGTATGCAGAGGTATTGTTATGATGCACAATCCAATTAACTGTGTCACTTCTCAGGGAAATATCTGTGCATGTCTCTCTATTTTATTTATACTATTATTATACTTACATATGCAAACCATGAAAGTTTCCATCATTTCAATATAGAAAGTGGTGGTTCTTGTGGACCTAAAAGCATCTCGATTTTATTTCTCACTTACACATTTGTCTTATTCTTCTTCTTCTTCTTCTGGTTCATGCCATGTGGTGCTGGTTATCAAGTCTTTCTATGGTCGTCAATTTCATGTGCTGTCGATAATTTCTGATACCAATGTTCACCTATGCCACAATGCTAGGTTGTCAAGCATCTTCTCTCTTGCTCTTCAAGTTGCCTGTTGTTATAATGTGTTCCATTTTCCCTCTTCTCATGATGTGTCCAAAAAATGTGGACTGTATCTTTCTGATGCAGGTAAGCAGTGCTCTTTTTGAATTAACTTTTTTAATATATTTTTATTACGCTTTTTATCTGTCAATGGTGATTTCAACCTTCTTCTATTAAACCACATCTCTGCTGTCTCAATATAATTTTTCACTTCTGCTGAGCATCCAAGATTCACTTCCATATATTAGAATTAGTTCTATATAACTTCAAAGAACTCTCTCAACTCAATTGACACAGATATATTATATAGGATGGTCTTCATCTCATGAAATGCTACCTTTTCCTGGGCAATTCTACATTTGACTTCTTTAATATATCTTTTATCTGATGTTATTAATGCACCCAAATATTTGAATATGTTGACTTGCTTCATACTGATCCCATCTACTTTGATGTTGCATTCTGGAGGACATTTATTCTTCAATTTACCATTACTTCAGTTTTTATGCTATTCAGACTAAGCCCTTAGTTAGTTTTGACTTTTTTGAGCAATGATATTCATCATTTTATGTAACCGTGTTTGTCTTACATATCATCTATATACCAAATGCTTCCAATGGTGAAATGAGATGAATGTTTAACCAGCGTGCCCCAGGAACCACTAGTATGCAGTTATGTGCTAGGGGTTTGACCAGAGTGCAATGACATATCTACCTAATATTTGTCTTTTCCACAAATGCTGTTAGGCATCGTGGGGAGTTGAAGTTTTCTGTCATTGGCCAACTTGTTATGCATGTCATGGTTAGGCTGTGATTTTTAACATCTCTCTGGTTGAATATTTCCATATTGTTCTTGGTCTTCCTCATGTTACGTAGCTGTTCTTTCTACTGCTGTTTGAGTGGCTGGTTGTGATGGTTCCATTCAAATAAGGTGGCCGAACCAGTTAATCTGTTGTTTCTCTATATATTGTTTGCATGATATGGTCTCTACTATCTGATTTACTATTTCTCATTTAGCCTCTTCTGGTGACATTTATAGCTTTTCTCAGGCATTTTATCTCACATGTAATCTTACTCATGGGTGTTTCTTGTCTGGCACTGGTAACATAACGTTGGGATAAAGATGGTGTTTATTGTATGTCATTTAGTCACTGGGTTTTTAACCAATAGTGACAGTATATTACGGCATTTGTTTTTTGGCATCTCATCTCAATTTCTCTATCTATTTTGCTAAAATCTCTATCTATTTAGTTTGTACAATGATATCAGATCATAACCAAACTCTATAGGAAATGCGTAGACTTTGTCTAGAACCTGTGTATTCGAAGGTTTGTATTTGGTTATGATATGATGAGCTAAAACCACTGTTGATAATAGGGAAAAGTTCGGTAACATGATGAGATAATGCCAACACCAGTCTATGGACAGACTTATCTAAGGATGATATTTATTATGTAAATACAGAAACATTAATATCAGGAATCAATATCAAAACATGTATTAAAGGGAAAGTATGGGTGCAAAAGGTTTTGCATTGCTCTCGTGCAGACCCAGCTTTAGCAGATAACCAAGATCCTAAAAGTACCTCCTCATGGTGTATTCCTGGCTAACACTTTTAGGCTCGTATCTGTGGATGTAGATGGAATGAGAATTGCCTGCAGAGAGACAGGAAATCTCTCCGAAACCTCTACACCATTATATCCAACATCACTGTCAGCACACACAGTGATGCATGGCTTCTGTGCATTCCGTCTCGGCAGGCACATTACAGAAACATTGGAGGGGCAACCAATGTCAATGTCCTTAACATACGGTGATCTTATGGGTACACACCGAATATGGAAAAGGAAACAAACATCAGAGGGCAGCATAGTGTGTGAATCAATTCAGTGGCAATGAAGCTACAATAGTCTAGCACGAGACAGACTGGCGGAAGTGCTGTTCATGCTTGAGAACAGACAGAAGCCCACATGTCCCATCACAATTGACCCCATTCAAAGTAGGATGAATGATTCATGTATTGGATACACCAACTTGAGCATGCACTCCTGGGTATGGAAAAAACTTTGAATACAACTCCTCATTGCACACAGGACAAGCATGGAAAAAAATGTAGAGAAGTACATTGATCAATCGTCTGACCAAAGCAGTGTTGAGACTCGAACTCTGGGCACTGCGGGCAACGTAGAGGGGGCGCAAGTCTCTAATGACACTGTAAAACAAGCCCAACTCGTCTGTCGGCCGTTCCTCAACACGGCTCATACAGAAAGAATTGGGTTCAATACCCAAGGGCCCACTGCGAAGCTCCTTGTCCGAGGGTAATATACCTAAGTCTTAGGGTAATATACACAATGGAGAAGAGTCAAAATACACTGGCGATGGATTGTAAGGTCATCTCCAGCGGATGATTCGACTGCATGAGAAATACACAGGTCAAATCCCAGACCCCTGATATGTTTTGCAAGCAGCACCTCGTCTAGCAAGGTGTATCAACACTGAGTCTAACTCAACTGTCGCCGTTACCCAACACGGCTAATACAGAAGAAATTAGATCTGTGACCAAGGGACACAAAGGGTGGTAATGGAATGATCTTCCTACACGAGGAACAGCTCATTGGCTGCGAAGTACCTTGTAGGAGGAAAGACAAGCAATGGATGACCCAGGCAAACTATCAGCTCATTAGACATATACCCCCTCCGAGTAGAAGGCTCCTTCAATAGGCACTGCACTAAGCTGAAGCCTCCTGAGCATGAAAGAAAGCTAGGAGAAACCTTCCCACTGCACATAGGAAGTAAGAGCTACTCGCTCACAATTCCTGGGGTTCGAGAAGAAGAAGAAAGTAAAAATTGTCACCTTTCCAAAAGCTGTAGCACTTGCCAGGATATGTGTAAATTTAAATTGCTTTTGTGTTGCCTCAAGAAATGGTGTTACGGCCTCTGAAATTATTGATTGTAGATTATAATAACACAAATACAAAAGTTAAGTTGAAATAGTTTGATTAATTGAAAGAAAAATTACAAACGTAAATAATATAGATAGAAAGTGTACATAGAAAAATACAAAAGCAAATAATATAGATAGAATGTGTACATTGAAAATATACATTTTTAAAATATTCATTCTCACACTCCAACTTTATCTCTCTCTACAGAGACAATAGTCCTACTAGATTTCCAGCAGGATATAATTCCGAGAATGTAGTTGCAGTGTCACAGTTTTATTTACATCAATGGCCTCACATATCCAACTTCGGAAGTGGTATATGCATAAATTCAGTGCTTTACCAATTTCACTAAATAATGGATGTCTGTAGCCATGTTACTAGTGGGCTAGCCTGTGCATCACAACCTGTTTATCAGTGTTGTTCTCACAGAATGCTCGCATTTTTCTTCATATATACAAGTCTGTATACAAGTATTAAGTTACCATTACCACTGACACTACTGTATCTTGCATATCCTAAGACAAGTCAGTCTGCTAGCCAGCCTACCTATCTATTATCAAATAAGGTCTGATCCAATCTACCTATGTTTCTTCAGCAGTATATAGGGTAGAGACCAGTGTTTTTCAGTTTGAGTGATGTGACGCTGCTGTGTATAATTCTTGCATGTTGTTGAGACTATCGCCATGTCCTCTTAGACAGTAGTTATTCTAAGAGTTACTCTTGGTCTCCCTCCCTTTCTTTTTCCATCTGGTACCCATTTTAATGTTTGTAAGTGCAGTCTATTTTCATTCATACTAAGTCTAACTGTCAAATATTGCATGTTTCCCATTAAGGAGTTGCAGGGAGGGATTTTGTAGGTGTGCGATAAAAGCTGCTTGCTCTTGCTGTCGCCACATCATGTACAAGGTGAGTTTCTTCATTTACTCTCAGACAGAAAAAAACCCAGTCCTTACCAGGGATTGAATTCTAGACCTCAATAGTGTGAGACCAAAGCTCTAACCTCTCGGCCATGCGCCAAACTAAGTACATGTCTGAAATAAATCCACCGGTTTCTTCTTATTATTATAGAAACATATTAGCCTGTTTGCTACTGGCCCAAAAAGGGAGCAAAGAATAGTGACACTGTTAGTTACAAAGTTAAGATGTGGCTAAGGAAGTTTTGGGATGAAGTTTAGCTGCCTCACTCCATATAGAATGAAAGCAAAAGTAACAAGTAAAGTGTGTATTTAAAAAAATCAAATATTGATGAAATGTACACCTACAGGTTATGAGTGAAGATTATTATCAGTGCACGCCAGACAGTCCATAATAATAGTATGTCTCAGAATTCAATATGGTCACATGAGTGCTGCGTCAGAACATAGAGATTTCAATTTTCTTCTGCTTTCTGTAGTGAGGTGAATGTGTAGAATTCAAGTCATCTTTATTCCTTGATGCTATCCATCCACATTCTCTGCCCCATTCTCTCTGAATATTTATCACTCCACTCTTCCTGCAAGATTGTTTTAGGCAGGAAGTGGTAACAGGTGATATGTCTGAATTATAAGAAAACATGCATTTCTAAATAACAATAAATAATTCATTGAAGTAAAAAATGTTCTAATATGATCACTAGGTAACTACATTATCATTCAGATTACCTGGTAAAAATCCTAAAAATGCTTCATTATCAGCTACTAGAACCTTTGAGATACCTTTTATTTTGCTGACCTCTGTTGCAACCTGAAAATGGCATACAGACAGATCTCGTCATCAAGAATAGAGTGAAATATTCAGACTAAAAACTAGCTACAAGGTTTCTGCAAACCCAGAAACCATATAACCGGGTATATTTCAGTATAAAAACTATAAATAACTAGTCATATGCGAAAAAATAAACAGACCAACACATAGAAACATTCTTCTTTTGTGTTCAGGTTTATCAGCCCTTGCCTCCCATTGAGTATTTTGAATGTAACAACATTGAATGTAAAGACCATGGACAAGAGTTTTCAATTTGTCTCTGCTCATTCCATGTAATTCCTATTTCTGAAGAGTATGGTCTCTATTTTCATCCTTCATCCTGCCAGCTCTCAAGTTCCTCACCTTTGTCCATATGATCAAAGCCCTAGCTATGGGAGTTGAAGTCACCATACACCATAAGTCTCTCTTTTTCTGAGATTGTGTCTAGTGCCAATGATCTATCATTTTGGCAGTAGTAGTTCAGGAGATGGACTGTCTGTTTTTAGGTAGAGCATCTGGTATTCTGCCCCCTCCATATACACTGCCAGCTGACATGCATTAATATTGTTTTTAACAAGTGTCAGAATTCTACTCTTTCATCTGTCCTTTCGGTCTGATTGGTAGCCTCTGATTTTAAAGGCTATATTGCTGCTGAGGTCTTTCTCTTGAATACAGCATACATTAACTTGTTCTTCACATATATTTTCAAGCTTCAATTTTTTACTGTATCCATCTCTTTTGCTGTTTACACCCTCAGTGTTCCAGTGCATTATTTTTATTGGTCGTTTGTTTGTTTAGCCAATAGCTCTATTCCCTTGCCTCATGGCTCCTCTGGGCAATTGAGAAGGACTTTCAGTAATTTGTTGGACCCTTTCGAGGTTTAGGGCCCGGTACAGTCCCTGCCTGAACATCCGTCACAGGACAGGCACCATAACTATTATGGGATATAGACATGTTCCCATTGTGTACATGGCATCCTGATTGTTGCCTAGTTTAATTGGCAAACAATAAAGTATTTTATATTTCTCTACAGATATATAGCATACGTAGAGAGAAATGAAATATTTCAAACGTATCTCTCTCATTTTCAATAAATATTAATTACCTTTGAGCACTTACTACCAAGGACCAGGCAAGATATCTCACCACCAATCTTAGTTGCTGCTGTTACTGTGTTCAAAGTGACTGGGATAAGTTTCTCATTGTTGTGTTCGACTATGACTAGAGTACTTTTGAGACGCTTGAGCAAAGTAAGCTAGATTAAGAAAAAAGTATACAATTTAATAATATTATAGCATTGTGTATCAAAAGTTATCATCATCATGTACCGCACAAGTGATGCAGGTAGTCAGCAATCTCCACAACAGTCTATCCACAATGCTGTGTACCACCTCCACTGTTGATTAGCCATACTGTGACACACTATCCAGCATCTTCTCTATTTAATTCTGTCTCTTTTTCTTCTAAATTTTACCTGTTACATAATATTCCAAATCTCCTCCTCTCATAATGTGGTCAATAAAAATGATCTGTTTTTTTTTAAATTTACTTTCCTTTTGACGGGTAGAACATGAAAAATGCATTGAATGCCAAGAAATAGGCTTAGATTGAAAAGACATCAGACTGGTCAGAAATATATATTGGGGAAAAAAACCTGCATCAATAATAAGAGTAGCTACTCACCAAAATGAATTATAAAATTTTACATCTACTCTACATTAAAGTATGGCTCAGAAACATGGATAATGAACAGATAGGCAACAGAATTGATGCCGTTGTTTTTGGATAAAGTGTGGGGCTTATAGAAGAGTAGGGATAATTTCATGGAAAAAGAAGAAAACATAGAGGTTCTGAAAAAAGAAATATTAAAACAAAATAATCAAAGAAATACATATTTTGGATATATTAAAAGACCTTGTTGAAGACCTTACTTGAAGGTAGAGTCGAGGGGAGAGAGCAAGAGGTAGGCAGAGATACAAGTGGGAGGGAAACATCATGAGAGAGACAGGATAGAGTGTAGCAGAGTGTGTCACAAAGGTAAGTGACAGAAGATGTTGGAGTTTTGTTGCAGCCAACCTTCGATGCAGAGATGACACATGATAACTTTCTTTTGGTGCTAATGTTCCACAGTTTCTTCTCATCAGTATTTAGAGCTATCCGTGGGATTCTCAGCCTTTTTCTGGAGAATTACATCTCATTCTCTATAAATTTTTCTGGTTGTTTATTTATTGTTCGTGACTCAGTATCAAATATCACCAACATAATTACATTATTTCGGAAATTTTCATATCAATGACTGTCTTGTAATAGAAAATATTTAGTTTTCTACACTGTATATAGGAGCAAGTACAGTATAGTTCTTCACTGTGACCTTTGTTCTAGTTTCGAGGTGTTACCTGACCTATGTTGTGTGATTTGGCAAGCTTACGGGTAAGTACTTAGAGTAAGGTTAGGATTAGAAATAATATTTCTAATGTGTGCGCGCACCTTGCTCCGTGTGTAGCGGGCAGAAATACTGATCGCTCACCACAAATAATAGGAAATTGTCCAAAATGTGTAAATTGGAAAACAAACAGATTATGCATAAGTTCGTCTGTTTCTAGAGTTGAACTGTGTGATTGTCGGATGTGATGTCACGGCAGCCATTATTTTGATTGGTGTTACACGGGAATCCATGACGTTGGATAGTTAAAATTGTCAACAGTGTGCTATTTATAGCACAGTGAAGAACTAATCTGTACTTTTACCCTGTATGTTAAGTATATATTATGAGTAGGCTTAACTCTTCTTAGTGAACCAGGGTCAATAGGGATAGGTCTATATAGGGGAAAACGACAATAGGTTTTGTTTGGTCCACTACGAGTTGAAACATATGGCAATGTCACTCAATGTGTGTAAACACTGGAAAATATAAAAGATGAGAATGACTGAGCTGTGTGACCCCAGTGCAAAGTCTAAAGACTAAATGTTGCTGCCTAGCACTTGTCAGCATATCAATCAATTATCATTATGATAACTTGAGTAAACTCAAGGCGTAAAATTTTTGAAAGGAAATAATCTCTTAACGTATAAAAATATATAGCCTACTATATTATACATCCTAGGAGACGAAATAACTGATCGTCCAGTTCTAAAGTTTATACTAAAGACTAAAGCTGACTAAAGTAAAGTTAGTTTTAGACTAGAAGTGAAGTTCTTACTTATTAATTATTTATTAACTTGTAAGACTTGTTAAGACTTAACAAGACTTAACTTAAGTCTCTATGATTGTTGAAACGCGTTTTACTATAATATGCCATCAGATTAAAATATTCTTAAAATTATGCCAATAATATGTAACAATACCGAACGAGTACAAGAATGCCTTCCAGCCGAATACATTGTTGAAAGTTGAGAAAAACAAAAAGATTAAAGGTCGTTCTCTCTATACTGCTGCCACAAAATCTTAACAAAGGGACATCACTACAATCACAATCTAGTATCATAGCATCATGTGCCGTGCAGATTGTTATATAAGAATGCGATTTTAGCGATAAATACGGGAGTAGGAAGGTTTGAGGGTTCAAACACGGAATATAATAAATAAATAAAAGTAAATATAATATCATAATTAACAACACATAGAGTAGGATATATGAGCATGACGGATGAGAGTCAACAACCACTCCCGATACCTTCAATAACTAGGCCTATAGAGTGGACAAAATCAGATACAACCATCATGCCAAATGCGGCACAACAGTCCTATTTAAAATTGCGAATTAGACTTGCCCCGGAGCTTGGAATATATTAAATCACAATTTATCTTAGTCAAAATGCAAAATACGATACTAAGCAGTGATAAAGAGGAAATAATTACGTTAAACCTTTGATTTTGCTAGTTAAACAGTGACACTGTTAAGGAAAATGTTAAACACAAGTGAAAGAGTTCACCTACCTAGGAAGCATCATTGCATCGAAAGGAAAAAGCACGACAGAAATACAACATAAAGTACCAGGTCCTATGGCAGATATCCCATATAGGGCTAATCCAAAACAAGAATGCAAATATGAACACCAAATTAGCATTATACAGAAATATCATACAAGCAATGTGCTGCTAATGCTAAACGTGGATACTCAGACTGAGACAAAACGACGATGCTGCCACGACAGAAATTGCATGCATACGCAGAATTCTCAGAGTAACAATAAGAGATAGAATTGGAAACACCAGAAGACTAACTAACATAACCCCACTTTTAGATTACACCAGAAGATAACATATTAAGTGGTGTGCCCACTCCTCCAGACTACCACTAAACGGTACTCCCAAACATCATTGCTACTCAGATACAAAGCCAGAGGCAGACCTTGCAAAAGATGGATTACGGGAATAAATGAAATTACAGTAATAAACATAGGCCCATATAAAGCACATAACAAAGTCATCTCAAGAGTAACCTTCTACACAACGAAGCTGCACGGAACAAAGGGATAATAGCAGATAAATAGATAGATACAGGGTCGTAAATATCATTGCCTTAAGGAGGCAGTTTTACATAAAATAAATATTTTTTACGTCATTTGTCTTTTTAGTGTGTAACTCTATGAACGGAACCGTTATATATATATAATAATAGCTCAGTGGTTATCGCACTGACTTCGCATATGAGTGGTCCTGGGTTCATTCCCCAATTGAGGCGGAAATGTTTTTCAGATGTCCCGGGTCGACCCAGCCTTAAATGGGTAACGGAGTAATCCGGAAAGTAAAGACTGCGAGGGAGAGGAGATGGCTACCGCCCTCATTTGCAGAGCCTCTGAAATGAGAGATCGCTAACATCTCACACTCCTACGGCATTAATAAATGTTATGGGTTACTTTACTTTTTTTACTTTTATGAACGGAAATTGATGACCGTTTTGTGGAAAATATACAAAGACAGAGAGACGAAGACAGACAGAGACAGACAGACAGAGACAGACAGATAGATAGATATGCAGGCGGTGTTAGAACGATTTCTAGAGAGAAAAACTAGTTTCCAGATTTATTTTCGATAAAAATGCCAAATCACACCAGAAAATGGCTAAAAAAAAAAGGACCAGAAAGAGGTCAAAAAGTCCATACTAATTTACACTAATTTTGATACATTTTTGTATGAATAGTGAAATTACAAAGTTTACAAAATGCTGATCCATCGGATGCCTTTTTCAGCCTTATGTATACTGTTTTTCCCAGTTACTATTGTATTTACAACTGCTATTATATGAAGCCTTCCATTTCTTTGATGACGTGGCCATTGTGAAAATGATAAATTATCTGTTGAAACACTAGTTAAACAAGGAACGCTCAAAAACTAAGTAAAAATGCACGTCCAGTTATAAATGTATACTTTGATAGCACTACATCTAACACAAACACAGGCGAGAATTCCAGTTGACTTGGTTGGTAGTGTATTCCTAACACAGTTTTCATAATAAAGCATCTAACATGCATGTGCTGCCACAAATGTCTAAGTTTTTTCAAGTCTTTTTTTTCTGTCACTAGCACTGCTCCCTAATTAAAACAACGATTTGAGATATAAAATGTTTATTTAAGGCTTTCCATTTGGTTTTTAGTAACAACGAAAGCGAATGGCTGACTTTTCTTTTCCCCTCATCATTCAACGACTCAGAATTCAGAATTATACTAAACAAGATGGGCCATCTGCCACTTAATTAACTTGTAACCTCAGAGCAAGAATTCCACTCTTCCAATTACACTCTGATAACTTACATTAATTTCCACTGATTTAAAAAAAAAACACACAATTGTACTGTATAATTCCCGTTAGGGAGTATTCGAGTGGCTTGTGTGATAAATTTCATGTGCCCTTGCTGTCGTCACATGTTGAGGGTCAGTTTTTAATTTACACTATGATAAAAGATGACAGTAATAATATCAGATGAAAGAATTTCGCCACATCAAACGATAATATTTCCTTTTTATTTTAAAACACTCGTTGTTTTATCTCAATTAACGTGAATGTCTGACATTCACTCTTTCGCATTGCAGACTTTTTGCCAAATATAACGTCGTGTTTATTAGTAAAAAAAAACTGTCAAATACAGCATGTCTCCCGTTAAGGAATTGAAAAAAAGGGGGGGGGGAGATTTTGTATCCGTGTGATAAAGGCCGAATACTCTTTCTGTCACCACGTCATTTTCAGGGTGAGTTTTTAATACCCTTTTTAATTAGTAAACAACAAAATGTGTCCTGATAAAATGTATGTTTACCACGTCTTATATGATTAACACTTTTTTTACATTACCGTGATGTTTTGGTGTTTGTTCATACTTAGGGTTACCATACGTCCGGGTTTCCCCGGACGACTCTTTTTATGCCCCTGTCCGGGCGGCTTTCCAGAAAAATGGCTTTTGTCCGGGTTTTTCTCCGTCCCCGACCGTCTGTCTATCCCCGATCGATCGATACTTTCTTACTTACTTTTCTGTGCTATATACATTAATCTATTATGTATAGTGAAATAAACACGCCAGTTATATTTAGCTCAATATTAACATTAGCCATCAGAACTTCTGGTTCCGTTAGACATTTTCAATTTTTCGTAAACATAACGCATTTCGCATAGCAGACGGTAACGCGAGTTCGTTAGTGATTAATTAATACATTTTTGAATTGAAGATATAACTTAAATTAAAATAATAAGATTTTAAAAATGCCGAAACTCAGTTAACAATCAGTTAATACAAGTTTATAATTAAATAAGAACAATATTTTATGTAATTTAACTTTAATTTTATTTGTACAACACTTAATTTTGGTCATATTTGATGAACATTTTGCGTATCCTCTTTGTCCATCTGACAATTATGGTAACCCTACAATAAGGGTGCACTGGATTTAAAGACGCACGTTGAAACGTCCTCTTTTTGCATCTGACAATTATGGTAACCCTAGTCATACTAGCTCACTTTCATGATACTTTCCACTCAATGTTTAATCAGTAAATGTTCTGAAAACTTCCCTTTCAATGTTGTTGTTATTTTTTTTCCGTTCGTCTTCATACTCATCTGGATCTCTTTTGAAGTAGGCCAATGGTCTCAATAGATTTCAACAGAAACGATTTCCTTACTGCTTGATGTTTATCTTGTCAGTGTCTATCGACTTTGCAACAGATGCCAAAAAAAAACAATATTTAATCTGTAAATATGTCAATATTAAATTTATACTTTCTAACAAAGAAACCAGAATATCGGAATTCCATGTTGCGTATATAAATATAGATTGCAAAGTTACTTTTGCATATACATTACTAATTTCAAAAAAGGCTTAGGACCTATGTGGTAACCCTGCTTCAAACACAGCTAGTCTTTTGATGTAAAAAAAAACAAAAAAATATAAATAATTTATTATTCCACCGCTACCGACAGAAACTGCGACGACATTTAAAACTTCAGAGAACTAATCAAAAAATTTGCTCACGTTGTTCAGCTGGTAGGCTTGGTCTTGATCGTATAAATTATCAAACCTACTGGCTAATGCTTTCTTAATGACTAATTTCACATTTCTCGTAATTTTTATTAACTGTTACGCAAAGTACAGTTTAATCATAAAGACCAATTAAAACACGGGAATAGTAAAAATGAGTCATTAAGAAGGCTACATTCTCTATTAGCCAGTAGATCTTATATAGTAGACGACCTTGACTCAGCCATATCCCTGACGAGAAATAGGTTGCCCGCCTCTGATCTACCAGCTAAATACTGTATGTAAAAGATGTGTATGTTGAGTTTTTCATAATGACCTTGGCGAAAGTATTTGACATACGTGACCTTCACATATAGGCCCTACTCTCTAAGAGAAGATACACATGTTTGCGTGCTATTCTAGTTGCATTATCGGAGTTGAAAATGTTCTTGATTGAAATGTAAAATTCTGTGTTTTTGCGTGAGAAGTCAACCTCACACATGGGGCCTACTAATATTGCTTAATAAAACATATGGTGCTAACACAATTAAGAAATCGCAAGTATTTGTGTGGCACAAACGCTTCCATGGAGGTCATGTTTGTGTCGATGATGATGCACGTAGTGGAAAATCGTCAACCTCGATCAACATTGAAAACATTGAGCGTGTTCGGAACGTTGTCGTGCTGATAGAAAACATAGTGTCGAGAAAATAGCATCATAATTTGAAATATAATTTTGTAGTTGCCACAATATTCTCCACAATGAACTGCACTTTTACCGTGTTTGCCAATGCATGGTTCCCAAAATGTTATCCCCCGAACAAAACGGAATGAGATTGACTTTGGCAGCAGACCTTACCACTGTGATTGATCAAGATAGCAATTATTTCAAAAACATTCTCATATGAGATGAAACCTAGTGTTTTTATATGATCCACAGACAAAATGTCAGTCCTCTGAAAGGAAATCTCTTGCATCTCCCTAAATTGGTAGCAGATCCTATTCAGGACGAAGCCATCAAAAGAGCATTTTTTAGTGGACATAAATTTCGTTTGGACAACGGCATATGAAATGGTATGCTGACAGTTATTTTTTTTCCCATTATTTATTTATGTACAATGATTCCGGGAACATTTTGAAACTACCTCGTATAAGTGGTACTTAGTTCGTTTGTTCCTTTCGTGCCGCAGGCGGCACATGAGGCAGGGGGTTTGATTCTCCATGTGTTGCAATCCGCTGCCT
This sequence comes from Meghimatium bilineatum, assembly GCA_034231615.1. Classification (NCBI taxonomy): domain Eukaryota; kingdom Metazoa; phylum Mollusca; class Gastropoda; order Stylommatophora; family Philomycidae; genus Meghimatium; species Meghimatium bilineatum. The sequence continues at coordinate 35,027,317 of CM067299.1, read as the reverse complement.
GCAGTTTTAGGTCTTGTATGGTCCTGCAGCCTGTTATTTCCCCATCTTTAAGTATGATGTTCTTTATGGTTATTTTAGGTCGTCCTCGTTTTCATTTACTCTCAGGTGTCCACACAAGGGCTTGTTGGTTTATTGTTTTCATCTAATCTTAAAACGTGACCCAGGTATTTCCATCTGCGTTTTCTTATGATGTTTGAAACATATCTTGAAACATTATATTGAAACATAAAGTGCTACTACATTACTATATTAGTTTGAAAGATATCTTGAAACATGATATTGAAACAAAAACATAACATTACTATAATATTAGTGGTGTGGTAGTGTTGATAACTGGGTTGAGTTCACTGTTCAGCCGTGGAACAAAATTCCTCTCAAGTGGCATGGAAGACGAGCTAATTGATGATGTTGAGGTGTAACTCGCTATAAGAAAAACAATTATAGCACGTTTCACTAGCGTTGCCCAACTTTAAAATTGATATATCTCAGCAAAAGTACAACGCATATAATTCAAATCCTGTGTGTATTTGAAATGTATTAGACCCGATGATTTATTTATTTTTTCCATTAAAATGCAACCATTGGTTTCATTTTTCGTTTTTATGCCATATATATAAAAACTTTACTTGTGAGAATACATCTCACACACACACACACAAATTAGGGTATTTACATTCAACTATAAGACGTCATTTACACATGATTTGTTTATAATACAATTGGTATGATTTAAGCGTGAAATTCACGATTCTGGAACAGAAGACAGACGGTGTATAAAGGTTGCATCTTGGTGTCATTCTCAAATTTTACGTCAGAAGCACCTCAACATAATGTGTAGTTAGTAGGAAAAATGAGTCTATGAGTAAACTTTACGACACTAGAGCAAATTACAAATAAGATTTTAAGTATTTCTGCAAAGAAGCTACTCGAGAAAAACTATATAATTATATTTTAAACCCATAATAGAGGAATATTCACGCCTGAGTAGTAAATAAACAATATTGAATTGTTGGATAGCAAAGTCTGATATGTCCGATTCACATTAGAGAAGCAGCGTTCCATTACGATATCTATGAACCGCAAGGTGGCGATACATATGAAATAATTAGAACAATTAACGCCCAATATGGTAGCGTACTAAATGTCAGTGACAAACAGTGTCACAAGTATCTCTTATATCGACATTTAAGAAATCATCTTCAACATATACAAACATTGTAATAGTAGACACGCCTATGCCTAATAAACTCACAGAATCTGTGTCTGAAGGGACGAAACTTCTTTTTTTGAGACACAATAATTAGTATGCTGACAAAGGTCAAAGGATTTCATTCGTGCAGAAAAACTGGACATGATGCACAAGTATAAAGTATGCATTTGTTGGGTCTAACAAAAAATCATCCTATGCAAAAAATGGCATTATATAACCTGCTATAATAGCTATTTGAGATCTCGCGGAATAAGGTGCATACTATACTAACGCACAATGGAGATAAGCTGATATAGTTTTCAAATGTTTTCCCCTCTTTGTTTTTAAATCTTTCAAAATGTTGATATATGAATTTCATTTTGTTCATGTGCTTTTACAGTAAAAAAAATACGTTATAATGACATTAAAATATGTTAATATGGATGTTCTTGAGATTTAACGTGGTCCATTAATTTCTATGCTATTGATATATAACGAATAATGCAGGTCTGCAGAACACATTTTAGAGTATTTACATTTCTAGTTTTGTTTCTGTAATACAGAGGCGTACATTTGTTTCTCCAGTGGTGGGTCATTTATTTATTACTAGCTTCTTCATCTTATTTTGCATTCCTTCTCAAACTTTTGCAGATTAGCAGGATGAAATCCGGAAAGCAGAAATCTTGTATCGTGGTTACATTCTGGCTGCGATATCTGAGCTGCTCGGTGTGATACATCTGACTTACAATTCCTTCAGTCACTGTGACCCTTAATGTGATAGGACAGTCATCTCCACGCCTGAAAATTTAATCAACTGATCCTTAATCGTCACCTACAACATGTATGGCAGACCGCAATGTTGCTATTCGTTGCTCCCCTTCGAGGACCGTCAATATACTCTTTTATTAACAAATTCATATATTATAGAAGCAAATTAAATTTAATATTCATCATCCCACACACATTGTTTATAATTGTGTTACATGGATGTGCTAACTATAATAAACAGATAACTTCGCTAGATTGGAATTCATTTTGCGACACTGAAAGAACTATTGTGACGTTACAATACATTCTTTGTATTCTTCAAAACAAAGAAAATATGACAGAGTTCCCATGAAACCAAGGGCACTGTGCGTCATATCTGGGCTGACTTTGTTTCCTTGATAGAAAAACGGGACATTGAGATAACCAAAACACAATGCAAAAAAGGTAACAATTTGTAAAATATTTTTGTAAAAATTCCTCATCAATCAAGTACGTCTTCGCATCGATAGTTGGCAGCAATGGTCCTCAAATATCCTGTTTCTTGCCTTGGTAGTTATCTCTGATAGACTGTAACCTGTTCATCTTAGATTGTTTCCCACCCATTTGACCCACTGCTTACCCTTTGCCTATCGTCTCTCAACTTTACTTCAAGTATTGTTCTCAACATGGAGTCCTGCCTTTTAATTTGCCCAGAATACTTATTTGTTTGATTTGTATTTTCTAAATAATTCTTTTCTTCATACTCAGTGTTATCAGAAACACTTTGTTTTCTTTTCTTTTCTCTCTCCGTGAAGTTCACTATATTCTTCCATATTTGTGGTATTCATCCATCACAACTGATGATGCCCATTTGTTACATCCATTCAATAAAATTCAGAGATATCTCATTGACTTTCACTCGTCTATGGCTAATAAGGTATATCCTGACGACAAAGGTCCTTGGGTAATCCGGGCATGCAATGACCACTGCAGATGATGCTTGATATACCTTGCCGCTATCGCTACTTTCCGCTGTTGAGCTGCTGCATTTATAATCTTTTCACAAGATACTGCGCCTATTTGTTTTACTATCAATCAATCAATAAACCCGTCAGGGTCGTAGGGGTACCACATTGGATGCCTCAGCACACAGAGTCCTCCAACGAATTCTATCATCAGCGATGCTGATGAGTGTGGAAATATCTTGCCCTGTCCATTCCTTGATGTCTGTCCATGCCTTTATTTGACCTCCTCTGCTTCTTCCACCCTTTACTATAGAGCACCATGTATCTGCTTCGTGCAGCATCTTCCTGTGTATCATGGTTTATGTAGAAAACGTTCAGTGATGTCTTTAACGAGTCTATGTTAAGCGTTTTTTCTGGTTTCGTTGCGAACGTATGTCCTTCTGCAATTAACCGTAGAGAAGTATCTTTATTAGGCGATGATATGGCATCATACGTACCATATGACAGGCCCAACTAATCGATGAATCTGAATAGTGTTAATGCTAAGGAAACTAGCATTGTCAATGAGTTATATCCGGAATCGTGTCTTGCCATTGGATGTTCATAATTTTTCTGACGTAAATTGTGTGAAAGTGATCGAGCTACCTCACATGTCGCCTATATAAGATATTATATGTTTTACCAGCGTATAGCAGCACCGGAGGTACCACGGCTCTGTAGACATTCAGCTTAGTCTGTAGCCTAATAATATTTCTAAGGCATGTTTCTATATCCCCATCTTAAATGCATGAATTATATCTTCTTATTGATTGTCCATGATTATTGATTATTATTATTATTGATTGTTTATTCATTGTCCATGTTTATGATCCTTATACTAATGTAGGATAGATACCACATTGTATAATTTTCATGTTTAGTGAATTTAGGATTTGTTTAGATGATAATATTTTTATCATGTCATTGAAAGAACTTTTAGCCATTCCTATTCACCTTTAGCTTGTTTCACAGGACTACCATCTATTATCATATGCTGTTATGTGTGTAAGGTACATGTAATGTTATACTTGTCATAGTATCCTTTGGACAGATTACTACTTCATTTATTTCCACTCTAATTTTAAAAGTAGGCAGTTTTTTTTATTAACACTGTAGTTAAAATGAGCAAATGGACAGGTTCTTTAAAAATACTCGAATGTTTGAATAGGCATTTGCCGCCGAAGACGGATGTGTCGGACCATTGGCGCAAATAAAACTGCGACACAACGCATTCCATTCTCTGGACTACATCCTGCTGAAAATCTAGTAGGCCTGCAACGAGAGAGATCCAGCGGGAGTTAGAGAATTAACGATGAAGAAGAAGAAGAATGGACATAATTGTAAGGTAACTTATAAAACGTCTGCTTCACTTTGGTTTTGGATGTTGGCAGAGAGAGAGAGAGAGAGAGAGAGGGAGAGATTCTCAATTGCTCCTTGTGTTGTGAGCAGTACAAAAAAGCGTTTCCTTTTAGCATGTGTAGACATTTTATTCATGCGTGACTATTAAACGAGTACTACAGGCCTTCTAACAGAATTGATGAGGCCTTCATTCGTTACTTTTCTTGATTATTTCCATGTTTTCCGTTGGACAATATTTATATACTTGGAATCGCATGACAAAAATAGCTAAGGCTTCTCCAAGTATATAAATAGTAACCAATGGAACACGTGATAATAATCAAAAACGTACCAAATGAAGGCCTATTCACGTTCAGCAGTTAGGTCTTCTATATCTGCCGACGCTCACGATTCATCTGAATCTCTGAGTTCTTTGATAAAGATTTTGAAACTAAAACAATAGTCAGTGCATTAATAGATGGAAAGGGTTGACAGAGAAACTCAATTTTCCTGAATAATGTAGTATTGTTTGGATTCCTTAATTGACTATTTAAAAAACAGAATTGAAGGTACGTGAGGACCTCCTGCTGACGATTAAATTCATGAAATCGATCCTCCTGCTTGGAAAGTCTTTTGTTGAGCAGATGAAACTGATTGCAATAGAAGAAGATTAATAGGTAATACATTTTATATGACTATGTATTATATTTTATTACTAGCACCATTGTGTAATGAACCATTTATTATCATGCAATGTGTCACCATTGGTTCATGCACCATGGGTTGTTTCCTAAGATCGAGTACCTGTTCTCTACTTAATTTATCGACTTGATTTATTAGTCTTTGTAGCTCCAACTAACTTTGTAGTGTGTGCAATTTGTTTTGGTTGGTTGGTTGCTGATCCAGCGATCCATATGCTCATGCCCTTTGACCCAATGCCATTGTGTGATATATGCATGTGTTTGTGAACTGTTGATTCGTTCCATATAATTTGTTCTATTTATCTGGCCCAGGAGGGAGAATCATTTTCCTGACATCATCCAGCGCTGGGCATTCAAAAAGGTGGTGGTCAACAGTTTCATAGGGATGAGTGCACAGCTGGCACCCTGGAGTGAGAATTGTGTTAACAGTGAAATATTTCTGACAATTTCTATATGCTTCTTCTGTTATATTGTTGCTATATGTCCTTTGATCTTATTAACATTCTTGCAACTCTTATCCCCCCCCCCCTTAGTATTTTATTGGGTGGTATACTTAGTAGATTTTCAACACTGGGGCAAAGAGAATAGTTGCCTTCGAAATTAGATAGGCTACAGAATAATTGTGACAATACCATGAACAGAAAGAAAGACGAGCCAAGAAGTGATAAAAACATTAAGCGTCGAAGGTGGTTAGCTCTTAGACAACTTTACAAGAAGAAAGCTGGGGTTTATGACCATGTAAAAAGAAGTAACTATTTGAACAAAATTGATAATCATTATTATAATTAAAGGTATCGCTGCTTGTAACCAGGTCCGTAGATAGGGGAGAGGGGGTTGGAGTGTTCATACCCACATTAACAAATCTATCATGACCTTTAGCACTAGGAACTTAATCAAAAGGTTGATAAAATCCCCAATATTAGCGCGATTATTTACACAAAGTTCTTCAAAATTTCCGTGAAACAGCGAAATTTACATACCAAAAGTATGAACTTGTTTAGGTACCCCCTCCCACTTTCCACAGTAAACATCTACGGCCCTTTTTGTTAACAGAGGTAAGGGCCGCATAGAACAACGATGAATAACAGACATATCTGATTACTTAAGCATGCTGCGGCAGGTGCGCTGATCCAGACTCGCAATAAGTTCAGAACATCGATATGCCTAAAGAAAACTAAAATCTGGAAAGAATATGTCACATGAATAAGTGTTCAACTTGTGTGTAAATTGTAACCTATTTTTCTCACATGCTTAACGTAATAAACCATTGATCTGCTTGGATAGTAAAGACGATAGGTTTAATGGTGATCACATCATCACTATGTGTGATACTGAGCATGGAAAACACGAACCGTATTCACCTGACGTGGAAAAGAGAAAACTATTATGGTGGGTCCATCTGTCCCCGCATAACCTTTTATTTGTTTCATTATTCACAATCCGTTATTTTAGAGAACAAGTGTGATATAATCGAACCGCAACAATAAACAAAGTTTAACAAACACATCCGGAAATGCTTGTATTTTGGTTAGGTCTCTACTGTTTTCGTACCGGGTTTAGTAATCATAACTTCTTCTGATAGGAATAAATATATCATGTAATGTGGAGCATGTATAACACTTTCATAACACATTTGTTACCGTGCAATGTAATTTTTAATGGTTGCCCAACTTCTAGTGAGTTATATTTAATAAATAAAAGTCGGCCCCGCAGTCACATTTGCAATCAATGATTCAATTGATTGCTGGCAACTACAGAATATGATTAGAAGGTAAGGCAGGCCTATAATTATTTCATACACAGTGAACATACTTAGACATACGATACTCAGCATTAGAAACTCATAAGTAGTACTAATTTATAAATTTACATTTTATGTTATAAGGCCTACTTAATATATAACTATTGTGATTAGTTAAATTAATCTAATCATAATATGATTATTAATATTATTATAATATAATAATATATTTCTTCTTCAGCGTTCATTCCTAAACTCCCGCTTGATCTCTCTTATAGCAGGACTATGGTCCTATTAGATTTCCAGCAGGATGTAGTCCAGAGAATGGGAATGTGTTGTGTCACCGTCTTATTTGCGCCAATGGCCTGACACATCTGTCTTCGGCGGGATATAATATATAATAATATATATTATATTATCATCGCTACAGGCCAAAATAAATAACAGGTCCTATCAGTTTTCTCACGGTCTGAACTTGTTAAAGCAGATAGATTAAGATAGTCTTAAGATTAGGCCTACATAGTGTGAGATGACATACTATTGTATCACTCTCACTAATATAGGCCTAGATAAAAAATATTACTATTGGTTAGGCCTCTATAAATTATGCCTAATAATAATATTAATTATATCATAAGTTAGCGATTATTAGTTAATTTTTGTAACTCACAAACAAATAGATTATGTTGGCCTAACTATAGGCTATAAGTAAGTATATATCTCTGCCATATAGACTGTTATTATCTATTTAATTTAAATGTAGGCCAAACTAATCATCAGATGCGGCCTGATGATTCATAATCATAAATGTATAGGCCCTCATAATGATGTAGAGAATGAAATGCTGTAGTTGGAATATATAGCCTACAAGTTGGGTTGGTAGGTTCCTATTTCCTGCTGGTTGTAGAAAAAATTTCAGTGTCTTCTATGCATTCTTTCATCTAGACATTTTTTCCATCATAAGAGACACCTAACCATGTACATAGTCAGTCAGAGACTTACTGCACCAATTGTATCTTTATATAGCATGTAGTTTTGACTTATTTTAGTATATAGGCCTAAATTGTATGTAATAAAACAATTTCTGTGATTAATATAAAATAGGAACAAGGCATGTTTAGGAAAGTAGGGATATTGGTATGATGTTCTATTCAATTTGGTATCATTGTGGCACAGTGTTTAAGAAATTTTCTTCAAGTTGCAAGGTTTAAAATTTATTATCAGATTATGGAGTTTTGTTGACAAGTATATTTTCTCAATGTTCCATGAACCTGATCAGTTGATGCTTCAGAGTTGCATGCTGTGCATAGTAAGCTTAGCAGGTGGCTTGCTGTTCTGTTTAGAGGGATGAAGTCAATATGGCTAACCTGAGTACAATGAGATCAATCTTCTATGCATTTTGTGCCTTTTTTAATAGGATAAAATTGTACATAAAAAGGAAGCCAGTGCACTAACCACATGAGATGGGTGCTGAGTTTATTTCATACTGTGAAGATTCAAACTCACACCTGTCTGCAACTCTTTGAGCTGTGATAACTAGTTTCCTATATAGATTTGTGAGCATATTAAAATACACCAGAAAACACTAATAATATACAAGAAGAATGTATTATGTTTGATAGAAATTCAACAAAGTAAAGGTGATATACGATACAGGTATTAACAAATCAGTATCATCAAGTTAGGATGTCTGAAGACCAGTGTCATCTGACTGTGCCCCTCTACTGTACCCTGTCATCATTATCAGGTTAGGATGTCTGAAAACCAGTGCCATCTGACTATGATCCTCTACTGTATGCTGTCATCATTATTATCTTAGGTTGTCTGATGACCAGTGTCATCTGACCATGTCTCTGTACCCTGTCATCATTATCAGGTTAGGCTGTTTGAAGACCGGTGTCATCTGATTGTGTCTCTGTACACCTGTCATCATTATCCATTTAGACATTCTGAAGACAGGGTATAAATGTTTTATTATTTCTCTGTAATATACGGTGTGAATGTCTATTATTATTCTTTATATTTGTCTGTCAGAATTGTACTTGAAATTATTATCCTGATAATATCTCCCCACTGTACCATGTCCTGCACCTCTTTCCTCTCTTAGCTATGCTGTCTGAGAATAAACAGTTTCAAAAGTTAAGACTTTCTATCTAAAACAATATGTAGGAAGCAGTAGAGAGGGGAAGAAAAAGCGGGTATAAGAAAAATAATTGGTTGAAAACATCAAGAAATAGATGGAACTTGAATTCTTCACACCTGTCCATACCACAGAAGACGGATGATAAATGAGCTGTGAAGGCCCAAGCGCTGCGAACATGTCTAATGACAGATCTTTGTTGTGCTGACACATTATCTGCAGCATTACTACAACTCTAACAAGTGCTGAAATATACTACCACTACTACCACCACTACCACTAATACTGCTAATGATCATGCCACTCCACTTTGTCATGTAGTAAATGAAAATGTTCAATGCAGCACTTTACAAATAAAACAACTACCGTACAAAGATTCAGAATTTCATTCAGAAGACCTATATCATAATAAAGAAACACACAACAATAGGGAAGAGAATCAAGCATAGCTATATGGAAAGAAGATAAATATGCATCAATGCTACCATATAGCTAGGGCCGTTGATATGATTTTGTTAAATGAGGTGTTATTTGCATTTAAAAAGCCCCACAAATTGAATCTTAATCTTAAAAATAAATAATAATAATAATACAAAAGTAGTTTTGAAGGACTTTTTCACATGTTTTCGAAGTACGAGCAGCTAAGGGATAGTAGTTTACTATATATTTCTCTAGTTTCCTATTTTTTTAGTACTATCTGTCATGTTCTATTTTCCTATTATTTATTCCCATTTTTCTAATATAGGTACTTTAATTGTTATTTCTTGCAATCCCATTATCATATCCAACTTCAGATTAAATAATACCTGTGCACTAACACATGATCTAGTCAGTGTTCTTGGCTTAAGTCCTTATCCAGAATAGTCCTACTAAACAGTGTTACTTATTTTTGGTTATACTTTATGACGTTAACCAATGAAAATCAAGAAAAATGTCGAATCAGCCAAGATAAATGATAATGTTTGGAATCAGAGAGCAAGACTATTCTTTACAAGGGTATGACTGGTTGATAAATTACTATAAAATCTACTTGCTAATTGGAAATTCAACTTTCTTAATGAATAATTTGACTATTCCATGAAGTTCATTGGTAACTATGATTATACTTTGTGTGACAGCCAATGAAATTAAGTACGCTGCATTTCCCAGTAGTCAGTAGTTCGCATACTGTACACCGTATTAGCTGATCCTTTCTCTTTTAACTTAGTTAGTCGTCGGATCATCACCACTGCAAACTGGGCACATCCATAGTTGCTCTGATATCTCCCTGAGTGTATCCGCCATTACACTTCTGCTGACCGTACCAGTCCTTGGCTGGTTGACCATCATTCTTCTGCCCCCCTCCCCAATGTTCACTTCTAGCAACACCGCATTTCAAAACCTGATCTTTAATCCTGGCCATTGAAAAAAGAATCATCATTCCCACACACTAGTCTCACTTTTGCGTGCTATATCTCTTATTGCGTTAAAAAATCACATTGATCCATTGCCCCTTGCCACAATTGCGCATGACGCCAATTGATCTGCTCTGTCATTGCCTTGAACACCCACAATTCCAGGCACGAAAATAAATGTAATTACTTTAAACTTCGCTTTTCTCAAGGCCTCAAACCACTGTTTGCAAACGAAACCCACTTGTATCTACCTAACCATACTCATAGTCACTCAAGATGCAGATATGTGTAACCTTCTGTGTGCCTACCCACTCAAATGCCCTGATCACCGTCTTAATTTCCATGGTAATGCTACTCGTAGTCACAGCAAAGGCCCCACTCTCCTACCTGATCATTTTTACATGCACACTGAGCTGTGAAGGTCCAAGCACTGCGAACATGTCAAATCACAAATCTATAAGTTTATATAATCACATCCTACTTTTTGGCATTCTCACTGACCAAAGTCTGCACCTGTCGCTCCACAGCCGCGGGACACCATTCTCTGCATTTCCTGCTAAGTGATATTACTACTCTCAAACAAGTATCGAAATCTGTGTGTAGACTTATCCATTCGGTGTTGGTTGTTAATGAGCGTGCCTTTCTTTTTGAGAGGCGTGCCCTTTCAACCAGCGGACAACAAAGTCCAATTAGGTTTATATCAGGACACACTACCATAAAATATTAGAGGTAACAAAGACCTCAAGGTAATGTTAGATCATTCCGTGTTTCTTATCTGCATGTATTTGAAGGTACCCCGTGCAGGGCAATACTGTAATATGTGCTCTGCCAAGGGACAGTAGAGTAGGTACAGCATACCTTTTATTGGCTGGCTATAGCGCAACCTTCGTTATACAAGTATTCTATAGCGGTATGATAAACCCATTTTACGTCACTGCGTAAGGCCAATCCGACTATTGCTCTGATTTTCATTGGCTGGGGAAACAAAGTATAAATAAATGACCAATGAAAAATCATGGCGATAGTCGGAGTAGCCTAAACACAATGACTCTACACACATCCTGCTACAACGACGGTTACTGCTCTAGAAAGTGACGAATAAAGACAAAAAATGGATCAATCGAATCAGCCAAGAGTTGTGACTCGGTTATAGATTATCGTACTTGTCTTATTTATAAGGTAAGTCGGTCGTGATCTGGTCAATGAAAAGCATGAATCAGCCAGCGGAAGTGACCATTTCGAATGCCTTTTACAAATAATCATACAATCAGCTATGGTATAGACCTAACCGATTACAGTTACACTAGAAATGGTTTTCATAGCATAAAAAAATATATGAATACTGTATAACTTTGAGACGAACATTCCAATCGATACTTCACGTAATTAAATATCGCACACTCACTAACTTCCATTGAACGAATTTTCCAGTTAACTTGATTATAAACAACAACGGTATAGTTGAAAACCTTCGGAGGAAGGCAGTCTATTTATTGCATTAGAATTTCAGCACAAATGAATTTATATATATGTCCAATTTGATCTGACTGTAAACGATTTTAAGACCTAACAACGCCCATTGCTTTCCAAAGGAACGTTGATGCTGTATATATAATAATTTACTATAACATATACCACATATATGGTCAGTATTTTAGTACCTGCGGGTCAAGTTATGGTTAATGAGGCTGGAATATCCTCAAAAATGTGGTTTTTTTAAAAAGTCGTCTTCGATAAAATGTAGCAGTATTTCGGACCAATAAAATTACTAGAAGTTGGTTTCATACAGACACCGTCTTTGAGCGGGATGAGTGGAAGTTAGTTTCATACAGACGCCGTCTTTGAGCGGGATGAGTGGAAGTTAGTTTCATACAGACACCGTCTTTGAGCGGAATGAGTGGAAGTTGGTTTCAATTATATAACACTTCATTATGACTCAGTTTTTCAATTAAAATAAATGAATAATCGTTATTTATGCAAGCCATGTTTTATTTACCGTACACCTATCAGATCATTTACATTGAGCAGAAAAACAAATCAATTTAAATTCTGAAGTAAGGTTCAAACTGATCAAAGCCCACACTAGAAAATTTTGCTCGCACATTTCTGGTGATATTTCTGCACACATTTATCACAGTTACATGAATAACTTTAGCCACCTCATGATCGTTCATTTCTTGGGATGATCATATAAAACACAGCAATGGCATAACTTAGCGACTTCGTACTCAGTGTGTAGGGTAGACCACCAGAGAGGATAATTGATCTTTAATTTTGACTGGAAATTATGGCAGCGACCAAAGCCTTGAACTGTATATGTGCGTACAATGTTGTCATGTCTGGCATTCTCAGGGACTCGATGAGCATGATCAGAAATATAGATACGTGTTTTCTTCGTGAATAGTGTTTTGAGACAGTTAGTGTCGTTCAAGTTGAAAGTAGTCATATACATTTTTGTTGCTGTCATTCGAATGTTCGGGACAGTTCGCTAGTAGATATGCTAGCGAACTCTTCCACAGTATCGAGCAGTAGGTAATGGATCAGGAAAACATACTGAACTTTATGCGATAAACAGCCTTAATACAAGAAATTAATGAGGCGAATGATACATTTTCCAGGGTCAGAATACAGATGCCGAGCTTGAAAACTGATCATTAGAAATGAGGGGCATTGTAAAAGAATGCTTGTAATCCAACAAAGAACTGGAACTGTCTATCTTCATGCAATTGCGATACACTGGGGGAGGGAGGGGCGGAGCATCTACGACCGTGTGTCGTGTGCAGTAATCATTATCTGACGATAACCAATCAAGCAACCAACCAATAGCCCAACCAATCATCCACCATTAAACGGCGAAGGCTACGGAGAATTTAAAAAAAAGGATCCATATTCATTAGCGAAACATTTTAATAAGGGAATATTCTTTCGTTATGAGGTTGATAATATGAAGACATTCCCCGTTAAATATAAACACATAAATACTTAATGCGAATTGAGACATGTTTTAACATCAGAGTGTCGGTCTCATGGGAAATTCCCCCCCCCCCCCCAATTTTTGGTGTCAATTACTTGTCCTTTAAATATACAATAATAAAATATGTATTTCTTTAGTCATGCCATTGAGTTATGTTATTTTAGTCATGTTTGTTTGTTAGTTTTGTTTTGCGTTCGCTCCATGGTAACCATCACGGATATCCGTGCGATTTCCGCCGGGAGCGTGATTTCGTTGTGCTACCGTTATGCGCCTTGTAGACCTAGCACATCCGATTTCGGCATGCCTTGACAATTCGGGTGGGCTACCCTAGCCTGTGACAGCCTTCCTATCTGTCGCCAGACAGTGAATGTGTACTGACTCTGTGCCGAGACGGTTTGTCCGTCACGTCTGTCCTGCACGTGGCGTTCTGCAGCCAGTGAACTTGCATCGTGTAATTAGACGTATTGTGCCCGTGCTCATCGGGTACTAAACCTTTTCTCGTCCTCAAGCCTGGTTCCGGTTTAGGAAGAACTTGACAGAAGAGTTGGGCTCGAGCTCGTTCGTCTTCTTAGACGAAGTGTTAGTCACCAACTTCGTGAGCCCCTCGTCCAGGTCTGAATCTGTACACATATTTAGGAACATTAGGGACTTGTGTTTTGTTCTAGGTCTGAACAGTGCTTGTCACCTCGGACTGCTATGCCTGTGCCCATCGGGTACTGAACCGTTTCTCTCCGCAAGCACGCTTCCGGTATAGGAAAGACTCGACAGTAGAGTTGGGTCCAGGCTGGGATCACCGGTAACTAGAAGCTTGTCTCGAGCAAACAATGCTTTAGTTCCAATTTCCTCGAACCATTTTCCGTGCTTTTTACACATGACGCTGCCCTCTAGCGCTGTGCATCTTTCTCAGTGTACTCACTGTGCTTTTATTTTTATTGGGACATCTGCCTGCTTCGTACCGACTACATTGGCCGCCCTCCAATGGTTGAACCAGACTTACTAGCTTCACTGTGTGTCGACATTGTTGCTGCATGTGTTGGAGATATTGCCTGTCTTTTTGCAGTCAAATCTCTTTCCATCTGCTTCCTCCACATTCTCGGACACGGTCCCCAAATGATTTGACCAGAATCAGCTCGAGGTGCTGTTTTCTGTTACCAGGGTGCAACGCGAGGAGGTACATTTGGGATCTTGGTTATCTGCTAACCCTGGGTCCGCCAAGAGCAATGCGTTCCCTTTGCACCCCTTTTAGTCATGTTATATTTATTTAGTATGTCAGTTTCGTTGTGTGTGTGTCACAGATCAATCAATCATCCAATCAATCACATCTATTTCAATTGACTTGATCATTCGTTTGATTTCCGGATTCGGATTATTCGGGTTGGAGTATTCATATTATTCTGGCGTTGAATACTTCAGATGCTCGCGAACGTAGCAAAATATGCCTATGTTTTTTTAACCATTCAGCTTGCCACCAAATGTAGAGCACGAATGTGCACTTTATCAATAATGGAACGCCTGGTTTAGACATCAACGCTTAATGGAAATAAGAATCAGTCAATGAATAAAATAACGTTCCCAAATTGAAGATTCTAAAGTCTTATTTTTATTTCTAGACCCTTGTCTGAACGGTTTCTGTCGCCTTGTCTGACTGACTGCCTGTCAGGTCTCTGAGATGTTGTCTTAAAATCTCTCTGCTATAAGCGAATGAGCAGGATGTGTTTCAAAATGCACTTTAGGGACGCCTTATAAAATGATACAGATTTTGTAATATATAAAAGGTAAATGTTTCTATATCATTACTTGAACCACAGCCTCCATTATTTTTGATGGTCAAAAGCTCTGATATAATCAAAGTGGACTAACGTTGGCGGTTGAAGAGAGCGTACCTTTCCATTAGGGGTTCACAATAAATAACACCCCCTCCCCCAACCCGATATCATGATATGTGAACGTAATTACAGGATTCTAAGTAAGAACTACATTCATTATGATGATGATGAAAGTCGAGGCTGTAACTGCTGCCCTCAAATGGCTCCCAGGGATCTCAATAGCCAAAGCAGTTATTATGTGAGAATCCAAGTCTATGATGCGAAAGATCCAACATGGACAATATCGATATGAATGGACTGGCATCCATAGCCACATCACACCTCCAGACATCGCGTGAATTTACTATCCAGGACACACCGGTGGTCGCGGTAATGAGGGAACAGACATATTTACATCCCATGCTCCAATAGACAGGACGTTGACAATGGATACGGGTGATGTGCTGAAACTGCTTCATGGGCGCCTGCTGGATGCGGACACTGCAATTGGTGAAGCATCGAGCTGAGATTGAAGAATTCGGTATTATGTGTGGTAATAATTGAAGAATTCGGTATTAAATGTGGAAATAATTGAAGAATTCGGTATTAAGTGTGGTAATAATTGAAGAATTCGGTATCAAGTGTGGTAATAATTGAAGAATTCGGTATCAAGTGTGGTAATAATTGAAGAATTCGGTATTAAGTGTGGTAATAATTGAAGAATTCGGTATCAAGTGTGGTAATAGTAAACAGAATGACTGTAGAGAGGAACTAGAAGCATGGTTAACCAGCAGACCACAGGAACCACCAGTATGCATACCCTGTCATCTACTAGAGGAGACTGAGCACTAATGGGTTTGCTCCCAAGGCAGTGATGTCGCTTCATAAGCAATAACCAACATATAGACCTATAATGGCGTCACAGAAAGAGACGATTGTTACTAAAAATAGCCGAGATTTCACATACAATATTTACAAAGTTTTAATTGTTAATGGTTTACATTTTAAATTTATTAATTTTATTTATATTTCTGCCTAGAATAGTTCTGCGTCCTAATCTCATCCAGCATCACTGGTCTTGGATGATGTGACTGATAATTTTTTATTTTGGATAAACCTTGTATCGCCAGCCAAGGAAAGGCACGGAAAAGGTAGAATTAACAAAGATAAATAATGCTGCCGAGATCAGCACGCAAGACTATTCTCGGGAATGTCTAGGTATACACGAGACTCTTACATGTTTTTTCAGCGAAACTAGTGAGCAATTTTTTAAGGACGGGGCATCCTGGCAACTCTTCTTGACATACGTATCATGCCCATATATATGAGTTGTGCATATTTCAGAAGGCGATTGCTATGATTGTGAGGCCGGTATTCTAGCCACTTTTGTGAAATTACTGTGTTTACCAGTTCTGTAGAAGTCATCATTGTAACAAGTTTTGTAGATGTCATTATTGTAACAAGTTCTGTAGATGTCATTATTGTAAGCTGTAGATGCCATTATTGTAAGCTGTAGATGCCATCATTGTAACCAGTTCTGTAGATGTCATTAGTGTAACAAGTTCTGTAGATGTCATCATTGTAACAAGTTCTGTAGATGTCATTATTGTAAGCTGTAGATGCCATTATTGTAAGCTGTAGATGCCATCATTGTAACCAGTTCTGTAGATGTCATTAGTGTAACAAGTTCTGTAGATGTCATCATTGTAAGCTGTATATGCCATCATTGTAACCAGTTCTGTAGATGTCATCATTGTTACCAGTTCTGTAGATGTTATCATTGTAACCAGTTCTGTAGATATCATTATTGTAATCAATTCTTTAGAAGTTATTGTAATCAGTTCTTTAGAAGTCATTGTAACCGTTTTTTTAGATGTCGTCACTGTAACCAGTTTCTTTAGAAGTAATCACTTGTACCAGTTCTTTAGAAGCAATCACATAACCGGTTATTTAGAAATAATAATTTATACCTAGTTCTTTAGAAGTAATCACTTTTAACCAGTTATTTAGAAGTAATCACTCATAACCAGTTCTTTAGAATTAATCACGTGTAACCAGTTTTTAAGAAATAATGTATAACTGGCTCTTTAGATCATCTCTATCGCCAATGATTTGTAAGAAGCATCACTATTCTAATAAGTGTTTACTATACAATTCTTTTAATATGAATGAGTTAAAGAAGTGTGCACTGAATACACAAGGCAACAAAATAAAACTTTTTTTAATCATCTGAAACCAAAATACACTTTTCTAAAGGATTTTTTGGCGCTGATTTCAGATCTGGTATCAGTTTTTTTCTATCACGTCAAGTTTTAAAGTTATGAGTGATGTTAGTTTTCACTGAACTTGGCGGTATTTTTTCGAGAATCGCAAACATCAATTAAGCAAATGATTCACATCTTCTAGACTAAATCAAATATACTCACATCACAGCATAGATATGTAGAATGTTTCTTCAAAAATGCTTGGAATTTGATTTTCTGTTATATTCTTCGCCTGGATTATCACGGAATAGCATCCAGCAGAAGTCGGCCATCATACTCTCATTCCACAAACCTTGATAACGGCGCTCCATTAACTGAATGTCCTGGTGAAAACGTTCTCCTTGCTCTTCACTCACCATACCAAGATTTTCTGGGAAGAAATCTACATGGGAGTGCAAGAAGTGCACTTTTAATGACATGCGACAGCCAAGGTTCTGGTAAGAATCTATTAGACGCTGAACTCCTTCCTTGTACGTAGGGGACTTATGATTACCAAGAAAGTTTTCACAGACCCACTTGAATGCCTCCCAGGCTTCTAGCTCAGCTCCTGACAGAGACTGTTTGAAACCTTCATCTTGTAAAACAGATCTGATTTGTGGACCTATAAATATCCCTTCCTTCATTTTTGCAGCAGTGATGTTAGGGAATTTATTAACAAGGTACTGAAAACCTTCTGAGTTTTTCTTACCCATGGTCTTCACAAGGGTTTTCATCAGTCCTAGCTTAATATGGAGAGGTGGCAGAAATATTTTTTGTGGATCAACAAGGGGCATATTTTGGACACTGCTTGCTCCTGGCGTATAGATATGCCTGGGCTCCCAGACACGTTTGACATAATGTTCCGCTGTTGCTCGACTATCCCATAGGCATAGGAAACAGCAGTATTTAGTGAATCCTCCTTGCATGCCCATCAACATGCCAATGACCTTTAGATCACCACAGATGTTCCACTGGTGTGTTTTATAATGAAAAGTACAAAACAACGAAATCTCATAATATACTTGTCGTAATTACTTTAAGCAAACACCACACGTGTATAAATGGATTTACTATCCTATCGAATACACAAAAATGGTAGCATCGATACTAAATCACGTGACCCGAAACTGAACAAAATTGTAACAGCCAGTAATAAAGTATCGATACCAATCTAAATAAAACATTGTACTCGATTTGTGGTCATAACCACTGTTGAAAGATATTATAATTAGCTATTACAAAAAAATGTTACGTGGTAGAAAAAAACTAAAGACAGATTTGAAATCAGCTAACCAAATACTACAAAAACCATATAAAATTATCTGTGATGATTTTTGTGTGTTGCCTTGTGATATTAGCCGATTTTATCACATGTACTCAGACTATCAAATTAATGTTTTGACGACTAGGCATTTTAGAGAGACAATATTAGCCGATCTTATCACATGTATTCAGACGATCTAATCTAAAGCTGAAGACTAGGCACTGTAGAGAGACAACATTAGCCGATCTTATCACATGTATTCAGACGATCTAATCTAAAGCTGAAGACTAGGCACTGTAGAGAGACAACATTAGCCGATCTTATCACATGTATTCAGCCGATCTAATCTAAAGCTGAAGACTAGGCACTGTAGAGAGACAACATTAGCCGATCTTATCACATGTATTCAGACATTGTCGAGAGACATAATTAGATAAGCTATCACACATGTCTCGTTGGGATCCTAAAGTGGAGCTACAATATCAATGCTGTGATCTGCAATGCATGTCATAAGAGGTCATTATGGTGGTTTTCATGCACAGATGGCAGTCTCAACCCGTAGGTCAACATTACTCACAGTGCATTCCAATTTCTGGACTATATCTTGCTAACCAGTATGAGTTTGGGAATGTCGTAGAAGAAGAAGACGTTCATCGGAAGAAAATATCAGCTATATTCACATTGCTTAACTTGAATATCAGCTATATTCACATTGCTTGAATGGAATATCAGTTATATTCACATTGCTTGAATGGAATATCAGTTATATTCACATTGCTTGAATGGAATATCAGTTATATTCACATTGCTTAACTTCATTGTTATGACTGAATATGACAAAAAAATTTTAAAAGACGCATCACCTGCATTCTTTTCTGTCAATTTTGTTGATGATCAGACGGAGTGGTTTGTATTGTGTCTGACAAATATAGTGATGATCAGACGGAGTGGTTTGTATTGTGTCTGACAAATATAGTGATGATTAGACGGAGTGGTTTGTATTGAGTCTGACAAATATAGCGATGATCTGACGGAGTGGTTTGTATTGAGTCTGACAAATATAACGATGATCTGACGGAGTGGTTTGTATTGAGTCTGACAAATATAGTGATGATCGGACGTTATGGTTTGTATTGAGTCTGACACAGGTAGTCATTTTCGGACTCTGTGGTTTGTATTGTTTCTAATATTAGAATGTCACACTAGTCCTCCGCCACTAAGACCCACATCAGTGCTTGTACAGCTTCATTTTACTTATACAACTTTAATCAGAACTTTTGGGTTGAGTGAGGTGCAAATGGTACGGATACTTATTTGTCTGTCTATAGATAATTCGCTTCCAGTATGCAGCCCAGTTGGCTGCTGTCAACACAAATGACAGAAAATTCACTTGAGAGAAGAGAATATAATCCGATTAGACCTGTCATCAACTTATTTTTTAAAATGCAGCTTTGGGGAAAATATAATAGACAACCGGATTCTAGAAGAATAGAGCTGATTACACATTCAAAGTGTGTGTTTACACACGTCTGTAGCTGTTTTGCTCATTTGTTAAACAATGAATTGTATGTTTCTTTTAAAATGTGTTTCTTAACAGTAGTAACGTGTATAGTTTCACACAGTTGGGTCTCATTTAACAGTACTCGATAGTATGTTTTTTAAGTTTATTAGCAGTAGTGTGTTTTGATTTTCAAGTTTATTAACAGTAGTATGTATCGTTTTTTTTCTTCAAATTTGTTAGCAGTTGTCTGTGTTGTTTTTCACGTTTGTTAGCAGTTGTATGCTTTTTAAACGTTTATTAGCAGTCGTATGTATAGTTTTTAAAGTTTAATAGCAGTAGTGTTTGTTGTTTTTAACATATATTAGCAGTAGTGTGTAATGTTGTTTGCGTATATTATCAGTAGTTTGTATTGTTGTTTGCGTATATTAGCAGTAGTTTGTATTGTTGTTTACGTATATTAGCAGTAGTTTGTATTGTTGTTTACATATATTAGCAGTAGTTTGTATTGTTGTTTGCGTATATTAGCAGTACTTTGTAATGTTTATATATATTAGCAGTAGTTTGTATTGTTGTTTACATATATTAGCAGTAGTTTGTATTGTTGTTTACATATATTAGCAGTAGTTTGTATTGTTGTTTACATATATTAGCAGTAGTGTGTATTGTTGTTTACGTATATTAGCAGTAGTTTGTATTGTTGTTTACATATATTAGCAGTAGTTTGTATTGTTGTTTACATATATTAGCAGTAGTGTGTATTGTTGTTTACATATATTAGCAGTAGTATGTATTGTTGTTTACGTATATTAGCAGTAGTATGTATTGTTGTTTAGGTATATTAGCAGTAGTGTGTATTTTATTAAAGTTTAATAATAATAGTGTATATCGTTTTTCAAGTTTATTAGCAGTAGTCAGGGCCGGCCCTAACAATTGTGGGGCCCAATGCGAAACGGATTGCACGGGGCCCAGTCTGGGTAGGGAAGAGGATAATAAAATAAATTCTAATATGAATTTATGGGCCTATAAAGTGCGGGGCCCATTGCGGCCACATAGGTTGCAATGGCCTAAGACCGGCCCTGGCAGTAGTGTTATTTGTTTTTCACGTTTATTAGCAGTAGTGTGCATGTTTTTCACGTTTATTAGCAGTAGTGTGCATGTTTTTCACGTTTATTAGCAGTAGTGTGCATGTTTTTCACGTTTATTAGCAGAAGTGCTTGTCTCACCACCAACATCGACATCTATCTATCTATGGCCATTTCCAGCTTGTGCTGTTAAGCGTCGTAGAGGAAATTCGTAGTTTTTTCTTTGACCATTTGAATTGCATTGGCCATGGTAAGCCCGTGTCTATTTAATGTTTCTTTGATTGTCTCTGACAATGTAGTTCTTGGTCTTCCTCGTTCTGTGTAGCCCGGTTTTCTTTTGTAGTATGCACAGGATGGTTGCGCAGGTTCGATTCTCATGATGTGACCAAACCATCAGGCTTGCTGCCTCTCGATGTAGTCTTGATTTAGATGGTCTTTACTTTTTTCCTGATATCTTCATTTCTCCGTCGGTCTCTTCTCGTGATATTTATAGCTTTCCTCAAACATCTCATTTCGCAAACTCTAATCTTCATCGCTAATGTCTTTGTCAATGGCCATGTTTGACAGTTCTGTAGTGGAGAGGTACAGAGTGCGTATCTCCAAGGTATCAGGTTAAAATACCGCTACGGACAACTTTGTATCACCGCCGTTGGAAAACAATGGCAACCTACTGAACGTATTTGCATTGCCTAGATCAGTGTGTATCAACCGGCGGACCGCGGCAACATATCTGCTGAGACGGGAGAGTTTCACCTGTAAAAGTAGTTATTTATGAGTATATATAATTTGTGTGGACCTTGCCTTAGTATCAGAAAATAGATTTTTTTTTACCCGACCCCGGTCTCACAAAGGTTGAGAAGCATTGGCAAAGACAGTCACTATAGTCAAAAATGCTAGGTTGATCTCTGCGTCCTCAAATTGGATATTTTACCAACAACATGTATATCGTATATTCTTTCAAAAAGTGCTTTATCTTTAGCCGGACAGCTTATCGACCTAAAACTGGCAAGTTTGCCAATTCTTCCTCCAAAAATCCCCACTTTGCTCCCCTACAATTATATTTTCCAGCTCATCCAAAATTTCTAACTCAGCATCTCGTTCCTTTTATTTCTCCATTATCCCCGGTCAAATTTTTCTACCGAAACCGCGCGATAGAACTCCATTCTGGAACCCAAGCCGCAGGGAGATTAGAGTTAAAGCGATCATGGCTCCAGCTTAGTAGTTAGGGTCTAACTGGAAACAAATTTTGTCTGGTGCTAGAAATCGAAAAGTCTACGTTGAAGTGTTACATGTAATGTCAGTCATTGAATGTTTCTTGGCAGTTTACTCTGGTTAATAATAATAATAATAGTAATAATAATAATAATATTAGTAATAATAATAATAATAATAATAATATATACCAATGTTTAGAAAAACAGTCACATTTGAACAGCTGGTTTGTGTTTCATTCATACAAATTCACGTTTTTATTATTGCAAATATAACTAGTTTCCTGCTTAAACATCCCTATTTTTTGTTTTGTGAACATAGCCGGTTTCCTGCATAAACATCCACATCTTTGTCATGGTGTACATAAAATAGTTTGTGTTTTCACATTCACACTCATTATTTATTGAAACTGGTTTCAGCTTAAATGTGCACATTTCTGTCATTGTTTATTGAAAATGTTTTCTGTTTAAACACCCATACTACTGTCATTGTTTACGGAATTTTTTCTGCTTCTAAATTCATATTTGTGTAGTTATTACTAGAAATAGTTTTTTGCTTTTGTCAATATTTATTATCAGTGTTTAGCAAAACCTTTTTTTGTGTGTGCTCCTAAACCCGCATGTTTTTCATTGCATATGATTGAAAAATATAAACATACGAAGTACCGTAGATATGTCATTGGGTAAAAAGGGAAGTGAACATGTACGCCATGATGCAAATTCCATGGACAGCCATCAAATCTAATGTAGAAGTTTTCAGAATTGCTTGAGTAAAACGAAAACTTATAGCACAAATTTGAAGTAGACAATGAACATTCTTAGGGCATGTGAGAGGAAAGTAAAACTGAAACATTTAGTAACCACTGGAAAGATCAAGGGGAGAAGAGACAGAGGAAGACAAAGAGATAAGTTTCTGGATGAGTTGTCACCGTAGCTCAATAAGAAGTTATCAATTGAACTTATTAAACACACAAGACAGAGTTCTGGAGAAGCGTGATCGCCTACGCCACTCGGCATGTCACTTGATTAATTGATTTAAAAAAAAGACCTCGATTGATTCTCAAGGATATTTGAATTGTTATGGAGAAAAAAGAGATTTATTCACTTTTTTTTCTACTTTCTATCCAGCACTAAATGTTATGTTCAGTTTTCCTAATGGGGAGGGTGATTTGAGCATTATAATCCCTCCTGTCCCATTTCTAGGTTACTATGTACTTGCAAAGACCAGTTGTAGTTAGTGTATTAGGTAGTGACTGTCTCCAATGAAGACATTCCAACAGAATTAATTAGAGTCCCATTCGTTATATTTTTGATTACAGTTGGGCTTTCGTTTGGTCACTATTTATATACTTGGTATCGCATACCAAAAATTAGCCATGCCGACTCCAAGTATATAAATAATGACAAACAGAAAGTCCAACAATAATAATAAAGCGTAACAAGTGGGGTCCTAATTAACTCTATTGGAAGGTCTATATCGCCGATGGTCTCGATTAAGTACTCTTAGAGACTAAGTTCAGTTGAATGGAAACTGACGAGAACTAAGTTGATGTGATGAAGATTAATGATTAGATTTCAGACAGTATAAGACAATCGCGGGTGACTCTCCTCGGTGATTGTGATCAAGATCCTAAGATTGTTAGTCGCATTTAGTCTGCTGGAAATGTTGGTTTCTGTTGTGGTGTAAAGTAAAGAACATATTTGTATTTGCATAGTTTTTACAATGCTTATGAGATAGCTGCAGTATTCTCTGTGGCTAGACTGTATGTCTTGTTTGTCTCTCGTTCTTTCAAGCACACTCACTGTTCCTCTCTCTTATTGTCTGATGTATGTACTTCAGCATGACGTATGGGTCACATTTAGGATTGAACAGCCAACTTTACCTCATAATCCCATTAGTCGCCTCTTACAATATGTATGACACGTAAATAGTGTTGCTATTCGTTACTCCCCTTTCTGTCCCTAGCGATATACGATTTTATATCAGAGATGGGTAACCTGTTTGGATTGGCAGATCGGATTGAGATTTTTTTCGTGTGGGATGGAACTAACAAGTTTATTTTAGTTCTTTGTGGTTCCAAGTAATGTTTCATAACATCAGGGGCATGTGCAGATATTACTATCAAATCAGCATTGTGGGCCAGTAAAATAGCTTGGTGGCCGAATGTGACACCTACTTTGCTGACCCCTGCTTTACATTTTCTTGCCTCTTCCCTGTTATCTTGTCCTAAGTAAATGATGACACTACTGGTACACACTTATCATTAAGCATATGGGCAGGAGCTTTAGCTGTCGTTGCGAGCCAGATTTGTCGCCTCGGTTGCACTGTATTCGCGTGTGTTCAAAATATTATGGTGTTATCTATCAATTATTTTCTTGTCTTCCAATGACTCTGTACCCTTATCTGGTTTAACTATATGCTCTTATATAGAGTTGGATGTGCTTATATGTGTTTATAAGGCGTTATCACATGTCCAAATCAGTGTATTTGCTGTCTCTCGATATATTCAATACATAATATAAAGAAACGGCATTTTACCGAGTTGACAGAGAGCAATTGTGGCTACTGTTGGAAGACTACGGAATATATAGACAATTTTTAGACAACATACGAGCTTTATACAAAAACTGCCAAAGCATAATTAGAACTAGTGAGGGCACAACGGATCCATTTGAAATAAAAATAGGCGTCATACCAGGCTGTGTACTATCACCACTTCTGTGCGTAACATACATGGACAGAATAAATAAAGAAACATAATACATTAATCCACCTCTGCAGAGACATCAAATGAAGAACATAGCGAACTAAACGAACTGCTATTTGCAGATGAACAAAGTTTAATATGCGAATCTGAAGATGAATTACGGAAGCACATACACTTGCTCCATGCAGCATTTGAACAATACATATTGAAACTAAACACATCTAAAACAGAGACTATGAAGATAAGCAGAGCACTAGGCCAGTTAAATGTATCTTTTAGTTTGAAAAAAAACACAACTAAAGCAGGTCTCAGAATTCAAATTATTAGGAAGCGTCTTTACAGATGATAGCAAACTCGATAAAGAGATCGAAACAAGATGTCGAAAGCCAATAATGAGACTTATAGCCAATAATAGCTGTCGCTATTACTCGCCCAACAATCTGCATGGCTACAAAATGACAATTGATAAATATTATTTTTACACCGAAATTTATATTACAAATGTCAAACATGGCCCTTGACAAAGAGGCCAGAAAAAAAACATAGTATGTGAAATGAGATTTTTGAGCTTTAATTGTCAGCAGATGAGACCGACGTAGAATGAAGATATTTGGAAATAAATAAATATCTCAACTCAATACTACATCGAAAGACAACAAACAAAGTGGTTTGGTAACGTCATGAGAATGTAACCAACGCAACCAGCACATTTGTGCATACAGCAGCAGAGGATCTGGCTACAAGGCACGAGGAACATCAAGAACTAGATGGGTGGAGACAAAGAAGCCTTAAAGAGATATGGTCATTACGACCCAAATGGAAAATACAGAAAACTCCAACTTCCCTCCACGATTCTTAACAGTGCAAGTGGAGAGAACAATAGATGGATAGGTAGGTAGGTAGGAAAAATATAATTTATATTTATGTTATAATTTCGTGAAATCTGTCTAATATGTCTTAATCTTCATATCCCTCGACCCACCGAAGACGGATGTGTCGGACCATTGGCGCAAATAAAACGGCGACACAACGCATTTCCATTCTCTGGACTACATCCTGCTAGAAATCTAGTAGGACAATGGTCTTGCTACAAGGGAGATCCAGCGGGAGTTTGAGAATGAACGATGAAGAAGAAGATATCCCTGGAAATGTCTGCAGAATATGAGTATGTGTGACTTTCTATTAAATTTTCTCGAGACATGAAATGTAATCTAAAATTGTAAATCTTCTCATTACCGATGTAGGTGAAACTCAGTCTCACTTTCCCCTGGTGCAGACTGGGAACTTCCCTGAAATATGCCAACGGGGGGTTTAGAGTCAATTGATATGTGAGCAGGTTTAGATTTGAAATTGGGATAGCTGTACAAATTATATTTATGAATCCAGAAAGACAGACCACAGTTCTCATTCACTTCAACTGGCAAGGACTTTAATATTATCTTTGTGTTTGTTTATTAATTTTATTCAGTTCATGCATTCTTTGTCTTGAATACTAAACCAAAATATGCCAATCATAACAAACTGATCATAACAAACTGTTGCACAATGAATGGAGGTAATGTTTCAACCTCAACGAATTGTAGAGAAGACGATAAAACTAAATATAACATCCCCTCTTCTAAGCCTCTTTTGACCTACTTTTAACCAATCAACAGAAACACTGCAAAACCCTACCCTATTGCGTGTCATTTCGAGAGGCTTCCATCTTGTCGCCAAACCATGAAAAAAACGAAATAGCCTAATGTAGTGACTCTCAAAAGGGCTGTATTGTGTGATCGTTGTTGATAGGTCAGGAAAGGAACTAATGAGCTATTTTTTACAAACTAGTTGTGATGCCTTCTCTATAGTACGCCGGTGGTTTCAACAATCCTCGGGTGAACAGTGGTATGGCCCAGTCAAGACCGTCCCCAGTAAGACCTGTTATCTAGAATTGTCCTGTAACCGAACGGGGGCTCTTGTTTGGATTTCTATTGGTCACTATTTATATACTTGAAGTCACTTGGTTATTATTGGCATGCGATTCCAAACAATAATCAAAAGTGTAACGATTTGAGTCCTAATTAATTCAGTTAAAAGGTCTTTAAATGAGACGGCAATGGCCCAGTCGCTAAGGTCATAACGAGTGTCTCCCACCAGTCGACAGATTCACTTATCGCGGTAGTATTCTCTCCAGAATCAACAGCATTGATGCCGAAGTCAACAACATTGTCTGCAAAGCAGACTGCGTGACGGTGCGTGGAGGCGGAAGGGCATTGACCTCCCTACAGGGCTAAAGATGTATCGCGGCATTGTGCTCACTATCTTCCTCTGTGCTTGTGAGATCTGGACTGTGTGCAACAGGCGCGCCAGTGTTCGCCACTTTCACACGTGCTTTGTTCTCGAACCTCTCTGGATAGAGTCGCAGGATAGGGTTACTGGTGCTGGAATTCATAAAAATGCTTAAAACTAACGGGAATTGAACCTATCGTCTTATAAGAAGACCTATCGGCTCTTATA
Source organism: Meghimatium bilineatum (assembly GCA_034231615.1). NCBI lineage: Eukaryota > Metazoa > Mollusca > Gastropoda > Stylommatophora > Philomycidae > Meghimatium > Meghimatium bilineatum. Next base: position 34,999,779 of record CM067299.1, on the reverse strand, counting down.
TAACTAATACGGATATTATATGTTTGTTGTTACTGAGGATATTTCTATACCTGTACGGGATGTTTGTTGTTGTTGTAACCTTGTCTCGATTAGTCCGTTCGGGTGACTTTGAGTGCACGCTTTGAATGTCTTGAAAAAAATCGCATCTTTTTTTGGAGATGCGGTTAGTCAAGTACGGAAGAACGCGTGTGCAATAGTTGCTGGGCGATTTGGTGCCGTTGAACGGATTGGTTCAATTCCCGTTAGTCTCAAGAATTTTTAAAAATTGTATTCTGGCTTCCTACTTAAATTTACTGGAATTGTTACTGGACCCACTGACCCAGGAATTCATACAATACTGTATAGGAACCAGCTGGAATGGATCGGACATGATGTGCTCATGCATGATAAAGCACCACAACAACTGATGTATGGTGAGTTCCTTAGGGAATAACGACTGGCCGGGGAAAAGAAGAAACGCGTTAAAGACTCTCAGATTGTCCTTAGAACTGAACTTCGACACCACATCCGGGGAGTCTGTCGCCCAGATTCGCCCAGTGTGACTCGGCATCACCATCAAAGGTGATTGTAATGTTGGAGGCATAGAGAAAACGTGCTACCTGAAAAGACTGAACAACATACACACAGGCGCCAAATTCTGATCATTGTCTATTGTCTTTCCCCAGGTGAATGATGGTTGTTCCCATTCACACTTGCCGTTAACCGTAGGGGTGGGAGCTTAAGCTGTCGTTCCAATGCCAGATGTGTCGCCTTGGTTTTATTTAGTCCATGTTTGTTCAAGGTTAACTTAATGTTTTATATCCACCGTTTTCTTGGTCTACTTTGGCTTTATCCCTCTATCTTTACCAGGATATTATTTTGTTATACGCTCTTATTGGTATTTGGTTTGGGTTCATTCTCATTAGGTGACTGAACCATCTGATCATACCTGTCCCAATTGTGAAAAGGGATTTTATGCCGGGATTGAACTTTTCTGTCATTGAAACACACACCAGGGATATGTAACAAGTCAGAAGCGGTTTCCATCGTCACGCGATGGGCGGCTATTATTTATTAAGAGACTACTAATGACGTTTGAGAGATAGATTTTGTGTCCCCATCCCATAGAGGATCAAAATGATTTATATATCGTGCTGAAGTCGGATGTGTCTGGCCGAATGGCATCGATACCTTAACTATTGTGTGTCATGTGACGTATTCCTTCCAGAACGTTGTCTTCCCAATGAACTCTCTGAACCTCTCTCTGTCTTGGACGATGTGGCTTGCATTTTCTAGCGATGTATTCATATTATCTTTAATGTCGTCAGTCCATCGTCTTCTTGGTCTGCCCCTTCTCCTCTATCCAGGTACTCTTCCCTCCATTATTTGTCTTTCTAAACAGTTATGTCTCTTTATATGACCAAACAGGCGTAGTTTTCTTTTTGTTATTGTGTTTAGTAACCAACACTCTGGAATATTCAGTGTGTTTATAATATCTGAGTTTCTGATTTTATCCTTCCATGATATTCTAAGTATCTTTCTGTAGTATTTCAGCTCGAAGGCGTTGATCTTCTTTGCCGCTGTTTTACTTAGAGTCCATGTTTCACAGCCGTATGTTGCAACCGGAAAAATAAAAGTTCGTAACATTAGCCACTTTCGTTTCTATTTTGTTGCTTTTCCATATGTTTTTCAGCCGTGTTATTTTGCAATATGCCATTGCCAATCTCTTCCTTATTTCTGCCATGCAGTCTCCTGCACCGTTGATGTTTGCTCCTAAGTATTCACATTTATCCACACATTCTATCTCGGTATTGTCTATTCTGATTTTGGTTGTTGTGTTGTTATATCTGTTGACATGATTTTTGTTTTCTGCGTGTTTAAATACAAATTTTGTGCTTCGCTATATTTCTTTGTGTTCTTGATTAGTTGTTCCAACCCCTTTATATCGTTTGAAAGAAGTACTGTGTCGTCTGCGTAGCGTAGTTCCGGGATTAGGAATCCACCTATGTTTAAAGCGTGGTAGTCAGTGTTGTGTATGTCTTCTCTCACGTTCCTCATTATACTTTCAGCGTAGATGTTGAACAGGTATGGGGAGAGTGTGCACCCTTGCCTTACTCCACTCTGTACCTCAAACCACTCTGAGAGATCGTCCTCTAACTTCACTGCAGCCTTTTGATCTTGGTAAAGTTCCTCTATTAGATGAATCAGATGTCTTGGGAAACCCATGCTGTTCATTATCTCCCATAGTTGCTGGTGTAAATTTAACTATTACGTAAACTATAACACAACGCAGTCTGTTCTCTGAAGAAGAACTGCAGTCTGTTCTCTGAAGAAGAACTGCAGTCTGTTCTCTGAAGAAGAACTGTATCTTATACATATACTGTATCAGTTTTATCAGTAAAAATCTTCATGTTTAATGTTCCGGAGTCTCATATTCTTTCCTAATTCTCTTATAAATTCAGATTTTGTGGCGATCTCAACTGTCCATGTTTTTTGGGGGTTTTTTTGTGTGTGTTCAAAACGACCAAGCTGAAAATGCAACCATGCGAGTGCTTTCATCTGATACCAATAAAGTAATGCGCTTTAGATATTGAGATTCCCATTATTTTTTAGATAAATTTTCTCCAAGAAGCCTTTTCTAATTCTGTGGTTGTTAATCTGCCATTTCTACACTTTAAACAGATTTGTGTAGAAATGAGCAAATACATCGATAAGCTGAATCAGTTGTTCCTTGCTTGCGTTTATGCTACGGTATTCAGAAGATATTCGGCCGGTGGTTATCTGAATTTATCCAAATGACATTATATTTCCCAGTTTGTCAATGGAAGTAAATAATACTGGTTATAATGTACGCGGAAGTTTCAAATGAAAACTTTAAAAGTGTGATATAATTTAGAAAAAACATGGCATCGTCTTGCAACTTGTCAATATTGTTAAGTATGTCAAGAGTGCGTGCACGTGTCATCTTTGTGCAGATGAACAACGTTAGGTCATAAGGACATTTTTTATTAAAATGACCATATGTATCAAATAGGAGCAGTGTTTTTATTAATCGTCTTTGTTAAACCAGGGAAACGGATAAAACTTAAAGAAATACATCAGCGAATGTAGCTAAAGTATAGTGACCCAGGCCTGTCAATCCAGAAAATTCATAAGTTAAGTAGAAAGTTTAGAAACCTGTGTTAGTTCTGTGACAGACTGTTCACGATCTATGTGCTTGATGCTGTTTTACCCACCTGGGATCCACAGTAATCACAAAACTATTCCGTGACGAATAAATATGTACTCGAATAGGATCGCGGTCACCGATTTTGGTAAATTGTCAAGAAGAACCTGGAACAAGAAGAGGTTGATAATGGAAACACATATATCGATCTACCAGGCATGATTACTAAGGTGTTCTCCATTATTAGTCTGAAACATGGACACCATAGTCACAGCCAGTAACAAGATTTAACATCTTCCATTTACGATTTCTCCGGGAAAAAAAATGGTGATTATTAAGTGACAATCTGAAGGATAACTTAAGCGAATTGCCATTTGCAGTCAACCAAGCACTATAATATAGTAGCATCATCAGAAGAGCAACTATAAAGACAAATAGACAAATTACATCAAACATGCCAAACTTTTGACATGAAGATATAGACAGAATTCACATACCCATGAAAGCAATATCACAAAAAAGGGCAAGAGCAGCAAAGAAATACACAACAGATGTATTAAAGCATACTAGGGCAAATTACACCAATCTTCTGAAACAAATATATATATATATATATATATATATATATATATATATATATATATATATATATATATATATATATATATATATATATATATATATATATATATATATATATATATATATATATATATTTATTTAAACACCAAAATAGCACTAATTATAACGAGTATTATGCCAATATATCGATAACGACAGTACAAAACAAAAGTAAACTTGGGACAGCTGGAAAGACATGCTTACGCAGAATCCTAGGAATATCACTAGGAGAAAGAGTGAAGAATGAGGACATTAGGCAAAGAACCGGCACCATTTCAATCTTTGAATATATTAAATGACAAAAGATCAAATGGTTTGCACACATCAGAAGACTACGATCAGATAGCATACCACAGCATGCTATGTTACACAGATACAGTGAAGGCAGACCTAGAAGTTGACCACGAAAACGATGGGCCACCGAAATATAAAAAGCGACAAATTCCACAACATACTCAACACATACGAGGTTCATCTCCAGAAAACTTTTCTACCCCTGACGCTGGAAGGCAACAACAGGTTTAGTGAATAGATAGATAGATAGATAGATAGATAGATAGATAGATAGATAGATAGATAGATAGATAGATAGATAGATGGATGGATGGATAGGATAGGATAGGATAGGATAGGATAAGATAGATAGATAGATAGATAGATCAAGTTACAGGATAAGGTTACCAATAATGAGGTCATTAGGCCAGTCTTCCTACAATATTCTCCACACGCAGCCACATGAGATTCATGCGGCCTCAGCATATCCATATGATCAGCAACAGCCACATCCTAAAACAAACACTGTAGGTGTTACTCTCATAAGGTGCTGTAGAAGATACAGACCAATGTTGCGATACAAAGATGTATGCTTGTCAACAATGAAGGCTTCTGTCATCTCTTCTAACATGGAGAACAATCCGTCGTAGTCGTGCTAAGAAATTTGAAAATTCAATATAGAGAAGAATAAAATAACGAAGCCCAGACATAAGGCGCAACAGTCCAGCGATGACATTTTCGCATGCGTATTCTGCAACAAACCAAATCGTAATGGATCAGTATAGTTATCCATAAAGACATATTCGACCCTTGCCTGATTAACTCCACCTGGGTACAAGTTTGCTTCAGACTTTGTGAAGATGAATAAGGCAATATATACTAAATGGTGGCATATTAAGCTACGAAGTAAATTACTTTTACAAAGCACAAAAGAAACAAATTTCGCCCAAATAGTCTTCATCATTGCATCTTCTTTAGATGTTCTCATCTATAGCACTGCTGGCTGTAAAATAGGTTATCGGTTTGGTCGACTAGTGTGTCTAATATAATAAAATTAAGGTAGATTGCTAAACCAATTTCGTTTTCTTTGAAACGCACATTTTCCAATGGTTTTTGCGACACAGGTGGTTCATATTTATGTGCTGTGGTACGTAATACAGACCAATCTATCGTTTCACATCATTTATCACAGGGTAACGAGTAGTCCGTGCACGTGGCAATGAGCCCACACGTCCCGGAACTTTCACGCGACGGAAAGGTCAGAGGAGAGTAAACCACTTGCACAGTTCACAACGCGCAAACCAATACCAGTTCTGCGACAGCGTCAGAGTGTGATAGCGTACAACTTTGCCATCAGAAACAGACTTTGTTGTATCATTTATGAAGTCTGCGACTGCACCACTTGCAGTATGTCAACGCGAGTCACGGATGTGTATTAGTTCATTTGTGGTTTGTCTTCGGGAAGTTGTTCTGAATATTTAATGAGGATTTCCTGTTGCGCAAGGTGCAGTTGGTTAATTTAATCTAGTTCACAGTTTACCGCAGACATTATGTGTGTGCGTCTCTCTTTGTCTAATGTCTCTCACTTGTTGACATCCATATGCACATGTTAATTACAGCTTACTATTTTGTTCATCTTTTTGTACCTCGATGAAGGCAGTTTGAACAATATGTTGGTTTTATGCATTGTTTTTGTGCATTTTAGTTTCGTATTATACATAAGTTCGTGTTTCTCATGATTCCAGTTTTTTTTGCAGTCAATCTTGTTTTTAGACAAAAATGATAGACCAAAGGAGAGGGAAGGGGGGGGGGGGGGGTTTAGAGGATTGACTTCTTTGTACTCTGGTTTTTACCATATGTACTTCGCATTTTACAACGAAACGGTAAACCACCTGTCATGAGGTAACCCCCTAGCAGGTAACTACTTAGCTTTAATCGATAATTCCTGCCAGGATCTCCAAAAAATACGCTGCAAATAAGACATCACGACCGTGTTCGAACCTGTGACCTCTTAAGCAAAATGCAGATGGCTTAATCGTGACAGAAAGTTCCCCATATTTAAACAAAGTCAATAGGTGGGGGGGGGGGTGGGTGTGTTGGGTCGTTTAAACACCCCCCTCCCTCACCATACTTATCATATCAGAAACAACGTTTTGTACTAAGAACTACAAATATTGGTAAAACACGCCCACTCTTAGTGATTTTTCACACAAACAAGGCATCAAACTTTTCATCCAAGGGAGAAATTTACACGCGAAAATTGCACAAATGCCTTTTTTAAGGTAACGCGCTCCCGCACCCCCAAGGGAAACGTATCTACGACTTTGTTTTAAACATTACATTAGTATATGTAATCAAGACCCAGGAACTATACAACCTCCTCTTCTACCTTCAGCTAAACACCCTACCAGTGAGCCAATTTATACATAATATAACAATGAAATATGTTGTTTGTTGAGAAATTAAGGACTTATATTGACGATGTAAAGCACCATCAACTGTAGGCTGTCATTATGATAGTTCATTACGATAGGTCAGGGGTCGGGAACCCATGGCTCGCGAGCCAGATGTGGCTCTATTGATGGCTGCATCTGGCTCACAGACAAATGTTCGATTATATAAAAAAAAAATTATTTATACTCTTTGATCTACATATTAATTTCATATCAATATTTCATTCTACAAATGAGCTAAAGTCTACTGCAGCTCAGCATCAGAAGTCTTGTTAATGGTAAGAAATACTTATTATTGATTAGCAACAGCATAACAATGTTATTAAAAGGAATTCAGAGACATAATTATTGTACCGTTAGTGTTGAAATTACACAAAATGCACACATTTACTTGAATTTTTAGTTTTAAACATAATGTATGGCTCTCACATAATTATGTTTCAAAATATGTCCGTGGCTCTCTCAGGCAAAAATGTTCCCGACCCCTGCGATAGATCATTACGATCACTACAGTAAGAGCCCACTATTATTGTATAATGAACATTAAAATGTTAATGAAACCCACGTCCACCTGTTTCTGGTCTTAACGTGAAACCTGATATTTTATTTATGTTTGTCCCGCCGAAGACGGATGTGTCGGGCCATTGGCGCAAATAAACGGGTGACACAATGCATCTCCATTCTCTGGACTACATACTGCTAGAAATATAGTAGGACCATTGCCCTGCTACAAGAGAGATCCAGCGGGAGTGAGAGAGGGAATGAAGGCTGATGAAAAAGTATGATTGTCGTTATGTACTTTCTGCAAATAACTATTTGTGTTGAGATATCTTGTTTACACATGAAGTCTGTATCGGTAGTGAATAAGCACATTATCTTTATATTAAATGTGGCTTCATATTTATTTACAATATGGTACACAATTTTGGAATCAACAGGGAAAGCTCAATATTGGGAATACCCAATACAAAAGAACTACAGCGCCTTGAAACGATGCTCTCAACGTGGAAAGAAATGACTACTGGCCTAAATAACGTTTATAACAAACGTTACTAACCGGTGCAATTTTGCTGCAATCTTCCATTCATGACATACACGCTGAGAGTGCACGATATGAAATCTATTAATTGTGATGTATTACGTTTAGAAGTTGTAAAGTTGACAAAATGTTGTTGCACATTGCCATGTTTGCTCTATGATTTCATTTATTTTAGTTTTTGTTCTTGCTGGAACTCTCTTATAGCAGGACAATGACCCTAATAGATTTTCAGCAATGTTGTTCAGAGAACGGATATGCGTTGTGTCGTAGTTTCTTGTGCGCCAATTGCGCGATACATCCGACTTTGACGGTATGATTACAATAAGTAAGCTAACTAAGATCAAGTGTCATCTTCACACTGAAAGTTGGCCATTATTAATCCTCAAATTTCTCTTGTCCTGAGGGTACACTCTGACAAACGAAAGGTTACCCATCTTCTGATGATGTCAACATACTTATAAATAGCTGCCGTGCTCTCGCTCGTGAAGCTTAAACACTATCCTCCAGTTTAGTTTTTAGCAAAGTGTCACATCTTTTTTTAGACTGTCAAAATACCTGTTTTGTAATGTTTTTTTTTCCCGCATATGTGTTGTCATAGCCGGAAAGTGAAACAAAAGAATAGCAATATTGTAACCTGTAATATATGTGTCAAGAGGTGACTAAAGAGGTTTTGGAGGATGATGTTGGCTGTTCAATCCCGTAAGTCAAATCGACCCATTGACCAATCTGAAGTTAGATGCGTCAGGCCGAACGATATCACAGTGTAAATGTATGATATGATAACTTATTTTGTGTAAATGTATGATATAATAACTTATTTTGTTCTCCGGATTATATTTAAGTAACCAACAGGAATTTGAGAATGAATGTAGAGGATTAATAAAACATCTTTTTTATTTCTCTCATTATTTCTCTTTTCATTCCTAAATATATTCAAGCCATTCCGATTTTCTATTTCTTTTTCCATGAAACGCCCTCCATTCTTCTGTATAACCATAGATCCCCACAGATCACAAATTCTGTCCTCAATGATCCCCATCCAGTGACATATGACATACCATTGAATACCCGTGTCGTGGTTATGGAGGATGGTACAAACGAATTCATTATTTGAATTAAAAAGAACCCAATGATATATTATTTTCTGACTTACAGTCTGCACAGATGGCTTTTCGAAACTGGAGAATATGTTCAATACAATTTGTCATAAACTTCAAGAATAATTAAAGTACAGTGGGGTAGCCGAGTTTGTTGATATACCTTGCAGTGAAGTGGCGGGTACGTTAGCAAAACTAGGGACATTCATGTCACAAGTGAACTAATCACTGCGTTTGACAGTAAAACAAATTATCAAAAAGAATTGTAAAGAGTAGTGGATAAATACATGAGCAACAGCAAAGACAGGATTGCGTCTGTGGGTCTCACCAATGGCTCACTAGACAAACCACCCATGCAACATAAACCTTAGTAGATGACATGCCTTTATATTGAGGCTGTCTTCTTATAGAAGCCTCTTGGCACGCCATCTATGCAATCCCGTAGTCGTAACCTTCGATAACAGTTACCATGTTCTTCCGACAGGCCGACGTTGTGCTAGGACGGGCACGACGTGGGTGTGCGGAACAACATAGCAACTTGTCGCATGGATTAGAGTTGTGCCCTGATGTCGACGTCTGTTTCCAGCGGCATTAGACTCGAAACACCATCGAGTCGGATGGCTGTTGGAACAGAGGGTGAAGCACTTATGGGAATGCCCAAAGTACTGTGGGTCCAGTTTCTATTCAAGAATCAAGAAAGACAGGAAGAACGTTTTACCACCATCTATCTGCATATACGGAGACGCCATATACCTCATTGAATGGAAACACCAAACATAAATATTTAGATTACCAACATGACTCTGCCAGCTTAATTAGAATCCATGGAAACAGAATCGATTCTCAAAATACTCAAAATTGCAGACACTGCCAACAGATAGTCGAGACAGTGGAACACCACCTGATATCCTGCCATGTAGAACAAGATAAAAGACATAACATTCTGAAAAAAATGTCAATAACTAATAACATTTTATATAGCAACCACGTACAACTGAACATAAAAGCAGAGTTCTATAATGTGTCATTGAATTCATTAGCTGACCCTCACTTACTGGTGAATCAAAGACAAGAAGAGACAAGACATGAAAGTGGGTCACTGGCGCGAAAATGTTGAGAACCACTGCTCTAACAACTCATCTTCCACGAAATAAGTATGGATGTTTACATGATTATTCATACATGCGTGTACAAACATACAGGAATGTTCACAATTCGTGTACAAATACTTTAACAATACACAACAATACAGAACTCGTTTAGAGGATTCATAACGCTGGCTCCCAGGAGGATGGCCATTCTATCAGTAAAGCAATTCCTGGTATGAACAAAGTACTCCACTTGTTCGCCATATGTGTTTGTCAATACTGAGCGTTATTCCATGATTTTTTTCCCCATGCTTCGAGCAGGTCCTTCTCGAGAATAGCCCTTTACGAAAATCCAAAATAGCGTCGTTTATCTTGGCAGTTGCGACCTGTGTATGGTAAATTTGCATACACTCTATGGCAGTCAACCAATAAAAGCATGTCCCTGTAAATATAATACCTACTGGGTAATGGTAAAAAAGCCTTCTAAAATGACTTATTTGACTATTCCCTTGATTTTCATTGGTTTTCAAAGTATACTAGTAACTATTAAAACGCATTAGGATGTTGTTACATGCCCAACTGCACATGTTGAATTCATCATCAAGTGCCGTCTCCGCAACGAAGGTTGGCTGCAACGTATCTCCAATATCTCCTGTCTCTTGTCTTGGTGGTGCACTCTGCTAGACTGTAACCTGTCCATCGTGTGATGTTACTCTCCCACTTGTATCTCTGCCTACCTCTTGCTAGCTTCCCTTTGACTTTACCCTCAAGTAAGGTCTTCAATAGGGTGTCATGTCTTTTAATGTGTCCAAAGTATTTTATTTGCCTGATCTTTATTTCTCTTAGTAGTTCTTTCTTCATATTAAGTGTTGTTAGAACCTCTTTGTTTGTTTTCTTCTCTTTCCATGATGTTCTCCCTACTCTTCTATATACCCACATCTCAAAGACATCAATTTTGTCTTCTAATTGTTTATTTAGTGTCAATGTTTCTGAGCCATACATTAATATGGAATAGATGTAGCATTTTATAATTCTCATTTTCAACTTGTTTGTAATTTGTTTAGATATTAATAATTTCCTCATGTCATTGAAGGTACTTTTAGCCATTCCTATTCTCCTTTTAACTTCTGTTTCACATCTGCCATCATTTGTGACTATGTGTCCAAGATATTGATACTGTTTTACTGTGTTGAAATTAAAATAACAAAATATTATTTTGCACATTTATGAACCATTTGCCGAATCCAATCTGCAGTATTTAAAAAAAAATATAAAACCTTGGCCACTGAACATTTTGTCGGGCCCATGCTTGTTTGTTGGTTATGTGGCGTCTAGTAAGAATATGACTAATATTCGGACTTAAGCTACACGAGTGGAACGCGTTGTCGTATTGCTAGATCGCCGGTTTCAGAATCCTGAGGTCCCGGGTTCAATACGTGGTTTGGACAAGGATTTTTTTCAACAAGTGTTTTCAACAAGGATTTCCGCAACTCAAAAAATCCTCCTTGCCCTCCTAAACAGGAAAACACGCAGTAATGAAAGTTTAAGTTTAGGACTTCTTTTTTTGTGTGCAGACAGGAGGAGTGAAGTCTCCTTTGCACAATGTTTGCTATAATAAACCATGTGATTGAGCTGCTGTCTGAGTTGCTGTTTGGAAGCTGTTTGCGCAGATGCATCAATACAATATGACGAAATTGAGATAGTGTTGTTACACAAGGTTGACCAAGTCTGGCGCGGTCTTCGGTGGTAACTGTTGCCAGAAATCGTTGATGCAGCCTTACTATAGTGGACTGATCACAGTTGAAATGTCTGACAATTTCTCTGGTCGTCTTTCCACTGACAAGTATACCATCAGCTATCCATCGCTGTCGTAGTGTTAGACGAGGCATGAAGCCTATTACTCTTCTAAACTTTATTAATTCTTGTGTCCAAGTTCAACATGTTTTGACTTATAGTCATAAATTGCTTATTTTCTATTTTTCACGCGAAGCACGAAAAACGCAAAGGAAACATCACATCAACAAAACAATGCGAGTGTACGAACTTCATCACTTGCATGCGTTCTGGGTTGAAGAATCGTCACTTACAGAAACATTTTACGAATGAAAACAAATCACGTTTTCGATGCGTTTTTAATGGTTGCTAGTATATATTCAAAGTGATCAATGTAAATCACGTGAATAGGAAAATGGGTGATTAAGAAGGCTTGGTTTCCCATTAGTCAGTAGGTATTACATTGTCAACGATCAAGATGCAAAGCTTCGAAAAGTAGGATTACCCAACATGAGTGTGAACAGCATGGTGAGAACTGTTTTGTAGAAGGACTTGCTTACACACGCATTTCGGATGCTGAGACGGCCAATCTCTAACTCTCGGAATTATAAGACCTATTGGCTATGGGGAATCAAGCCTTCTAAAATAACTAATTTGACTACTCCCTTTAATTTAATCTGTCAGACAAAGTATAATCATATTGGCCTATGAAAACCACGAGAATAGTCAAATGAAACCATTAAGAGAGCTGGATTTCCCAATAGTCAGTAGGTTTTATATTTTAGACGGTCGTGGCCAGTTATCACATATTGTCTTATTTCGAAATTTAGCTACTCCAAGCAGTTTTCCTGTGATGAATAGAGGTCGTTCCATTATGTCATTCTTTGTTGATGCCAGCATGTCTCCATGGCAATGAATCAATCAAACGCCACACAGAGTGGCACCGACTGGCATAGGCGGTCGTCATGTTTATCCACAGCGAACTCTACTGTTCTGTTAATAAATTCCTTCTTTGATTTTCTCCCATGACATGATGACATCCCAGCGAACTATATTTGTTTGTCTTCCTCTGTCTTTTCTTCTCAAATTGATCCGGTCACAAACTTTGAAGCTTTACCTTTACCATCATAATGCGCTATTAATCTTGACAGTCTGCTTAAAAATTGTGTTCTAGTTTGTCTATTTAACTCTTGGTGGACCAGACATAAAACCAGCAAATAGGGAAAAGTGACAGAAAATATCGCTTGGTTCACTACGAGTTAATTCAGCATCTCTAGTGACCGCTTCAGTAGTTTTCATAACTATCCAGTGTATCTTCATTATTTTTTACAAAATCACATCTGAGTATCCAGCAGTGAACGCATATCTTTCTTAACTTTCTGGTTATCAGTCCATAGTTAATATTCAAAAAATAGTATCGGTTCAATGCAACTCCCTAGCACCATGGTTAACATTCAAAAAATAGTATCGGTTCAATGCAACTCCCTAGCACCATGGTTAACATTCATAAATTAGTATCGGTTCATCGGTTTATTGCAACTCCCTAGCACCATGTTTAACATTCATAAAATATGATTGTTCAATGCAACTCCCTAGCACCATGTTTAACATTCATAAAATATGATTGTTCAATGCAACTCCCTAGCACCATGTTTAACATTCATAAAATATGATTGTTCAATGCAACTCCCTAGCACCATGTTTAACATTCATAAAATATGATTGTTCAATGCAACTCCCTAGCACCATGTTTAACATTCATAAAATATGATTGTTCAATGCAACTCCCCTAGCACCATGTTTAACATTCATAAAATATGATTGTTCAATGCAACTCCCTAGCACCATGTTTAACATTCATAAAATATGATTGTTCAATGCAACTCCCTAGCACCATGTTTAACATTCATAAAATATGATTGTTCAATGCAACTCCCTAGCACCATAGTTAACTTTCATTGAATAGTATCGGTTCAATATACCTCCCCCCCCCCCAGGATTCTCCTTCCTCTACTTATTTTGGTTTGCGTTACTTCTCAGACTCCTGCTGATTAGCACAATGCAGTCTGGAAAACGGAATGCTTTATTTCATCATTTATTGATTAGCTGCACGATCTGCTCATGTTGTCTAACACATCTGACTTAAACATGAATACTGGGTCAATACCACTGAAATAAAAGAGGCGACAAATTCCACAATATACCTAGCACACAAGAGGGTCGTCTCCAGAAAACTCATCTACCCCGGACGCTGAAAGGCAACAAAGCGTTTAGCGAATAGATAGATAGATAGACTTGGTCAACCTGACTCAATGTTTAGCTGGAACACCTAAACCTACCCCCAAAACGTTCTTAATTGCTATTTACAACACATATAGCGGCTCAATAGTGTTGACAATCTGAGCTCCCTTTCCGGTCCTGATACACACGAGATCTCGCATGTGAAGTGTAACTGAAGGGACGTGAATGATAAATGCAATCAATCTCCTAAGTTTACATTAGGAAAAATGATTATAAGTACCATATATATATATATATATATATATATATATATATATATATATATATATATATATATATATATATATATATATATATATATATATATATATATATATATATATATGAGTGGAATCCCGTTGTAACATATTTGTGTGTTATTTAGAACCCATACAATTTATATGTAGTAACCACAATTCTCAAAAAATGATTATATGCATTAACGCATAAACTAGTCTGGGAATTTTAAAGTGTAGTTAAATCAATCAATCAAGTATATATATATATATATATATATATATATATATATATATATATATATATATATATATATATATATATATATATACACCACACACACACAATATACTATATATATATATATATATATACACCACACACACACAATATACTATATATATATAGCGTCATGTCATATATTCTTTCCAGAACGTAGTCCCCTTTCTGATTTCTCTGAACACTTCGCGATTCTGAGCCTGTTGACCTGCTGCAGCTATGGACATGTTTAAACAATATGATATACCACTGCACATTCGTTGTCTTGGGCACCCTCTTACCCTGTTGCCGGTAGCTCTGCCTTCAGCTATTAATCTTTCCATGCTTTTATGTCTATTTTTATGATCCCCCCCCCCCCCCAAAACAAAAACAAACTAAGTTTTCCTGTTATGATGTTGTTAAGAACCCAGCCCTCTTCGACGCATATTGATCTTTTTAGCTGTCCATAATATACGTAAAATTCTTATTCAAAATTTTGTCATTACTTAATTTTTCCGTTGGGGAGATGCAGGGAGGTTTCGAGTGACTTATGTTATGAAGGCCGCATGCCCTTGCTGTTGCCACGCCATGTTAAGGGTGGGTTTTTTAATTTACACTCCGACAGAAAAAAACAATGTCCTTACCAGGGATCGAACCCGCGGTCCATACGCTCTGAAAGAAGCCAAAGTTCTAATCTCTCGGCCATGCGCCATACTGCATGTCTGATAAACTGATAAACATTCAAACGATTTGATGATCTGTAAGGAAAGTCAATGAACCTTGTTTAGGTGCCACTCTTTTTTAATTTGTCCGAAAAAAAACCCAATTATCCCTCAAGGTAGCCATGAAGAAATAAAGTTGCGAACCACTGCACTAAACAATGGAAGTCAGCCAATGTTTCCATGTCATAGTAGATTTAGTGAAGTTATATGAAGACATGCATAGGAAATAAGAGAATGGATCATTGCAGATATACGGCATGATGTTTTATACAATAGATGATTATTGTAAAGTTTGGAGAGATCGATGTGGAGGTGCTCCAGTCAAGTTATCTTACAAAGAGGCTGTTGTTGTGTTGAGAACAATGAAACAGCACACGTGTTGTGGGTACGTTCTGAAAGTTCAATGACATTAATGTGGGGGAGGGGGGAATAGGCATACTATTTAATTTAAAACATTGCGTCAGGAGAACTAGTTTCATGGCTTTCCATTCATTCCCATAAGTGTTACATTTCTTTACATATGTAACTTCATGGATCTCTAGACGTAGGTAGTAATGTGTATTTGTAAAAGGAATTCATTTCTCTCCTTGTGTATTAATGGAAATTAGTGTCTTTACAGAAGTAATATACGTCTTCTGAGTGCTTCTTCTCAAAATAGTATACATCGTCTATGGTGGATTCTTCTGGGTTGTTAAAGCCCTTGAGGAGCCTCTGCATTGCACAAAAGATATGTGCTCTGATGCTTGTAGTTCCTAGGGATCAAATTCATTCATTCATTCATTTTCTTTTTGTGATGAAGTTAGCGCATAGGGCAGAGGTCAGATCTCTCCAATTCTATCTGTTCAAAGCTATTATGTGCAGTTCTTGAATAGTATGAATATTGGTTGTTTTACTTTCTCTAAGTATTGTTCTTCTGAAGGGATCAAATAAACAGAAGTAATTTCAATTCTCTCTAGGTATATTCATAGAGTTACTGTTGTGCACATACGTTATTTGATTCCTCTATTGACGCATTATTGTGCACATACGTTATTTGATTCCTCTATTGACGCATTATTGTGCACATAAAGTAATATCATGATGTCTGGGCGTGCGTATTCATCGAATTTATTTTGTTCACGTAATTTCATGACGATCAAATCGTATTCGTAAATGTTTGTTGTGCACATTAGTAATTTCATGACTCTTCATCATCATCAGGTGCCATGCCGGCTGGCGTAGGCGGTGATGGCTCTCCACAGCTCTCTGTCCACAGTATTATGTATCAAAGTCGTTGTTGTTTCCTTGCCGTGCCAGGTTGTCAAACTGTCTCATATTTTCTCACGTTGTCGCCCTCTGTCTCTGGTGCCTTCAGTCTTGCCTGTTGTGATTATGTTCTCTAAACCTGCCTGTCTCATGAAGTGGCCAAAAAAATAAGATTGCCTTTTTCTTATATTGTTGATTAAGGTCCGTGTAGAGGTGTTGAACGATTCTTCATAAGTATCCATAACTGTTAAATGCTTTAGATAAGTAACATCATTGCTGTCTCAAAGGGCTCAAAAGGCGTAAGGATTGACTTAATTGTACTCGGATTATGTGTGCTCTGTCCCTCTCGACGAAGCGGCACGCCGTTTTCCGAGACAAATACTTATAAAGCGTACTCCGCAGCTTCAAGCGTTAATGCCTAGAGATCTCTTTAAAAAACCACTTTATAATCAAGACCACGCGATCCTGATCGGAACCTACGACCTATTGAGTATTAAGCTAACGTTAAAAAAAACAACAACACACTACGCCTTGAAGGTCTTGTGTCGATGGGAGTTGTTATGTGTATAATTAATTTAATCGTTCTTCAGGTGTATTATTTATGCTAAATTTCTAAAATATATGAATAACTTCATGTATATCCAGCTGTATCCACGGATGCTAAATACCATTACATAAAATGTTAATGGTTGCCCAGATATATCCACGGATGCTAAATTTCTGTACATAGAATAGTTCATAAATGTCGAGAAGTATCTATGGATGATACATTTCTTTTTATAAAATGCTCATGGCTGTCCATGTGTATCCCCGGATGTTAAATTTCTTTACATAGAAATGTTCACGTCTGTTGTGTATCCACGGATGCTAAATATCTTTACATAATTTCTCTTCATGACTGTCCACGTGTATCCATGCGTGTTAAATGTTTGTACAGATGTAACTATGATGCAAGATCTGTAAAACTGGTATATGGCCAAAGGATTGGAAAATATCAGTGTGTATCCTTTTACCAAAAAATGACAACCTACAATTATGCACTTTCTTCAGAACTAACATTAAAATAAATAATGATATATAATAATATCTTAAAGAAGGGGAATTAATAGGCTGTAAGGCCATCCAGGAACTAAGGCTGCAGGCAGCGGACCGCATCATATGGAGAACCAAAACCTCTGCCCTATGAGTCGCTTGCGGCACAAAAGGAACAAACAAACAAACTAATCAACAGAACTATCGCTTTGATGCGTCAAGCTAGACAAATACTATTGCATATAATGAAGGTAATGCAAAATAAGAAAGAAACATATGTTATTGATGCACATGTAGTTTTTAGATCCAGCTGAGGCACCAAAAATCATATCTTCAACATGAGAATAGTTATAGAAAAGTTATGGGAATTCAACATAGACCGACATGCATGTTTCATCGACTACAGCAAGGAGTTCGCTTGTGTAAATCAACAATTATGGAAAATTATGGTCGACATGGGATTCCCAATACATCTCAAATATTTCATCGCAATGCTGTATTACGAATATGAGGCATCAGTAAAAGTGGACGGTACAATATCAGAAGTGTTTAATGTACAGAAAGGAGTTAGACAAGGATGTACACTATCACTTTACCTGTTCAACATCTACTTTGAAAATATAATGAGAGATGTAAAATACGACGTGATATATGTTGACTTCCAAGCTTTTACTATCGGCCGTCATAAGTTCCCAAAAATCAGATATGCTGACAACACAGTTCTCTTAACAACAGACGAAGATGGTCTAAAGTAAATGTTAACTAGTAACAAAAAATACAGGGAAGCCCAAAACCTGTCTTGAAATATGAAAATTCAAAAATTATGACATCGGATATAGTGAAAGAACAACCAAAGATAATAATTGACAATTTCGAACTAGTGGATGTAATAGTTTTCGAGTATTTTGCACAAATATAAATAACTTAGGAGACTGCGCTGTATAAAGCAAGAGAAGAATTGCAATTGCGACATTGAAACTGGCCCAAATTAACAATCTTTGGCGAGGTAGCAGCAGCATAACTAAACTATGTATGATCAGAAAATTCGTATTTCCAGTGGCAATATACAGCTGTGAAGCATGGACATTAAATACCCAGTATCAAAGAGAATAGCTGCTTTCGAAATGAGATGCTACAGAATAATTTTACGTATACCACGGACAGCTAAAGAGAGAAATCAAGAAGTGTTAAGATCAATAAACATCGAAGATTGCTGGCTCCGAAACAACATCGTAACAAGAAAGCTGACATTTTTTAGGCCATATAGAGAGACAAAGAGAGAGAAGATAGTGACACGTGAGATGAAGTGCTTGAGGAAAGCTGCCGGGGTCATCAGGCTTTATAGATTGCGAAATGAACATATTCGGGAAATAATAGGAATAATGTACAGATTACATAGAGAGAGAACAGATCAAGTGGTTTGGCCACATTATGAGAATGCATCATGAAAAGTTGCCCGTTCAAGCATATAACCAAATGAGATCAGGGTACAAGGCCAGAGGAAGACCACGGAAAAGATAGATAGAAAACGTCAGGGACATCCTGAACAGATACGATCATAGCACAGCGGAGGTCACACATATGGCTTTAGAACGCAAGCTCGAGCTCCAATCACTCCTACGATTAAAAACGGCAAGAGTTGATCACTAACCACCTGTGGAAAGACAATAAACAATATACAATAGAGAGACATTACAGCATGGAAGGATTAATAGGCGAATGCAGGATTAACGGCAACAGTGGAAGAGGCTGCGAAGACGACTATTGTGCAGTGGTATATCAGATTGTTTAAACATGTCTTCGGCATGTCAACTCGCCAGATTCGCGGAGTATTCAGAGAATCCATAAGGAAGACCACATTCTGGAAAGAATATGTCACATGATGACAGATGTTATTTTACTACTGTGTGGATGTGTCAATGCGTGTTAAATGTATGTACACATGTAACCGCATGACTCTCCAGGTGTATCCATTGATGCTAATTATTTGTGCAGAAGGATCTTTATGAATCTCCATATGCATCCTTAGGCACTGTCATGGCATTCGGACATTAAAGGGTGCCATTTCGCATTTTTTATGTGTTCTTTTGATTTATCCTGTTATGTTACTCCTTATAATCGTTTTATTTAATATTTAGTTCCTGCAGACTTCGTATATTGCACTCTTCGTTCCAGAGTGCTTCGTATATTGTTGTGACATTCAGTGTTGTTTTAATATCACACAACATATGATTATACCATCATCCAAGACGTGGTTATACCATAAACCAAGACGTGGTTATACCATAAACCAAGACGTGGTTATACCATCATCCAATATGTGGTTATACCATCACCTAATATGTGATTATACCATCGTCCAATATGTGGTTATACCGTTATCCAATATGTGGTTATACTCTAATTAAATATGTGGTTATACTATCATTCAATATGTGGTTATACCATCGTCAAATATGTGATTATACCATCGTCAAATATGTGATTACATCATCGTCCAATATGTGGTTATACCATCATTCAATATGTGGTTATACCATCATACAATATATGGTTATACCATTATCCAGTATATGGTTATACCATCATCCAATATGTGGTTATACCACCATTCAATATGTGATTATACCATCATATAATATGTGATTATACCATCGTCCAATATGTGGTTATACCATCATTCAATATGTGGTTATGCCATCATTCAATATGTGGTTATACCATCATTCAATATGTGGTTATACCATCATTCAATATGTGGTTATATCACCATTCAATATGTGGTTATACCATCATTCAATATGTGGTTATACCATCATTCAATATGTGGTTATACCATCATTCAATATGTGGTTATACCATCATTCAATATGTGGTTATACCATCATTCAATATGTGGTTATACCATCATTCAATATGTGGTTATGCCATCATTCAATATGTGGTTATACCATCATTCAATATGTGGTTATACCAATATCCAGTATCTGGTTATACCATCGTCCAATATGTGGTTATACCATCATTCAATATGTGGTTATACCATCATTCAATATGTGGTTATATCACCATTCAATATGTGATTATACCATCATCAAATATACAGCTATACCGTCATCCAGCGTATGGTTATACCATCATCCAATATGTGGTTATACCATCATTCAGAATGTGGTTATACCATCATTCACTATTCTTGATTATAGAACAGGCTAACTGCTGCTTTAAAAAAAAAAATAACGAACCACAAACTAGAACTAATAACGGCTAGTAGCTTGGATTTGCTGGCTTTCCAAATATCTAGCGCTAAACCACGCCGCATGTAATGATGATCTTTTGCTATCACGATGTATCTGATTTTCTATCTACAACTTGCATTTAGCAGATTGCATACATTTTAGCTTCAGTCCTTTGATGTTGGGTCTCTTTCATCAAGTTCACAATGTATTAAGTTCAATTTTGAACAGTGACACTGATGAGAAGAGTAATTCTGAATACTGATTTTTTTAAAATAGAAAATAAATGCAATGCACGATTGCGAATTATAGTACAAAAATGGAAATGTCAAGTCAACTCAATAATGTATAATGTCTAATGTTTTAAAGCTTAAATAGAATAGGAAGTTTTTGCAATTTTCCTTAATATATGACACCAGAGGTTGGCAACCTTTAGAGGTTGGTAAAGTACAGCCTACTGATCAAATTCAGTCCACCAAGCCATTTGGTATGGCCGTCTAAGCTGATTTGAAAGTACGAAAGTGTACTGGTTCTAGAGCTTAGAAAGTACTACTTTGAGCTTCAAAGACTAAGAAAATTTCTTCTTTGCCGCATATCACACACAAGATCTCAATCAGGCCCCCGATCCAAATAAAATGCCCACCTATGCATTCATGGTTGGTTGGCCGAGTTTAACTTTTCTCGTATGGTATGGTGGAATTTTTTTGCGGTCCCTGGGAGTTTTAATATTTTCTGATTTCGATGGCTAGTACATATAGTACTTTCACACAACCTTAGAGAGCCAGGAAAAAAAATTGCTTTGTAGGCCGAATTTGTCCGTATTTTTTCCTATCCCTGTATTAGGCGAAAAAGCATAATACAAATATAGATATATGATAACGGAGTCAGAGATTACATAATGACATTGGAATAAGAAACTAAAATGAGAATTTCTATAATTAGAGCCATTGGTTGTTATGGTGATTTAACTGTTCACACGTCTTTTCCATATGGAGCATATATCTTCGATAAAACTCTTTCATCTTGTCTTAGTTAATTCTTATACTTCTTGCTATTTCTTACATATTACTTCTCTTTATGCTTATTACACTTTTAACCATATGTTTTTCAGTTTCAAATCTTCATGCTTGCTCCGGTACAGTGTCCGTCTTGCAATTGTGCTTGGTTGTATGCATCGTCTATCTTCAACACCATCTACTATTTTCTCTTTAACCGTGATTCACTCATTGGTGGACTATGCCGTTTAAGGTTAACATTACAATATACATTATACCATTTGTATTATCGATTACACAGTGTGATCAAACTTTAATGGCTGATTATTCTCAAATTTCATGATCCATTTGTGTTTATAGTTTCGTGTGTTTATTTCGATCTTCAGGAATGAAGGGTAATGGAACTCTTTTATTTGTATGCAATTTGGATACGTGGCTTTCTCTAGGATTTTACTTCACACCAAAATTCTAAAACTCTGATCGGTGTACCATGCTGTGATTAGAAGCTTCTTTAGGTGATATGCCCTTAGCAAAACTTTGTCATCACTGCCGTTCTGTAAGCCTCTCGGTTATGTGCATGCTGTCCAGTCTTTTCCAGTATTATGTTGAGAAGGTCTTTGATAGTAGTGCGCATCGTAGTCTTAGTCTGCCTTTTTTCTCTTCCCTGGAACTTTTCCTTCCATGATTAATTTTTCTAAGCCATTGTGTCTATTTATATGTCCAAAATATGTTAGTTTGGGTTTTTGTTGTTGATAATTTTGAGAAAAAGTCTTCTTGACACTGTGAGGAGTATGTGAATTTGAAGAAGTCGGAAAGAGCAGTGCATGGGCGGATGTAGACACTGAGAAGAAATCACTGACTAAAATAATAATACAACTAGATAAAGCATGTCGAAAATGGACGGGTTTCAGAGCCCAGGTTACAGTACATGAACTTGCCCAGCTACACTCGAAACCACAAGACATAATTATATACACAGATGGCTCATTTAACAGAAATACAAATAAAAGCGGTTGGGATTTTCTTGCCTACAGAAACGGCGTGAAGTTGGTTGAGAAATCTTCAGCATATTCAACTGTCACATCGAGCATGAGGATGGATATAGAGTTACAGCAGCTCTTAATTGGTTGATAACTGATACATCTTCTTCTTCTTTCGTTCACTTGAAACATGTCTATATCTGTAATTCTGTCTCCTTAATAAAACTCACTGTCTTTTGTAGTTCATACAGTGTCCCATAGAGTTTTGATTCCAGTGTTGTTTCCTCTGGCCAATATGTCTGCCTCAGCGTTTCATGCTCAGAACACTCTTGAAGTATATGTTTGGCACTCTGTGCTGCCTGTCCACATGTACACATGGCTGTGTTGCCAATCTTGAACTTTGTATACATGTGACTGCGGAGTCGGTTGTGTCCTGTTCTGAGACCTAGAATTATAACTTGTTCTGGTCTGTTCATAATATGATAGTCATCTTGTGTTGTTGTTTGTGGCTTTCTTATTGACTTGATCATCTGTTTTTCTGATGGATGAGGAATATCCACAAGATATATGGGTCAGAGTATACACAGATCGGTCAGCACAGAATGCCGTGAGGAATGGAGGTGCAGGTGTATATATAGAATATCCACACAAGCCTAGAGATACAATCAGAACACCAACAGGAAAATTCTGCAATAATTATGATGCAAAAATCCAGGCAATTAGTGTGGCAGCTAAAAAAAACTGCTGAACTCCAACTCTGACCTACAGCCTGTGGTATTCCTGACAGATGCAAGGTCAGTGCTTCAAGCTCTCCAGTCTGAAAAACTAACAGACTTGAAAAAACTACTTAGCGAATTGTCTTACCAGTATAGGGTAACCATGCAGTGGATACCCTCTCACTGTGGAATACCAGGAAATGAAAAAGCAGACCAACTGGCTAAGGAAGGTGCTGCCGAAGACCAACCAGATATACCAATCACCTACCATCAGAAAAAACTGATACATCAACACACGCGGTAATACTCACAGACTCTCAAAGCATGTTGCGCAAGATAGAAAAGTTCATGCTAAGAAAAGAATGGTGGGACTTATTCAACAACTCAATTGTCCATAGCATTACATGGATATACTGTCCTGGTCATGCTGGGGTCAGAGGAAACAAGAGAACCGACTTATTGGCAGGCAATTCGGCGATAGACAGCACAATGCTGAGAAGAGATAAAGCAGACTTGATCAAGGCAGTAATACATTCATTTAAAGGTGAAAATGTTGTCAATAATATACAAGGGCACTTAATCATACAAAGAGATACAAGGATACTTACAGAGAATGTTAGAAATGGGAATATCTAGAGGGCAGGGAAGAAAAAGTAAATTTTTTGGAATGCCCTGAAGAACACGCAATCAACATTTGACCAGGACTCTGAGTCTACAAACACTGCGATAGCTGCTGGAACGGAGGTCGGAGCATTTATGGGAAAGGCCCACGCGCCGTGAAGCCAGTTTCTAATCAAGAATGACTTGTAGGTTGTGATTTCATTTCAGTTGAACTAAAGACCTACCAATAATATACTTTTTTGGAGTAAAATAGCAATTTAAAAAATATATTCTTCTTCTTCTTCTGCGTTCATTCTCAAACTTCTGCAGATTAGCAGGATGTAGTCCGGAGAACGGAATGCGTTGTGTCATGGTTTACAGCATTGCTACGATATTTGCGCCTTTCGGCCTGACACATCCGACTTCAGCATGGCTTTGGGTCACTGACCCTATATGGGATTGGGCAACAACTCCATCCCATAACCTCCTTAGTCGCCTTTTACGACATGCATGAAAGGTACACAGTGTTGATATTCATTGCTCCCCTTTCGGGTCCCGGCAACACACAGGCGAAAGAAAATAAAATGAAAAAAAAATATATTACCTTGTGGCTTTTACAAAAGGATAGCCTCACTGTGTATTAGTATGATCTGCTAGATGTTTGATGTTGTGTGATGTGTTTTCTGGTAAACCACTTGTGAAGCCGTCAGATCTCATATGTCGTTTAGTTTTAAGACATCATTCCTCAGTTCCACAAATGTATTTTAATTTTGAGAGGTTCAAATTTCTGGTAGTCACTTTTGCTGTTTCTCACTATTTGTTGAAATTGCGACCTCACGATTTGATGTTAGACATTTACAAAATATTTTTACATGTTTTTCTTTTCTTTTATATCCATACAATTTCCAATGCAATAACATTTACACTGGAAATAAAATTTTATGTGGAAGAATTTATCTGTTAATCCCTCTATGCTCATGTTGCTATGAAAGTGTATATGTTGCTGCCTAGGTATATGTAGGATTCCACCTCATAAAGAGTCGTTTATCTCGGTGATTCTCAACCGCCGGGCCGCGGCAGCATGTCTAAGGGCCGCGATATCTTCTTGAATTATAGTTATTTATAAGTACGGTATATAGGATTTGTTTGGACTAGTTCCTGGTCTTGTCAAAATATTATGTTTATTTGTTGGCGGTCACTGGAAGGTTGAGAAGTACTAGTTTACCTAGTGTAAACTGGTTGTGGTGTTAGCACGGGCTCAGGTATTCTCATTAACATGTCTGTGTTTGTCATTAACGTCTTTTATTTTCATAATCTATCCATGTTACCTGTACATAGTGACGTCTCTTTCTTTTGACTTATATGGTGTATTAACTTGTTTAATCTGTGGATTAGTATGGTGTGATACAGAAAACGTGGATCGCGTGGCCATATTGCTAGAACGCCTGCCTCATAAGCCTGATGTCGCCATATGCCTAGAACGCCTGTCTCATAAGCCTGATGTCGCCATATGACTAGAACGCCTGTCTCATAAGCCTGATGTCGTCATATGACTAGAACGCCTGTCTCATAAGCCTGATGTCGTCATATGACTAGAACGACTGTCTCATAAGCCTGATGTCGCCATATGACTAGAACACCTGTCTTATAAGCCTGATGTCGTCATATGACTAGAACGCCTGTCTCATAAGCCTGATGTCGCCATATGACTAGAACGCCTGTCTCATAAGCCTGAGGTCGCCATATGCCTAGAACGCCTGTCTCATAAGCCTGAGGTCGCCATATGACTAGAACACCTGTCTTATAAGCCTGATGTCGTCATATTACTAGAACGCCTGTCTCATAAGCCTGATGTCGCCATATGACTAGAACACCTGTCTCGGAAGCTGAGGTCCCAGGTTCAATTCATGATTGGGATAAGGATTTTTGTCTTTCGGAGGTGAAATAAAAAAATAATTCTTCCTGTACACGTCGCGGCCGGCGACAGCTGTGGCAGAGTGGCCTTTATTCTACCTACCTATCTACCTACCTACCTTTTTATCTACTTACCTATACGATGTGGCCCTTATCTGCCTTTCGGCGTCAGGGGTAGAAGAATACTCTGAAGATGGCCTTCCTCTGTGCTGTTTGTAAGCCTGTTCCTGTGGCTTATTTGATATCTATGATCCATCTTTTACATGGTCTGCCTCTGGCTTTATAGCCGTTATGTCTATGTGTCATGGCCATCTGTGACATGATGTCTGTTGGTAGTCTGGAAGCGTGTGAAAACCAATATATCTGTTGGCTTTTGATGTGCTCCAATACTGGTATTGTTTGTATATGTTTGATGTTATCTTTTCTAATTTTATCTCTTAATGACACTCAGAGTATTCTTCGTAGACATGTCATTTCTGTTGCACTATTTTCTTTTGATTTGTACTGTCATTCTCCAGGTTTGGCACCGGTAGGATAATGATGGGATAATAGTAGTCTTGTATAATGCAACTTTAGTGTCTATGTTTACATTTTTGTTCTTAAAAATACGTGTCGTCTGTCTTAGAATCTGGTATGTTTTGTTGCATCTATTTTGTATCTCTTTGCTATTTTTCCCGTCACTCGATATAATGCTACCTAAGTAAGTGAACTCCTATACCTGTTTAAGTTGTTTATTATCGATGGGGATAGTGATATTTCTTTCTTTGCTACTGCCATTATTTCGGTCTTTTCAATATTAATTTTCATGTTGAATTTTCGACATGTTGTGTGGAGTCTGTTCATATGTTCTTGCAACTGTTCTTCTGATATCGCTATTAGTACTTGGTCGTCTGCAAGGAGTAGTTCGTTCAATTTGTCTTTTTTGTTATACCACTCGTAGGAAACAATGACATTTTTTTCCACAACAAAAAAGCCTCCGTGCACTCCTTAACAGGAAAATACTCAGTAATGAAAGAAAGAAAAGTTTTATTACAGAGAACGGAATGCGTGGTTGTCAACATCTACGACTTTCGATCTTTGATAAATCTAACATCAGAATGGTTTGTGGGCTACTTGGACATGTTTGCACGTGGCAGCCAATAATACTTCATTAGACGCTGTTTATGATATGCATGAGTGATAAATACTAAATAAAGTGCAAAGGTTATTATTAGGTCTTAACTATCAATGTTAAAAATAAATAACTGGCAATAAATCAAAGAACAAGGATTTTATTCCACGTTACGGTCCAACAGGGACCTTTCTCAAGAACCACATAACAGTGGGGGAAAAAAACCACACAAAATTATAAAATTATTTAAAACTGTGTTAACGTGGAAATGTTTTGTAGGGAGAAAAACATGTCCAAGTCATCGCAGTTTTACATATTTTTATGGTTTTTTGTGGTTTTTGATTTTGGTCATGTGTTTCTTGAGAATGGTCCGTGTTGTAACGTTGCGTGGAAAAAAATTCAATGTTGTCTGGTTTATTGCTAGTTATTTATTTTTAACATTGATAGTTAGGATCTAATAGTAACCTTTGTATTTTATTTATTATTTGTCACTTATTCGTTTGGTTACTGCGACACTTTTCATTTTGTCGGACATCCTCTGACATTTTGGTTATTTATATTTATGATATGCATGACAGGTGACAGTGTTGCTATTCTATGCGTTATTTTCGGGCTTCCACAGAACACGGACGTAGCTATTATTGATTTAATAAATTAATTACCCAATTAAATAACGAGATCGTGAGAAGATGCAACTCCGCCTTATTGCAATTCTCCATCTCAAAGGGTCAATTAGTCATGGTAAACTGTACAACTACACTTTCATATACCTCATGATTTTCATGCCACAAGTATCTCTCTCTCTCTTTCTCTCTCTCTCTCTCTCTATATATATATATATATATATATATATATATATATATATATAATTGATTTATTCTCAATTTTGCTGATTGTTATAGTTTATCTGCTTTATATTAATATCTTTATACGTTTATGAGGACTACTGTCCTGACACATCACTTCTTTACTATGGTTCCTTTTACTGCTCTGAAATCAAATTGTTTTTCTACTATTTCGGTATTTGTTTTATTTTTATACCATACTTGGAATATAATAGAGTCGGCATGCAAACTGTTGAAATACGGCGTAGCATGGTTCATTAAATAATTGCCCAGGCTGAGCACAAAGATGTAATTTATATGACTTAAATAACTGCACAGACTAAGCAGGGCCAGTCGCACCTACGTTTTGAGAGACTTGAGAGAATTCAAAATGAAACGATGCGGACTCCGCGATTGCACATGTGACACACCCTGTGTGGCTATGATATTTCTCTTTGATTTTCCGAGCATATTTCATAGAATTGATACGTGGCGTGCTCGTGCATACTGTGAGTTCTGACACAGAACACCTACTACACAGAGAGCTATCTCGTGTGAAGGGAAGCCAGCCTCAAGAGAGGTATAGCGTGGATAGGTCGATACCGAGGATACCGTTAAACATATCTGCGCTCCAGAAGACATAACTCCTGGCGAATAATGGATACCTATTCTTACGCTCTTTCAAGAGGCAGTCAAGACCTTCATGTCACTCAATAGAGAGTGTTTAACGGTATCCTCAGCACGACCAATCCAGAGTTGCCTCTTGAGCCTGCTTCCCTTCACACGAGGGAGTTCACTGTGTAGTGGGTGGTCTATGTCAGAACTCTGAGGTATGCACGGGCACGGAACACATCAATAGAGTGCAGTGAGCGTGTATGCTGAGGTCAAGGCACTAATTTGCGAACATGCCGACGACACAGATGTTGTAATGTACACGGATGGGTCGGTCATCCGTCACCACCGATGCGCATGGACCTTTACTGCCAGATCACACGGAAGAACAGTGCAGGAAGTTAGTGGAGCCTTTACCGCAGCAACAAGCAGTCTCACAAAGGAAGTATTTGCCGTAACGTAGGCACTTGACTGGCTGGAATCGCAAGCCTAAATTCCCATGCGTGTATACGAAGTGACTCAATGAACATGATTCAGAAAGTCAAAACAGGTCATGTACGTAGGGGATGGGTGGAGTCTTTGGAGAGTGCTAGAATGCGAGCACCACTACGGAAACTAACCCTTACTTTGTCCCCGGACATGCGGAAGTGGAGGGAAATTAACGGGCCGACCAATTATCTACCCTCGCCACCACACCAGATGGTCAGCTTATGGACCGAGCAGACATACTCATTACTATTCGTGAGTCCTTACGATCAGAGAATTTTGAGATGAATGAGTATGAGACAATATCGAGAATGCGCGAATTTGGAGTCAGGATGGGCGTGACCCGTAGAGAAAACCTGACTTAGATTTCAAAAAGCAGTTAACCAATATAAAACCAGAACTATCAGCTGTTATACCCCGAGAGATTTACTGAAGCAGAGATCTGAGCACCCATGGACATGTCCGGTGTGTGAGAGGATAATCAGCATATCTAATACCTACCGTAACCGGCTAAGCACAAAGCTGCAATTTATATGACTTAAATAACTGCACAGGTTAAGCACAATGATGTGATTCTATGATTGAATATCATCTACAAAGACGAAAAATGCATCATATATATCACGATCATCAGGTGCCGTTCCGACTGCCGTAGACGTAGATCATGGATCTCCACAACTATCGTTTTTCCAGTATGTTTGATCAGGGGCGCTGTTAACTCCTTGCTATGCCACGATAGTCGACTATCTAATATTTTCCCACGCTGCCACCCTCGATATTGCTTATATCTTACCCTCTAACAATATATTCCACATCTCTCCGTCACATAACGTGACCAAAAATATAGACTTTCTGTTTTTGATATTATTAAGTAACCTGCGATATCTGCGCCTTTCAGCCTGACATCCGACGTAAGCGTATAAATTAATGTGCAGTGAGTTTGATAATGGTCATGTTAAGTGCGGTCTGTTTTAGATCGCTGAAGATCTCCTACAACCTGTGCAGGTATGTGCAGGTACACTAGATTAGATGATGTCTGATCGTGCAGAATCTATTCTTTGGAAAGCCTGCCTGATATTCTCTTATTTGCCTATATCATCTTTCAATTTATTTAAAACAATCGTGTTTAGTATTTTATTCTGGTACTGATAATGTCACTGTTCTCCTGTAATCTCTCTTGTACCTTGTATGTTTCATCTGCTACGTAATTTAACCAGAGATCCCCCTTTTCAGTCTGTTAGTATCTTTTTTCTCTCATATTTATCGAAAGGCATTTTACTTTAACCATATTAAATGTGTTCTTATTGGCTCTCTGATTCTCTCATCTGGGGCGTCTGCTTTTCCGACATTTTATAAGGTTCATCAATTCTTTGTTTCTGTTCTTATGGGGCTGTCTATACATCCGTAGATTATGTCGACAAAAATGCTTATGAACAATTTTGACAGTTGTTTAAAAGTGGGTTGGGGTTGACTGTTGACATTCCAACAAATGTTGTTTGTTTTAAATACACCATTGACATTGTTTGATTTTGATAATTTATACAGAAGACCTGTAAAAAAAATATATCCCGGGCGTCTGCTTACTGTCTGCAATTTTTTGTGTGGAGGAGGGAGCGGGTCGGATTGGCGGGTACCATTTTTTTGACATAGTTAAACAAGTGGGTCCCGAATTCTTAGCCGCCTGTTTTTGGGGTAAAAAAATAAGGGGAAAAATGTTGACTTAATTGATGTACAGTCCATATGTCCTTCTGTCCATCCAACGCATGTTATATACTTTCCATTGTGCCATCTATTTCTGTTCACTTTTTGTCATCTAGTTTTCTTCCTAGTATGTGTTGGGTGGGAGCTATGACGCGACCGAGTGACAGTAGAAGACCTGTTCTCTGAATTAATTAGAACGTCATTTGTTCCTTTTCTTGATTATTCCATGTGTTTTCAGTTGGCCATTATTTATATACTTGGAATCGCATGCCAACAATAGCCATCGTTACTCCAAGTATTAAATAGCAACCAATGGAAAGCGTGACAAGTCAAAAACGTACCGAATGAAGGCTTGTTTACATTTTGCAGTTACTATCTAAGCATATTCATTTGTGAGCTGGTCCCTACTTTCTTTTACCTTAAACTAGTCTATGTAGTTATCTTCTTCTATATTCTTTTGCTTTCCTTCTCACACTCCTGCTGGCTAGAAGAATTTATCACACGGTCATGTAATTATAATTTGTATATCTTTTCAATTTCATTTTTGCTTGACTCAGCAGAATGTATCATCAATGATGCCACATTTACTCCATGTTTTCATGGCGTGTTGTGAGCTCTAACCCATATGTGATCGATATCGTTTTCTGTTCTGTAATCTGGTTATCTCTATGTGGACTTATGCGTTCTTTTATGTTGAAATGCGCTTCCTCCTAACATTAATTGCTTTGATATGCGAATATTGTCTCAATCCCATTAATTTACACTGTCCATATTTCCCTGAAACAGCTATTATTCACCTATAGTTTTACATTAGTAGACTGAAACAACATTGTGACTAGTCTAGCAAACCGACAGTGTAAAACCAAAACGCTCTTAGGAAACATGGAGAGTTCTCAGAAGTCAGAACTTGTTACAACAGAAATGCTTGTCTACGTACAATTCTCGGAGTAACAATAAGAAAAATAACTAATATCTGGAAATCAAAAGATCTAGGGACAAGCACTAAACTAAAGCTATTTAACTCATGTATTGTATCAGTGTTAACGTATGGTAGTGAAAGCTGGAAATCAACTCAAGCAACAGACAACAAACTAAACAGCTTCGAAAACAAATGTCTTTGCAAACTGATAAACATAAAATGGAGCGACTTCGTCACAAATAGTGATCTAAGAGACAAAACACACCACGAAAATGTTTCAAACATCATAAGACAACGAAGATGGAAATATTTTGGTCATGTTTTACGACTAGGTGTAAACAGAATAAACCAACAAGCCCTTATGGTAAAAGGGTAAAAGAAAATGAGGAAGACCAAAAACATCCCTTGGAAACACCATTCTTAAAGAAGGGGAATTAATAGGCTATAAGACCATCCAGGAACTAAAGCTGCAGGCAGCGGACCGCATCATATGGAGAACCAAAACTTCTGCCCTATATGTCGCTTGCGGCACGAAAGGAACAAACAAACTAACTAACAATAAGAGAAATAATCAGAAATGAAAACATTCGAAGACTAACAAACACAATACCAATCCTGGACTACATCAGAAGACAACAGATTAAGTGTTTCTCACATGCTTCCAGACTACTATCAGATAATGACCTGCAAAAAGCAGTGCTAACAGGCATTATGGATACATCAATGCCAAGAGCAGACCATGCAAAAGGTGAATCACCGAAATAAAAGAATATATACAGATAAACACTAATCACTCATAAAGGCCATCTCCAGAGAACTCTTCTACCCTTGACCAACTTGACACTACATGACATAAATGGATATAACGCGAAAAGAAAAGAGTATTACATTTAGGCGCCCTATTACAATTGTACATTCTCTCCCCCCGTTCCCCCCCCCCGTATCTCCATTTTGCTATGTGATATGCGATGTTTACACTTTACTTAATATATTTTATTGTTTAGCATTGGGTAACTGTTCTTCTTCTCTTCTTCTCGTTCGAAGTTTGACATGTCTACACAGCAAGTCCTGTTTTCCTAATAAATGCTGCTGTATTTGAAAGCTCCTCAGTACATACATCTTTCTGTGGATATCCATCTTTGTGGGCCAGTGTTCTTCCCTTAACTGGTTTAGTGTATTGCAGTCTTGCAGGATATGTTCAGTGGTCTGTGCTGCTTGCCAACAAGGACACAGTGGTGATGGGACCAATCTTAGCCTATTTAAGTGGCTGTTTAATCTGTTGTGTCCTGTTCTGATGCGGAAGATAATAACCTGCTCTGCTCTGTCGAGATAGTGGTAATTGTCCTTTAGGTGGTTGGCTTTACTGATGGCTTTGATGAGGGTCTTCTTTCTTGGTAGGTGATTTCTTGGTGTTTTTGTTCCTGTGTTGCGCCATCCTTTGCCAGTCTATCTGCCTCTTCATTTCCTGGTATGCCACAGTGGGATGGTATCCACTGTAGTACTACCCTTCTTTGGATGTTCACTTCTCGCATGGCTTTCTTCAGGTCTGGAAGCTTATCGCTGTCAAGGGCGTGTAGGACAGACATAGCATCAGTAAGAAATACCACCTGCTGGCATTGGCTTGTTGTGTTTTTAATTATTTCTGCAGCCATGTTTAAAGCCTGTACTTCTGCAGAGTAGTTGGAGCAGAATATTTCAGTTGGGAACATGTGGATTCATTTTCTTTTTCTTGATATTTTATGTACACGCCAGCACCTCCATTCTTCACTGCTGTAGCTGCTGATCCATCGGGGTAATTGTTAACTTTATTTCCATATTGGTATCTTTACATAGATATCACAGAAGTGGAATACAGCGATGATTGTTCCCATCTAGAAGAAAAAAGACAGTAAGAGGGACTGCACTAGGTATAGAGGCATATCACTCTTAAGCCACATAGGACAAATCTTTAGCAAGATACTAGAGAGAAGGATGTGCTCAAATATAGAACCACAGCTCAACAACACACAATTGGGCTTTCGGAAAAATAAAAGCTGTACAGATGCAATCTTTGCCCTCAAACAACTTGCAGAAAGAGCTACAGAACATAACTAAGATGTATATTTGGCTTTTTTGGACCAAGAGAAAGCTTTTTACAAACTGGATAGAGCACAACTATGGATAACACTACAGACATGAATTTCCCCAACATCTGATAAGCCTATGTCAGAGTACATACGCCAATAATCAATGCGCAGTACGAACGATCACAGGTACATCCAATAATTTCCAAATTCACTCGGGAGTAAGGCAGGGATGTATACTAACCCCCCTTTTGCTTATACCATACATAGATCACATCTGCTAAGTGGTAAAGACACCAAAGGAAAACGACCTGAAGGATAACTTAAATGGATTGCTATTTGCAGACGACCAAGCACTAGTGTATTTAAACACTCAAAAAACAAACATCATGTCAACAGATATAACAACACAACCAAAAAATCAGAATAGACAATATCGAGATAGAATGTGTGGATACATTTTAATACTTAGGAGCAAACATCAACAGTGCTGGAGACTGCATGGCAAAAATAAGGAAGAGATTGACAATAGCATATTGTAAAACAACATGGTTGAAAAACATATGGAAAAACAACAAAATAGAAACGAAATTGCTAATGTTACGAACTTGTATTTTCCGTTTGCAACATACGGCTGTGAAACATGGACCATAAGAAAAACAACGGCGAAGAAAATCAACGCATTTGAGATGAAATGCTACAGAAAGATACTTAGAATATCATGAAAGGAAAAAGAGAGAAAATCAGATAGTATAAACTCATTGAAGATTCCAGTGTGTTGGTTACTAAACACAATAACAAAAAGAAAACTACACCTGTTTGGTCATATAAAGAGACACAACTGTTTAGAAATACAAATAATGTAGGGAAGAGTACCTGGGAAGAGGAGAAAGGGCAGACCAGAAGACGATGGACTGACGACATTAAAGATAACATGAATACATCGTTGGAAAATGCAAGCCGCAACGCCCAAGAAAGAGAGAGGTTCAGAGAGTTCATTGGGAAAACAACGTTCGGGAAAGAATACGTCATATGACATGACAAGCATTAGTAGCATCATCAAAAGAGCAGTTACAAAGACAAATAGACAGGTTACATCAAACATGTCAAACCTTTAACATGAAGATAAATATATAAATGTCCAAAGTAATGAAGATAGGAAAATTGAATGAAGCACCGATATATATTGGAAACAACAGACTGAAACAAGTGACAGAATTCACATATATAATAAGCAATATAACAACAGACGGCAAGCGCAGCAAAGAAATACACAACAGATGTAGTAAAGCATACCAAACCCTAGGGAAAATGACACCAATCTTCAGAAACACAAATGTGGATTTAAATACCAAAATAATACTATTCACAATGAGTATTATGCCAACGCTGTGCTGCCAATGTCAAACATGGACAACGATAGCACAACGAAACGTCACCTTGTGACAACTGAAATGGCATGCTTACGCAGAATCCTAGGAATATAGCTAAGAGTGAAGAACATTTGACAAAGAACAGGCACCTTTCATATCTTGAATATATTAAGAGGCAACAGATACAATGGTTTGGACATATTAGCAGACAGCCATCAAACAGCGTACCACACCAAGCTATGCTACACAGATACAGTGAAGGCAGACCTAGAGGCCGGCCACGAAAACAATGGACACCTAGAAAAAAGAGGCAACAAATTCCACAATCTACTCAGCACAAAAGAGGGACATCTCCAGAAAACTCTTCTACCCCTGACGCTGAAAGGCAACAAAGAGTTCCGCGATTAGATAAATAACACAGTTGATTTAGCTCTGTTTGCTCATTCGCTCGTTTGTCTTGTTCTTGATAAAATATTACTTCAAGCTTTTAGTTGCATATAAATTATACAAAAAATCACAACACGAATGTATGTTTGTTAGCATTCTTCTAATATCCAAATGTTAAAACGGCACACATTTCGTCACAAATGTATTCTATAAATCAGTCTGAATTGCCTAATGGTTATTTCATCACGTACAGTCGACAACATTAAATGAAGAGCTGGTAGTGTGATAATGAACGTGAAACTGGAGTAACATTGCTCACCATAAAGTAAATTAACAATAAACTATAATGTGGGTCAAGTAACAGTTTTACTATTAATTTTAACACGCGAAATAAACGTTTCGACCTACAGGTCTTGCACACATCAGCAGACTACCATCAGACAGCATACCACAGCATGTTTTGTTATACAGATATAGTGAAGGTAGACTTAGAGGCCGACCACGAAAACGATGGACCACCGAAATAAAAGAGGCGACAAATATACTCAGCATACCTGAGGGCCACTCCGGAAAACTCTTCTACCTCTGACGCTGAAAGACAACAAATAGTTGAGCGAATAGATAAATAAATATATCTTTTCATGTTGCTGATTGTGTTCTCGGCCTCAGTGTCGTCATTATTTGAATGACGTTTGTGTTTACATGAATGGCATACATTCAGTTTTAAGGTTGTGTTGTGTATTATAATAATTTTACCCAGGGTTCTTCCTGTCATAGTGGTGAAACTGTTCCCCTTGTGCTCACGACGTCGCGATTTCAAACCCCTTTCGTGACGTCTTGTTTAGAAAGTGCATTTGTTTCCGGAGATCCTGGTATCGTCTGTAGCTATGAAGTAACGTACTATAAGTGATACCGTGACCATTAAAAGCACTATAAATCCTAACTGCAAAAATTAAACAGGCATTTATTCGGTACATTTTTGATTATTGTCACGTTTTATATTGTTTACTATTTCTATACTTGGAGTAGCCTTGGCTATTTTTGTGATACGATTCCAAATATATAAATATTGATCAACGGAAAACACGAGAATGTTCAAGAAAAGGAACGAATGAAGGCCTAATTATTTCAGAGAACAGGTCTTCTACTCCCGATCAATCGCGGTGGTACTCTTGGCAGGTGGCGTGCCGCTTCATTGAGAGTGACGAAGTACCATATGGACTAACCCGAGCACGAATAAGTCAATTCTCTATACTTTTTCAAGTTGTTATTCATCATTTTACCCTAACTCACCTTTTCTACTTCTTCATCTGTGTGTTACTATTGTAAAAACGGGGAGTAAAGAATATTGACACTGCTATCTGCTATGCATAAAATGAAGGTTGTACTTATGGTTTAGTCACCCCATGTAATCTGCTGCGATGAAGCCTGGTGAGGACAGTTGCCTGTACTGATCCCTGACCATTTATGTCCACCATGCCTAAAGTTTGCAAGATAGTCACAGCAAAGTTCCCCCCTGAGTAGAATAATGTTTAGTATGTAACATTGCACCCAACAGCCATATTGAGTCAAACAGTCATCTGGAACTCGCAAAACATCTGGAAAACTTTCCAGTAAAAAATAGTTTCATAGAAAGACTGAAAGTCTGAAAGTAAAACTTCACATAGAAACATTACTTTAGAACTGAAAGTAATGTACTATCAGATTGGATGCCATAAATGGCCACGACACATAGGCATCACGGCTATAACGCCAGAGGCAGACGATGTAAAAGATGGATCACAAAAATCAAAGAAGCCACAGGAACAAGGTTACAAACAACACACAAGAAGGGCATCTCCAAAGAACTTTTCACCCCTGATGCCGCAAGGCAAACACGGGCCACAGCTTATAGATAGATAGATACAGTAAAACTTCACATACAAAGACTACTTTATAACTGAAAGTAAAACTTCATATAGAAACACTGCCTTTGAACTGAAAGTAAAACTTCACCTCCTGGCGCAAAAAAGTTACAAATACATATTTCTTCGGCGTTCTATAATCATATTCATCATCATACTGGTAATTTTAGATTAAGTAATATAGTACGTCACAATTGTAGTAATGCCATACGGACTTATATGCAAACTGGAAACTTAGTAGCATTTGATTTTACTGTTCTGTTCTATGGCGGGTTGATATAGAGCTCGTTTCTTACGATTAAGTACCAGGGTCGAACCTAACAACAGTCAATTGTGCATCCCTACCGTTCATAAAGCAACTGCAACTGAATGAATGTATTTATATTTCCAAAAATATCACTGTAGCCAAAGAAGCCACGCTAAAGTCGGATATGTCGGACTGAAAGGCTCAGATATTGCAGATGTGGTGTAAACCATAAACAACACATTGCGTTCCCCAGACTACATCCTGCTAACCTGCATGCGTGTGAGAATATACACAGAAGAATTAAAAAAACTACACCCAAAAAAAGTGTAAATTATCAAAATGTCAGAGGACGTGCGACAAAATGGAGACTGCTGCAGGAACCAAAAAGCGATAAATAATATATACCGTACAACCCATTATATATATATATATATACCGTACCTCCAGAATCGGTTATGCTACCCAACTTTCTAAACACGTTTTCGTTTTTAACAAATAATTTAACTATAAGTAGTTATAATATTGCTGAAGTTTCGCATAAAATTATCTGAATTTTTCTCAGACGAAACCTCTAAAGTAGTTTCAAGTGAAGATGACATTAGCGTTCTGTAACGCCACGCTTATGCACAACTTAAAAAAAGACGATGAGAAAGTGAAGAGGACTAAGGAATGCTGAATCATGGAAGTGGCAGACCCATAAACATGTTTTCTATATCAAACATTCACAGGGCTGGATAGGAAATCGATAGTATCCGCTACCCCACCGTTAACTTCCAACTCTCTAACTGCGCTTCACACAAACATTGAGCAAACGATTCTATACGTTGATATGTAACTCCTGAAAGACAGATAACGAGGGTATGGATATTTAATGAATATTTTCCCATAGACAACCAGTCAGACCATCCTATTTTGCGGTATCTGCAATCCTTTTTTCATAATTTCTTTACTCATACATATGAGAAATAATATGATATATAATAATAATACATAATTCTGACCAACCATTTTTTCTCTCTCTATCTCTCTCTCTCTCTCTCTCTCTCTATTTCCTAATTCAATTTTCTCGAAAATGTTAACAAATATAACTAAAAATATAACTATAAATGCAACCTGAAATATTAACTCCCAAGATTCCATCTCCCTGAAAAATTAAACAAGAAAATAATAAAACTGATTGTGATAGCAAGATGTGCGTTTCACTGAAACCAATTCAAAGGATAGGATTTATATTCATGATTATAAAGGAAATGGAATCAAATAAGGAAAATCACAGCTGATAATGGAAATAAATCAAACTGCCACTCGTTTTTATCGGAATAAAGCAATGCTTCATATACACATTTCAATAGATTCGGTTATTTTCAATTAATTATTTTGTTTTCAATAATTATTTTATTTTCAGTGGATCCAATGTTTGGTAGCATCAGATTTGCATAATCAATACGCGTTTTCAGATATAGTAGTCAGTTTTGGATACTGACTGCCAAGAAATTGAATACTATGGAAACGATACACGTATTATTGACTGGAGACTGACGCTGACTGAAATAATAACAGATTCAGACCAGATGTGACTCTCTAATGGACACAAGTTTTGATTAATGCGAGTACTGTTATCATCATAACATGCCGTCTCTGCAACGGATCTGCAGCATCCGCTGTCTCATAACTTGGCTGTGCACTCTGCTAAAATGTAACTTTTCCATCTCTGATATTTCTCTTCCATTTATATCTCAGCCTACATATTGCTTGTTCCCCCTAAACTTTACCTTCAAATAAGGTCTTGAATAAAGTGCCATGTCTTCTATGTCCAAAATACTTTATTTGTTTGATCTTTATTTCCCTTAATAATTATTTCTTCATACGATATTGTTAGAACTTCTTTGTTTTCTTCCTTTTCATGAAGTTCTCCCTATTTTTCTATATATATCCATCTGAAAGTTATCAGTTCTGTCTTCTAGTTGATTGTTCATTGTCCATGATTCAGAGACATTGCGTAATATGGAATGTATGTAGCATTTTATAATCCTTATTAGCTTGTTTTTACTATGTTTAGATTTCAATACTTTCCTCGTGTCATTGGAAGTACTTTTAACCATTCATTTTATTCTTTTAACTTATCTTTCACGTCTACCATCATTTGTAATTATGACTCTGAGATATTGGTAATTTTCTATTTGTTGTAGAAATACTACATGTATTTTTATGGCTAGTACCTGTTCTTCTGTGATTGTGCCGAATATCATGATTTTTGTTTTGGATGTTTATATCAAGCCCATTTTCTTTACTTAATTTATATATTTCATCTATTAATCTTTGTAATTCCTGTTCACTTTCTGCTAAAAGGAAAGTATCATCTGCATATCTCAGGTTGTTTATTATTTTCTCACTGATCTTGAGTCTTGACATTGAGTCTTCTATTTGTTAAATATATTCTTTGCGTAGATGTTAAATAGGATTGGTGATACAATACATCATTGTCTTACCCCTCTTTTTATTTCTATGTGTGTTGAGTAGCTGTTTTCACACCTTATTGTTGCTGTTTATTACTATTATATATTTCTAATCAGTCTGATTGATGTCTTTTCCATGCCCCCTATGCCTTTTTCTTGAAAACAACAATTACTTTTTAATGTTGGACGCTGTCGAAGACTTATTGTAGTCTATGAAGCAAATATAGAAACTATTTTGGACTTATGTGTATTTATCTGTCAATAGCCGGATACAATAGCATTGCATATCTCGGGTAACTATTAAAGGTAATACAGATCAAGCAAAAAAATATTTTGAACGTATTAAAAGACATGTCACCATGTTGAGGATCATACATGAGGGTCGAGGGTAGACATAGGCAGAGATACGAGTGGGAGAGTAATATCACTAGATGGACATGTTAGAGTCTAGCAGAGTGCACTACCAAGTCAAGGGACTGGGGATGTTGGGGGTCTGTTGCAGGCAAACGTCATAGCTGAGACGATACTTAATGATGATAATCTCGTTTCAACAATTAACACCACAAGAAGCTGTTCTGCAGAGATCAGAAAGAGATTAGCAATGACCCACCAAAATACATCACAGATGAAAACTATGGCAACGGGCAAGCAGAAAAAGAAAGCTATAACTATTAAGAAGCTATATATTTCCAGCGAGAACATATGGTTGTGAGACGTTGGCAATGATATCTGCATTGGAAAAGATAATATCGGCATTCGGAATGACATGTTCTAGAGATGTCTTATGATTATCATGGACAGAAAGACCCGCCAGCGCAGATGTTCGCAAAAATCTGAACGTAGAAGGAGAATGGCTCCAAAATTATTTTTTTTAAAACGAACGTAATTCAACATATTTCGGACATATAAAGAGACACAATGGTTTAGAAAGATTAATCATGGAAGGCAAAGTTCCTAAAGAGAACAAGAGGCAAACCATGACTACGATGGACACATGACATCGAAGACTTTCTGAATATGAAGCTGGAAGAAGCTGGGCAGCTTGCACAGAACTGAGAGGCTTAGAGAGTCAATTAAGGAAAACATTCTTTAATGGACACGTCACACAGAGATCCAGATAAGAAGTATAGCTTCTCTCGTATCTTTGTTTTTCCTAAAACTAAATTATTCTTCACCGAATTCAATGTCTACATCGTTTTTAATTCTTATATCTATTATCTCTATTATTATTTTGATTTTGTGGCTCATCAAACTTATGGTTCTGTATTCCGTACAATCCACAGTCCTGGGCTTCTTAGGTAGTGATATGAATACTGATGATTTTATGTCTTTAGGTATGTGACCTGTTTCATATATATCATTGCAATGTTCTGTGATATGTTCCACACCAAATTCATCTATAATTTCTATGTCTACTATTCTGTCAGCACCTGCAGTTTTATTTCGTTGTCCACTTAAGATTTCAGTATTGTTGACCCTTCATTGCATTATATTGTAGGTTGTTTAGGTGATATTTACAGCTTTCCTCAAGTATCTCATTTCACACATTGTGATCCTCTTCGCTATTGTCATTGTCATGTTTAACGTTGGTAACACAGAGTTGATATAAAATTACTGTTTATCAGTTGTCATTTTGTTGACATGCAGATTGTTGGATGTTTGAGTGTTGGTGACAGATGGTTAGCCACCACTTCAGATTTCTGACATCTTGTTTCAATCTCTCTATCGAGTTTATCATTCTCTGTAAAAACGATTCCTAAAT
The DNA here is from genome assembly GCA_034231615.1 of Meghimatium bilineatum. Lineage (NCBI taxonomy): Eukaryota > Metazoa > Mollusca > Gastropoda > Stylommatophora > Philomycidae > Meghimatium > Meghimatium bilineatum. The sequence continues at coordinate 34,958,230 of CM067299.1, read as the reverse complement.
ATTTGAATTCATACCTGCTTCAGTTTTGTACCATTGACAGATACATTTAACTGGCCTGTTGTTCTGCTTAACTTCATAGTCTTTGTTTTAGATGTGTCTAGTTTCATATTGTATTGTATGCTATTGTGAGAGCAGAGATATATAGTTCACTTTTTGTATGCTATTGTGAAAGCAGAGATACATGTATATTGTTCACTTATTTGTATGCGGTTGTGAAAGCGGGAATACATTGTTCCCCTATTTGTATGCTGTTGTGGATACATTGTTCCCTTGTATGCTATTGTGGATACATTGTTCCCTTGTTTGTATGCTGTTGTGGATACGTTGTTCCCCTGTTTGTATGATGTTGTGGATACATTGTTCCCCTGTTTGTAATCTGATGTGGATACATTGTTCCCCTGTTTGTATACTGTTGTAAATAATTGGTTCCCTTGTGTGTATGCTGTTGTCGATGCATTATTCCTTCGTTTGTATGCTGCTGTGAAAGTAGGGATACATTGTGGAGTGGCTGGAATGCAGTGTTGTTAGCGTGAGGATACAGTGTCCGACATGGAATGAATGTGTGTGTATGTGTGTGACGTTCTCTTTAACTAGCGTGACACGCTGAAGTGAAAGTACATTGGTGTCCAACATGGAATGCCTATGTGGAGATTCGATGTCAATCTGTAGTTCCTGAATTATTGCCACGTGTCACTTTATTTACATTAAGCAGCAGTTGTCTACCTCCTAAGTTCTTGGGTGGTAGATTGTATGTTATTGTACACGTATACAGATTTTGCACAAATATATTAAATGTAGGTACATTACGGGGAGGTGTAGCCAGATTTTAACAAACCAAATACGTACACTATTTAACAAAATGAAATATCGATAAAGACACATTTCACAGTAACTAAGACTACTGGCTGATCCAGCGATCTTCCCACTACACAGTGTGCGCACTCAGGCCCCCTTGGATGATCCTGGGTGAGCGGGAGGGGGCCTCTCCGTGCATAGTGAGCAGATCGATGTAGTTCTATTATGAGTTCAGCCAGGTGACAAAAATACGCATAATTTAAAAAAAGTTTAAATCTGACCACATCTCCCCGTAATGAATCTAAATGTATACTAGAAAAACAAATGGAACAACGTGTAACACATACTTTTAGAAACATGTTGACTTAGCTCGGGGTCATAGAAAGAGGGCGCTGTTACTAAAAATAGTTGGGATATCACGCATACTATTTTCCTTCACAAGAGTAGTCCCGCGTGCTGATCTGACAAAGGGAATTTCATCTTGATTGATGCTACTGATCAATTGTCGCTTTGCGTATACGTTGTATCATCAGCCAATCAAAAGAGCAAGAAGAGCTGAAAATAGCATGGTAAGTGACACCGCATGAGTTCAGTGCGCAAAATCTTCTAGAGAAGTGTATTTCTCTATATACTTGTTTTCTGTGAGAACTGTTTCAAAACGGGAAATTCAGGCTGGGGGTCTCCCTGGCGTAGTGGTTAAGCTGTTCGCTTTGTATTCAAGAGGTCACGGGTTCTTGTTTATAAGGTGACTTTTTTTAGAGATCCCTCTGGATTATCACTTGAAGCTACGGAGTTACGTGCTATGAGTGGTACTTTCGGTAGGAGGCGTGCCGCTTCGTTGAGAGTGACGGAGTACATACGGGAAACCGAGTACAGGGAAGTAAATCTTCTACGCCTTTTGTTCAGGCTATTTTTTAGTAACACCCGCCTCTTTCTGTAGCTAGTGCTAAGTCACAGCTTTCTAGATACAAGGGACTTTACCTATTCAAAGTATACGTAAAGTGACCAATGATCCGCCGCATCAGTCAAGAGGACTGACTGTGTGAGATCAGTACGCATGATACATTAGTCAAGAGGACTGACTGTGTGAGATCAGCACGCATGATACATTAGTCAAAAGGACTGACTGTGTGAGATAAGCACGCATGATACATTTATTAGTCAAAAGGACTGACTGTGTGGGATCAGCAAGCATGATACATTAGTCAAAAGGAGTGACTGTGTGGGATCAGCACGCATGACTATTCCTGAGAAAAACATGGCAGATATGCGTGAAATTCTGGCTATTGTTGGTAACAAACAACTCTTTCTGTGACATTTTACAATCCCGTTTCATATCCTTTTGAATACCTAGATGTCCATAGCAAAATCTAAGTGTATCTAGAAGTATGTGTGTATATTGAACAGCTCAATAAAACGGATGCAACTGTCTTGTATGGGGTGTCAAAATTAACCCCCATGGGCGCGATGGCAGAAATGAATTTTGTTAATAAAGGGCCGGAGCCAGAGCTTGAACAGGACGCATTAACGCCAAGTTTCACAGCTAGATTAAAAAAAAAATAGATATAGACTTGATTCAGGTAAACGAAAGAAGAAGAAGAAGAAGCTAGATTTTTTTTACTTTGACTGATGTGTGTACCTTTTAATGCCACTCGTGCATTACGAACAGTAATATTATGTCTGCTGCTAGACTGCACTGTCGTGTCAATAATAGCCTGAATATTGTTTATGTATTAGCATGTTCCGTGTAGGACAGTAATATCTATTGGGAATCTAGTGTTAAGTCATTCTCCCGCCGACCAGAAGTCCAGGGTTTCCAGTTCACACGTTATTTGTGGTTTAAAATTAAATACTCTGCTGGTTTATACTGGTTTATGCGTTAGCGCAGTGGTTAGCGCACTGGTTTCGCATATGAGTGGTCTTGGGTTCATTCACCAGTTGAGGCGGAAATGTTTTCAGATCGCAACGGCTCCCAGGTCGACCCAGACTTAAATGGGTACCGGATTAATCCGGGAAGTAAAGACTGCGAGGGAGAGGAGATGGCTACCGCCCTCATTTGCAGAGCCTGTGAAATGTGAGATCGCTAACATCTCACACCCCTACGGCTATGGGTTACTAATAAATGCTATGGGTTACTTTACTTACTTACTACATCCACAAAGAAATCGGGTACCAGACCTTATGCTTCGAGGAATGGCGCCATCGCTATTGAGCAAGTGTTGTAGGCGTTACTGGTCAGGGCGTTTCTGGTCATCCACTGATTAGACAGCTGATCACTGATGGGAAAACCTGGTGCTGTATGACTCTGGTTTATAATTTATATTACATTACCTTACATCTACGCATGGTCTGTTGTACTAGCTAGAAAAGGACTACTGCGATTCTTGCAAGTTAGTTGTGTGACTGTTATTAAAAACGTTTTGACCAGCGTTGACCATCTAGCTTTCCAGAAAGACACATTGCTAACGACAGGACACGTTATTCAAGGATTGGGGTTTGTTTTGGTTTGATACAATTCTTCTCTAATATACACTTCCACCTTGATTCATCTCGAAATGTCTGTGGATTATCACAAACAACGTCACTTATCGTGGCTGATCATTGGTTACTTTTCGCATACTTTGCGTCGCCATCCAATGACAAGCACGACAAAAATCAATCGCATCAATGAAGATAAATGACGCTGTTTGTGATCATCATGCAGGATATCATCTGGAGAATGACTTGGTTAGGCTCTCACTCTGTACATATATGATATTTAAGAAAATCTTTGAAGTCTTTCTCCATCGTTTGAGTTGATAAATGTTTTCACGATTCATATTTTAATATTGAAACCAGTACTTGACCCTTCTAGGCTAGTTTTCTCCAGAATTTCTTCTTAGAACTTATGCAATTACAAGTAGTCATAAATATCTGAATATATATCAAGTGACATATTCTTTCCAAAACGGTGTCTTCGTCGTGAATACTCAGACAGCCTCTTTGTTCCCAGCAAGCAGGCCTGCTTTGGCCACAGAGAAATGTGTATATAAAGTCGCTGGTCCATCGTCTTCTTGGTCTTCTTATTCTCTCGCCTAGCACTCTGTCCTCTAGAATCAGCCTTCCGATACCATCATGTCGCTTTAAGTGTCCATAATACTGTAGCTTCCTTATTATGCTGGTATTTAGAAGCCACCCTTCATTTATTTTCAGGAATTTCAAAACTTCAGTGTTATTTTTCTCTGTCCATGATATTCATAGGATCTTTCTGTAGCACTTTATTTCAAATGCATTTATTCTTTTGGATATTGTCGTGTTTAAAGTCCAAGCCTAACATCCATATGATGCCACTGTGAAAACACATTACCTTAAAAGGGTTACTTTAGTGTCGCTATTACTACTTTATTTATTGAAATAGAAATAGAAATTCTACAGTTGTGCAACTGATTTTGGGATTCCTCTGTCCTGGAGTATTGCATTTGCCTATTGCACTGAGTTATTACGTTAGATTCACCAGTAAGCCTACGTACCAGAAATGCCTACGTACCATTCTGAATGTTAAGTGGAGTGACTTTAAATTTAACACTACTATAAGAGAGGAAAGCAAACAACCCTATATACTCGTATCTTCCTTCATTAGACAAAGGCGTTGGACTTAATCGGCTATGTTCTCAGAATGAACAGCCTAAGAATTCCCCAGCAGCCACTATATTGGGTGCCACCTGGAGTAAGAAGAAGAAGGAGACCTAGAGAAACTCTACGAAGAACTATTAATAGAGAAGGCATGTCAATGAACCTAAACAACACGCAAGAATTGAAAGACCTGGCAACACAAAGACAGAAATGGAAAGCTATGGTTTCTGCCCTATGCGCCGCCTATGGCCCTGGGTACCTGGAGGAACATAACATAACATAACACGAGTAAGCCAGTTCATAATTTGAAAGTGACCTCTTATAGTAAGTTGATGCGACCAATTTCTTTATCCTTTAAAAGATTGGCAATAAACTCGGATAACCTGTGTGCAATTTGCGCATGTAGATTCCATTGCAGCTCATAGATAGATAAAAAAAAAGTTGAAAAGTAAATCCTGTCATTAACAAAATTAATTAGCAAAAGAAATTCATACAGAGATAAGACACCATTATAAGTGAATAATTTTAAAGAGTTAACATTGGAAATCCTGAAAATGTCACAAAATGTTAGAACACTGATCTGGCTATTTTCCTGAGTGAAAAGCAGATCAAAGCACATATATCTATTAGCCTAAGTGCAGTTGTGTTGTTAAAAACAACGAACAAACATATAACTGAATAGTTTAACAAAGAGTGCATATTTCTTCATGGAAGATTGAAATAGTTTGTTTCAAGAAATATTTAATTTATATATTGTTGTAAGCTCTATCCTGTTACTTAGTAATAATAACAATATTGTAACTTATATGAATATATAACATCGACATTAGTGAACGTAACACCATGTTGATGATCGGTCTCATTCAACTAGTTGGACAGCAGCTAGAAGTGCTAGTTGGACAGCAGCTAGAAGTGCTAGTTGGACAGCAACTAGAAGTGCTAGTTGGACAGCAACTAGAAGTGCTAGTTGGACAGCAACTAGAAGTGCTAGTTGGACAGCAACTAGAAGTGCTAACTCGAAATCATTCACACCAGAGGTGGGCGACCTTTTAATGACAGTGGCGTGGACTGAGAATGTTCTCCTATGTTATATGAACAAACAAGTTTTGTTTTTAGTCCTTTGTAGCGAAAGTAGTATACGGGAAAAGTGCATATAATAATGTTAGATCAGGCTGGCTGGTCAGACAGAGGTGACTTGTCGAGCTATATTTGACCCACGACCCGTATTTTACTGTTCCTAGATTTATACACCAACTCCTGCAAGAATAAACTAAAATTGGTATAGATTTGAACACATATCTAATGGTGCTCACGTTTAACTCACACCTATTAAACTACACTGACGCTCCAAAATGACTGTAAAACCCGATCATGACAGAATGTTTGTTGTGTAGCCTTGTGGAATGATATAGATATAGAACGTTTGTGTAGCCTTGTAAAATGATATAGACATAAAATGTTTGTTGTGTAACCTTGTGAAATGATATAGACATAGAATGTTTGTGTAGCCTTGTGAAATGATATAGACATAGAATGTTTGTTGTGTAGCCTTGTGAAATCATATAGACATAGAATGTTTGTTGTGTAGCCTTGTGAAATGATATAGACATAGAATGTTTGTTGTGTAGCCTTGTGAAATCATATAGACATAGAATGTTTGTTGTGTAGCCTTGTGAAATGATATAGACATAGAATGTTTGTTGTGTAGCCTTGTGAAATGATATAGACATAGAATGTTTGTTGTGTAGCCTTGTGAAATCATATAGACATATAATGTTTGTTGTGTAGCCTTGTGAAATGATATAGACATAATGTTTGTTGAGTAACCTTGTGAAATGATATAGACATAGAGTGTTTGTTGTGTAACCTTGTGAAATTATATAGACATAGAATGTTTGCTGTGTAGCCTTATGAAATGATATAGACAGGATGTTTGTTGTGTAACCTTGTGAAATGATATAGACATAGAATGTTTGTGTAGCCTTGTGAAATGATATAGACATAGAATGTTTGTGTAGCCTTGTGAAATGATATAGACATAGAATGTTTGTGTAGCCTTGTGAAATGATATAGACATAGAATATTTGCTGTGTAGCCTTATGAAATGATATAGACAGAATGTTTGTTGTGTAACCTTCTGAAATGATATAGACATAGAATGTTTGTTGTGTAGCCTTGTGAAATGATATAGACATAGAATGTTTGTGTAGCCTTGTGAAATGATATAGACATAGAATGTTTGTGTAGCCTTGTGAAATGATATAGACATAGAATGTTTGCTGTGTAGCCTTATGAAATGATATAGACATAATGTTTGTTGTGTAACCTTGTGAAATGGTATTGTCATAGAATGTTTGTTTTAGCCTTGTGAAATGGTATAGACACACAAGACCATCTCCAGTATATTCCTATGGACAGATCCATGGTTATCTAGATATACAAGGTCAAAGTACGCATGACCCAGAGATGGTAATTGTTACCAAAAATAATCGAGATGTCACTGAATACTGTTTACTAGGTTATTCTCCAGAATGTTACTGCGTGCTGATCTGACACAGTGTCACCCATCTTGGCTAACGCGACAGATTATTTGTCGCGTTACGTATACTTTGTGTCGCTAGCGAATAACAACGCACAAATAAAGTGGGATATATCAATGTGAGGAACGTTGCATGAGATCAATGCGCACAACAATCATGGAGAAGTACTTTGTTTTTCTAGTTATGTTAGTTATAATTATTCTTCTGCGTTCAGCTTCTGTGGTCATGCTATATTGCAGGCCTGTCGTCAAGACGAAGTCCACTGTCTTCTCCAGGTCAGAGCGGCTGCCCCATTGCTTTTGCCTCAAGTCTGTATCCTCTGGCCAGGTCTGCTGTCTCTATTCATTGTATGTTGGGCAGTCCTGAAGTCTGGGTTCCGGATCCACATGGACATTAATTTGTGCATGAGATTAGTGATAATTGGTTTAAAACTGGAAATTACGAAGGAATACTCTCTTAAGTGGGACACTTTGTCCCTTTATCTATATATCTATGGCATATCTCAAACAGCGTCACTAATCTTGGCTAATCGGCTGATCATTGGTTGTTCTGCGTCGCCAGCCAATGAAAAGCACAGGAAAATTTGGATCAGCCACATCAATGAAAATGTTGGAGATCAACCCGTTGGACTCTGACGGAGAGTAACTTGCATCATATTATTATTTCTTAGAATCAACAAGTGAGGTAGTCAGTTACATGATAACTTAACGTTGTTAACTCATTTGTCCAGATATCTTGTTACAGCTGGGTCCACTTTAGTTAATAAACCGAAAAATGAATGCACTGTGCAGCAGGACAAACATCGCTTTGATGGAATGTAGATTCAAGTAAATGAAATTATATAGATATATATAAAGGTTTCTACAAAATTACTGTGCACTTATTTACATTGTTGCTGACACTACGTGATTTGAATTGTGTATATTTAATGCGAATCTGTGTGACTTCACTGCGCAGCGACTTTATAGACACCCTATAAAAAAATTGGTAGCATATCATATCCAGGACGTAGCTATCAACCCAGCATTTGTTGGCTGTGGTTATTTTCTAGGCAATATAAATACGTTCAGTAGGTTGCCATTGCTTTTTGAACGGTCCGGATGCACAATTGCATGTGGTGAGGATCGAACTCGGTACCTTTGCCGTCACAGACGCGCTCTGTACCACTTCGCCACAGAGCCGGACATTTGTATATCTTTTCTATATTAAGTGTTTATGTTAGAACCAAGGCAAAAGAAAGAGAAGAATATGATGAGGAGTGGAATTACCTACTCCAGAGAGTTAGTCTGGTCTTCTTCGATGTCATTTCTGAGAAAAAATGGCATCCTGGAACTGTAGTTACTGTGACAGCTGTTTTAGTAGATTCTCTGTTCACAATTTTAAAGATACACAATGGAGATGTCGAGATGAGTGACTGACATCTACGGTTACTTCGAACCACCAAGACATCACGTGAATCTGCTGCTTGGAACATACATGAGTTTGCGGTAATGAGAGAACAGACACGCTTTCGTGTAATGCATCAATAGGAGGTGAGTGGGCAATGGATAAGTGGGGCATGTTGAAACTTCTTATAGAACGCCTTCTGGATGCGGACACCGCGAGTGATGGCACAACGAGGCTGAGATTCTGGGAATTTTCTATTAAACGTGGAACTAGTACAAGTGGACGCCTGGGAATAGAATGAGGAGTGCTTTTCAACGAGTGTCACAGTGGCAATTATCATGCATAGCTGTCGAAATTCACCGGGGAAACTGAGCAAATATGGGTTTTCCTAGAGTGCAATTATGTCGGCTCATAATTCATAACTCATTACAAGTCTGTGAGCATCTGACAGTGCCAGAATTCTATGGTTAGGACTATCAGTTTCTTTCTGAAATGTGTGCACTGAAAACAATATCGAGTGGGAAACTGCACATCATTGTAGAGTTGATGTCTGCACATATATGCTCTAATTGGTGCACAGTTCTTTTGTAGGTATTTTGTGGAACAATATGCCCACATATTGCAACTTTTAGTATTAGTCTTGATTGCATAAATTTCCATGATGCGGAGATGAAAAACACGCAGCTTCTGCTAGCGATCATTCGATGTGCAACGCACTGAAAGCGACCCCCCAATGGTCTTCGATGGGAGGGGGAGGGAGGCCACTCAGTACGTTGTGAACAGATCGAATGAATGCTGCTTTGCATGCGCCTTTGTTGAAAGTTGGTTTCATTAAATAATGTATGGTCTGTTTTGCTAAATATGTGGGCATATCGTTCCGTAATGAACCCTTTCGAATTAGCCAGTGAAAGTTCTAGCCGTACAAATCGTATACAATGGCTTCCTGCCCTCTCCCATCTTACAATTTCGGGTACTAATTTTTCAGCTGAACAGTGTTTGGAATTGGCACCGACTGTACGTAGGGTTGAGCATCGATATGTTTGGGATCATCGGTGGTTTAAGTCATTCGACCGCCGACCAGCAAACCCAGGTTTTGAGTTCAATTGTTGTTCGTAGTTGGAAATATAAATTAAGTAGGTCGACATATCTGACGTGTTGGCTCATTGAAAAAAAAAAGCTTTATAAAAAGACTCATTAGAGTTTTCCAACGATTTTCATTGGTCACTATATTCATACTTTGAGTCGATACCCAATGAAAATCACTAGAAAACTTAAATGAACCATTTTAGAAAGCTGTTTTTCAATTAGTCATATATGTGGACATACACGTAGACATATACCTTACCGTTACTCAGTCTCTGGAAAGGTCGATGAATGACGCCATCATCGCTGAGCAAGGTCGGTAGGTCAAATAAAGACTACGCACCTGAACACTTATAGGAATCCGTGTGTTTTGACGCTGGTTCATAACTCAGAAACTCTGTTTTGTTACTGGTCCAGAACTAGTGTTACTTTTACCTTATGAGCAAAAGTCCAACATTTTTTTCTATTCCGAGTGTTGTTTTGTACATGTAACATAATTAAAGAGTCAACAAGCATCATATAATGTAAAGAACATCATATATCAGGTAGTTCATCAACAATATTCACTAATGATATTTATCAAGTGAAGCTTGTAACAGGGTAATGAAGTTTTGCTACTCACTGGAAACGCAAATAATAACACACAAATCAACGATTCGACCAAAAGGCCTTTATCAAGACTACATACACAACAACAAAACGTCTAGCAAGAACGATAATATTGATGTTTACTATTGATGTTTACATAGCTAATTAGTGGCATTTATAACGATAGTTTAAAAAATAAGTAAATGAGAATGCACGAACAGGCAGACGTGTTGTGTTTCTCGTATATAAGTAGAGGTTATGAAATAAATAAGGAAATGTGTGAACAGTCAGATATGAAATATGTCATATAATTAGATGTTATGACCTACATACATTTTACTATCTACGCTATATTGCCTTTAACTAAATCAGAGGTTCTCAACATGGGCCATATGCCCCCACCCCCCGGTGGCCACATAGACTTGAAGAATGGCTAGAGTGAAACATTTTGAAAGTGGGAGGGGGACAGAGTTATTTATTTTAACGGTAGATAACAAGATATACTCTATATGGATAATCTTTACTTATCCGTGGTGGACTGTAAAGAAAATTTATCAATATTTTAAAAAAAAATTCACCACAAAGTCCACAATACAAAAATTGTCCCAAACGTGGGCTGTTTACAAAGAAACTGTTGAGAGCTACTTATCGTAAGTGCCTGTGTCAGCCATATTAATGTGTGAGGTTTCATTAAGTACAAATATGTCCTTAGTAACTGATGCGAGGTGTCATTAATGTGAGACTGTGATAGCATGCGCGAGGTGTCATTAATGTGAGTATATGCTTTGATAGCATGTGTGAGGTGTCATTAAGTATAAATGGGGCTTTAGTAACAGATGTGAGGTGTCATTAATGTGGTGATACTTTGATAGCATGTGTGAGTGTCATAAGTGTACGTGAGGTCTTAGTAACAGATGTCATGTGTCATTTATGTGAGGCATGTGTGAGATGGCATAATTATATTTAGGGTCTTAACAACAGCACATGCATTGTCGTTAAGTATAATTGTTGCCTTATTAATATGTGAGGTGACATTCAGTATCCATGGAGATTTGCTGACAAGTGAAGTGTCATTCAGTATCGGGGGTGGGGCCTTGTTAACATTTGAGGTGTCATTAAGTGTCCGTAGGAGCTTTGTGACATGTGATGTGTAATTCAGTGTCTGCGGGGTTCTGGCTAACAAGTGAGATGTCGTCAAGTATCCGTGGGGCAGTAGTAACGTGTGAGGGTGTCATTAAGTATGTCTAGAGCCAATAGCTTTGTGTGATGTGTCGTCAAGTATATGTATGACTCTATTAACATGTGTGAGGGTGTCATTACGGTATGTCTTGGGGCCGTATAGCGTGTGATGTATCGTAAAGTATCTGAGGGACCGTATTAACATGTATAACGTGTGTAGTGGGGCCGTAGTAATGTGTGATGTATCGTCAAGTGTCTGAGGGACCGTATGAACATGTGTGAGGGTGTCATTACGGAATGTCTTGGGGCCGTATAGCGTGTGATGTGTCGTCAAGTAGCTGTGGAACCATGACGCGTGAGGTTACAATTTGGTATATGAAGACGTGAGGGTTGGTCTATAGTAACTTTTATCGTATCTGTGTGTGAGGTGTAGTTAAGTATATGGGGGGCCTTAGTGTCATTGTCCTTTTCCATATCATTTTCCATGTTGGTGGAGAAATCGAGTAAATATGTTCTTGCATTACTTAATTACTACAATTCTTGTATTACTGTTTGTATATCGTTGTCCTGTAGTCATCCATATTTATCGTCGATTGAATGATTCCTGAGTCTGCATTGAAAATGAAAGAGAACAAGCTGCAGTGAAACTACCATGTGGTAAATGAGAAAAATACAAATTAATGAAGGTTAAAACTCTATTGTACAAGACAGACAAATGCATAGAATCAATGTTTCAGCGACAAGGTCTTTGTCAAGATTAAAACCGACACATAAACTGGAAATCAAATTACAGAAAGTATGTAAGCACCTATGTTAACATATGAGAACTAGATGGAAGTAAAGTAAAATACAACAGAAATATCACCAGCTGCATGTAGAGATATATTAGGAGACGAGGTAAATGAGAATTAGAAGTCAATTTAACAATCTTTGTAAAATGATCTTACTTCATATTTAAAAAAAAAAAGAATTAACATTTGAAAAAAAAGTTGAAAGGCCCAGATGATTGACTTTATTGTACTCCGGTTTCTTCATATGTACGCCGTTTATCTCAGCATATGTACGCTGTCTTCCGAGAGTACCACTCAGCACGTAACTCCATACCTCCAAGAAATAATCCTTAAGAAATTCTGGAAAAATCGACTCTATAAAAAAGACGTCTCTTGCGAGCTTCCAACCCAAGATCTCTTGAGAATAAAGCTAACGGCCTAGCCAATGTATATCTCCAGTTTAGTTTAGTTATACCGAGTTTGCAACATTCAGTGCAGACATATAATTACACAGTTTATTTCGGCAGATTGATAATGGTAATCTTACAGATAATTCTTGTAGATTGAAGGTTATGCACTCACACTATCTTATTAGGTACCCCTTCTTATTCATTCTGCATCTAATTCTAGTTCACGCGGTCTGTATATCTAATACTGCTGTGTAATTTTCTAACATGCGATCATTGATTTGTTAGTGTGTAAATGAGTGCTTTTTTCACATTTCTCAGAGTTTCTATAGTGTGCAACAACAAACAATCGTTTAAGGACCTCTGCGGTTGCCCGTTGTATAGAGAAAAAAACTACACAAGCTATGGAGTATTTCAATTTTGTATGTTTTGTTAATTCTTTGTCCAGATATATGACTTCCACTCTTTTTGTGGAAGTAATATTTTGTGTAAGAAACTTTATATTAGTCGCTATTTTGATACATTATGGCATGATAGAAGCAAGTATGGTAGCAACAGTTTGTACACATTATGGCATGATAGAAGCAAGTATGGTAGCCACAGTGTGTACACATTATGGCATGATAGATGCAAGTATGGTAGCCATAGTTTGTACACATTATGACATGATAGATGCAAGTATGGTAGCCATAGTTTGTACACATTATGGCATGATAGATGCAAGTATGGTAGCCACAGTTTGTACACATTATGGCATGATAGATGCAAGTATGGTAGCCACAGTTTGTACACATTATGGCATGATAGATGCAAGTATGGTAGCCACAGTTTGTATACATTATGGCATGATAGAAGCAAGTATGGTAGCAACAGTTTGTACACATTATGGCATGATAGATGCAAGTATGGTAGCCATAGTTTGTACACATTATGGCATGATAGATGCAAGTATGGTAGCCATAGTTTGTACACATTATGGCATGATAGAAGCAAGTATGGTAGCCACAGTGTGTCCACATTATGGCATGATAGATGCAAGTATGGTAGCCACAGTTTGTACACATTATGGCATGATAGATGCAAGTATGGTAGCCACAGTTTGTACACATTATGGCATGATAGATGCAAGTATGGTAGCCACAGTTTGTATACATTATGGCATGATAGAAGCAAGTATGGTAGCAACAGTTTGTACACATTATGGCATGATAGATGCAAGTATGGTAGCCATAGTTTGTACACATTATGGCATGATAGATGCAAGTATGGTAGCCATAGTTTGTACACATTATGGCATGATAGAAGCAAGTATGGTAGCCACAGTGTGTCCACATTATGGCATGATAGAAGCACGTATGGTAGCCACAGTTTGTACACATTATGGCATGATAGAAGCAAGTATAATAGCAACAGTTTGTACACATTATGGCATGATAGAAGCAAGTATGGTAGCCACAGTGTGTACACATTATGGCATGATAGAAGCAAGTATGGTAGCCACAGTTTGTACACATTATGGCATGATAGAAGCAAGTATGGTAGCCACAGTTTGTACACATTATGGAATGATAGATGCAAGTATGGTAGCCGCAGTTTGTACACATTATGGCATGATAGATGCAAGTATGGTAGCCACAGTTTGTACACATTATGGCATGATAGATGCAAGTATGGTAGCCACAGTTTGTATACATTATGGCATGATAGAAGCAAGTATGGTAGCCACAGTTTGTACACATTATGGCATGATAGAAGCAAGTATAATAGCCACAGTTTGTATACATTGTAGCATGATGTGAGCAAATACGGTAGCCAATGTTTGTATGCATTGTGGCATGGTATGAGCAAGCATGGTAGCCACGTTTTGTATACAATATGTCATGGTATTTGCGAATATGGAGCCAAAGTTTCATATACTATTGAATTGTGCTTGCAAATATATTAGGCTGTGCGTACATTATTAATTTATATTAGCAAGTATGACAAAGAATATATGCATACATTATTGACTATCATGAGAAAGTATAGTAACCAGGACTTATGTACATTGTATTATATGTTTTTTTCAAGTATAGTAGCCTCGAGTTGCATGCCTTCTTCACTGATGTGATAGGTATAGTGGCCAAGGGTTCTATCCGTTAACTGATTATTATGTTTACATTATTACATTTTTGCTTACATTTTCATTATACATTTAGTTTTTACATTATTACATTTATTTTTTATGGTATGATTTACAATGTTACATTTATTTTAATTTTATTAAATTTCTTTTACATTATTACATTTAGTGTTCTAATTATTACAGTTATTTGTATATTATTAAGGTTTTGAAGCTAGTTCTGTGAGACTGGTTTTCATAGATATTTGAATTGGTATGGGCAAGTTTTGTTCTTTGGAATTGAGATGTGGAATCATTTTAAATATTATTCTGAAATCATAACTAAAGTAACATTCGCTTCTACCTTCTCATTTCCAGGTGTGAAGATGACTGGAGCAATGTAGGCTCCAGTCATGAAGATCTTCCTGCACTTTTGTCTGCTGGATCTCTTAGCGGGTATGGAAAAAACATCTCGCGATGAGCGAGAACCAGACTGAGCAGGTGGAGGGCAAAGGAATGGGATTCGTGAGTTTGCAGAGAAACAGAATCTCACCAATGGAAAGAAGTAAATCTATGTCACGGAAAGCTTCAATAAAAGTTGTCTGGGAGGAGAGATACGCTAAAAAATCCCAAGAATTGAGAAATGAGGAAAGAAGAATTAGTCAGTTGCATTTCAAAGATGACGATTTAGAAACAGAACATATAGCTGCTTGTCAGTGTTTCAAGGCAACTTTCGGTATAAGACGTTTTGTGAATATATTTCGTTCGAAACGTTTTCGGGATAAAACATTAGAGAACTTATACAAACGTTACTTTCTTAAAGTCGACCAGTCGTCGCAGTCCATTATTCAAGTTCTCAGCATAATCATCTGTGTTCTTCTTATTATATTTTTCTATGTCAATGGGTTGGCTAACCCAGTCCGGGCTGTAGTACTAGGTATCATCATTGTGGTGTTTATTATTTTGGAGATATTCCTCTACCTAAGTCGCCTGGACTTTGTGTCACTGCAGATTGTTTCTTATGTGTCATTATTCCTACTGCTGGGCGTGGTTTGTACCATCACACTGGATGCAGAGCCCCATGACGTGGCTGATGGTTTGTGGGTGACGTTGTTTTTTGTCTACATGGTGTACACAGGGATTCCAATCAGAATGACCGCTACAGTTATCGCAGGTATATTGTTTCCTGTGTTTCAGATAGCTCTCACCACACACTTCAACGTCCATCAGGTGTACACACAGAAACAAGTAAGTACATCTATGCTATTCTAATGAGTGATTCCATTGCTTAAATTTTGTTATTTTTGGTGACTTATTTATTTCAGCATTCATTCTTCATTATGAAAGCTCTGAAATAATCAGGATTGTGAGAGAGGAAACAATGGTACTTACGTACAACACAGGTTTTTAGAACGTTCCACCTAGACACGACGGACTATCACTAAAACTAGGGGGTTATGAAGTGTAAAAAAAACCAACAACATACAAATTACAATACACAAAACATATTCAACGTTTCGACCAAAATGCCTTTATCAAGATACGCACAAAACATATTGTTCCTGTCCTTCCGGTATCTGACTTCCATATGTCGGTTGAATACGTTTGTGTGTTGTGATCATTTCTATTCGTCGCCATTTGATGTTTTGAGCGTATCTCGATAAAGGTCTTTTGGTCGAAAAGTTGAATATGTTTTGTGTATTGTAATTTGTATGTTTTCTTATTTACACACCATAATCCTTTAGTTTTAGTTATAGTCCGTCGTGTCTAAGTGGAACGTTCTAAAAACCCGTGTTTTACGTAATACCATTGTTGTTACGTTTCAAGCAGTATTACATTATGTTGGGAGATGAAACGTGTGACTGTGCCTGATGCTATAGAATATGTCATAGTGAATCAAACCTTATTTATGGCTTTCCTCAAGTCTTCTTTAAGTAATGTCGTAATACATTTATAAGTAACTATCAATATTGAGATTGTATATCATACCAACAGAAGGGGTCTGCGTAACTGGCGGTTTTATTATCTTGACGGAGATAATTTAATTAATGACTCATTTGCTTATTCCCGAGATTTTCATTGGTCACGATGATTATACTTTGTATAACGGCCAATGAAAATCAAGGTAGTAGTCAATTGAGTAATTTTAAAATCTGGATTTTCTATTAGCGAGTTGGTCATATGTTGGAGATGGTGTTACCTGTCGGTCAAGAACATGTCTAATCTCTCAGTAATGTCTCTTGTCCATACATCGTCACATTAGACAGTTCTTGTACCTGTCACCAGCAAACGTGCCATTGAGAACAATCTTGAGTAGCGATGCCAGCACAATCGAGAATTTGATACTACCATAACACAGAAGAACGAAGGTTCAGACATAAGATGCAACAGTCCAACGATGACATTTCCCCAGGCTTATTTTGCAGCAAATCAAATCATTTATGTTTTGGCAGATTTATCCTTGAAAAGACTTGTTCGACTCGTACCAGTTAACTCCATCTGGCACAGGCCTGCTGCATACCGTCTGTAAAGACGAATGAGGCCAAATATGTTTATTTATATCGTTGAACCCCCCTCCCAGATGTCTTGTTATAATGTCGTTTAGGAGTCAACTCTCGTCCAAATAACATACTTAAAGATACTGAACACGTCGTGGCGACTGCAATGGAGGTGGGTTCATGATTACTACAGCTAAGATCAGAGGAAAATATTGCAGTTACGAAAGTTATTTATTTTGTTCCTAATAATTATAGCCATGCATAAGCACAAAAATTAACTTGCGTAAATCAATGTGGCTTACATTAATCCTATTGTTTACATTGCTGCAAAAATCTGCAGAAACAGAACTACATTAAAAATAAGTGTAGCAAATGCTAGTATCGCTATGTTATCTATGTTAATCAGTCTATGAATAAATACTACATCATTCTTCATTACATTAATCTTACTTAACATGAATGCTACAGTGATTTAACTACATTAATCTTACTTAACATGAATGCTGCAGTGATTTAACTACATTAATCTTACTTAACATGAACGCTACAGTGATTTAACTACATTAATATGAATGCGATAGAAAGATGTGTGTGTGTGTGTTCGTCCATCACAAGTGATGATGACCATTTGTTACGTCCACTTTTGAAAATTCAGTTAGAATTATTTCCATGAATAATAGTTTGTAGATGACTAATAAGCCCTATTCGAGCTGTAAATGTCCTTGGAAAGTTCCGGCATGGAATGACCACTATTGACGGACTTTAGTCTATCCTTGACTTTCTAGCTACTCCCCGCTGTTGAGCTGCTACATTTCTCCTCTTTTCACAAGATTATGCGATAGAAAAATAATAATATGACAGTAAGCAGTGTCTACAGTAAGTGCACTCATCTCAATACAGACTAATGAAGCAAGTGAATTAATTGCATGATATTATAAACTACAAAGGAATGAGCCAGAAGCCAAGCTTCTATCTTACTAGAGCCGAATGATGCAGTAGCTTAGCCACATTCAATTGACTACTAACGAATGTTGTAAAAACGTTGCTACATTAATTTAACTGCAAACAAATGTTTTAATAACGATGCTACATTATTTTGACTACAAACGAATGTTGCAGTAACCTTGCTTCATTAATTTGACTACACACGAATGTCTCGGTAACCTGATTACATTAATTTGACTACAAACGAATGCTGCGGTAACTTAGCTACATTAAGTTACCTACCAGGGGATAAAAGTTACAGTGTCGGGTAACAACCCTAAACAGAAAAATGGTGACTGGGGTAACACAGGGTAAATATAAAAATGAACAAAAATAGGCATTAGTGTTACCAAAATAAGTCGATAAAACAACCTACCTAACAGCCATACACAGTGACAGACGACGTTTCGACTAAAAAGCCTTCATTGGGACAAACAAAAGACCACAGTAAACAAATCCTTACATAGAGAACCACATAGTTGTGATAGAAAGGAAAGAAAAGGGGAAGAAGGACAATATCGAATGGACGACGAAAGAAGTAAAGGTAAGGAAGCATGACCGGAGAAATGAGGACGTGAGGGCAAAATAGCGGTAAGTAAGTAATGGAAAGTGCACAGAAAAACAATGAATATAGATGAGATATAATGCAAGTAAAATAAATTAAATTTAAAATACTTATCTCGATGTTAGTTGGCGGTGAAAAGGAAATATTAATCAAAGATGTCAGGTTAAATACCAATCAGTGGCCAGTTCCCACCCGTTGAAGGGCGCGAGACGAGAAAGACATCATATGCAATAAAAGGCATTAATATCAGATAAAAGCCGAATCAACAAATACAGGGAGTTAAGGGAAACGCGGCAAACAAGAACCTAAGTGTCAGACAGGAACGTAGAAGATATAAAAAAAGGGGGACGTATCAGTTTACACGACTCGAACCAAGAGATGAAAAGAAATGAGGGCCTGAGAGAAGTAAGGAGAATAGGAAAAGGTAAATAAAGAAGCAACAAAGAAGATGAGAAGTGAAAGAGGAAGATAAACGTGGGTTCCAAATGAAAACGGAAATGCGTCACTCATGGAAAGAACCACACGTCGCAACCACATTATGGGTATTTCTCGCACCGCATACTAGCTCTCGATATAAGGAACAAAGATCAATGATAGAACCCCAAACCTACAATACACGATCACTAAGTAAAGGCCATGTACCATAGGGAGGAAAATGACAGATGAAACGAGGTTCATGTTTATGTGAGACCAACCGTACATCGCAACCCGTTTGTAGGCGTTGCTTGTACTGTACGCTGGCTCCATAGAAAGACATAAGCGGGACCACTGCCTTCTAGTCATCCTAGTCGTGTGTAGCAGGTCGCCTGCTGGCGCTGCATACATAGCATGATCGTAAAAATGTAAGTCGTCAGTTATACAATCACCACATGCTAGGTTGCTGTAAAGGTAGCTGTACTGATTTTTGTCTCCTGCCATTTTACTGACCAACAACGTTTCTCGTTAGAGAACCGACAAATCCTTAATCTCGAAACTCTTAAACCCTATGGCATCAACGACAACCTTTACTTCCTGCTACTTTCTTTCTAACACGACCTGCTTTTTTTCATATCGATTGCTCATCTATACCTCCTCACTGCGCTTCTTATTTCCACGTTTCTTATATACTGTTGCACTCCATTGTGGCGGTTTGACTAGGGCATCCATTACGGGGATGGGGCTACGGGATCCGCCACGTGTGGTTGTTGTGCTGGTGGGTGGACACTCTGGGGGACCTTGCGAGGCGCGGCTGGATCCGGCGTGGGTCTGTTGCAGCTTGGCGCCTCGTTTATTTGGTTCATCTGAATCCATCGCCATCACATTCCTTCACTCTCTTTCTATGGGTTGATCCACCCATGCCCCCTCACCTCTTTTCCTTAAGATTCCTCGACCTACTTTCTTTCTCTATTCCCACTAAACCCCACAAAGGGGTTGCGTATTGCGGCTTTCTCATCTTTATATCATCTTCGGCTTATGCGAACGGTCACATTTTCCAACACATTGCTTAAAAGGCACTTGTCGTTGTGGTTGTGACCTCGGTCCATATTCCGTTATATGTCATCGTGACTTCTGCCACACCGGCCTCCACTGACCAGGACATGGTATTTCCATGACACCTACCTCGAACCGATACCCCCATTCCCCTTGCGCCATCCTACCATTTCACATGCCTCGGTTGTAGTTCCGGGTCTGCCTCCTTCCACCACGGCCTTCGTTTCCTGTCCCTTTATTTTCCACCTACACTGGTGTCCTTTTCTTCGGCACCTACTTCCCACATCTCTCTACATCAGCCTTTTTTATGCCTTTATATGACACGCTTTTCTGTGATGATACCGCTCTCTCCAGCTGTAACGTCCCTGCGTCCTATGGGCAACATCTCACCTCCGCATTCTTTCTTTGTGTGACGTATCTCCATTTTAGTTTGAAGCTCACGGCGATCTGCAACTTTTACTTCTCTTCTTCTTTTTTGTTTCTTTAATTGTCTCTTTTATTCTCTCATCCCCATCATCTCTATTTATCTCTTGATATCTGCTTCTATAAGCCACCTGGTTCGAGTCATGGATACTGATACCTCCCCCTTTTTTTTTTAGCTTATGCGTCCCTGCCTTACACTGATGTTCTTGTTTGCCCTCTTAATTCCGTCTTTGTTGATTCGGCGTTTGCCCGATTTGATTACTTGTTATTGCTAGAGGATACTGGGTACTGTTTGCTATTTAACATGAAATCTTTGATTCATACTTCGTTTTCACAGCCGAGTATTGTCGAGATAAGTATTTTTATTTTTTTAAATATTTTACTTGCATTGTATCTTATATATTTTCAGTTTTTCTGTGCACTTTCCCCTCCTTACTGCCTACCACTATCGTCCCCTCACACCCTCTTTCCCCCTGTCATGCTGCCCTATCTTTACTTCCTCCGTGTCCATTCGATATTGTCCTTCTACCCATTTGTTCCTTTCTATCACAACCATGTGTGTCTCTATGTAAGATTTGTTTACTGTGGTCTTCTGTTTGTCCTGATGAAGGCTTTCTAGTCGAAACGTCGTCTGTCACTGTGTCTCGTTGTTAGGTTGTTTTATCGACCTATTGTGGTAACACTTATATTTATTTTTATTCATTTTGGGATCAAGTTGACTACAAACGAATGTAGTTGAAAAGTTATTGTATTAATTTGACTATAGATGATTGTTACAGTAACCAAGCTACAATAACCTAGCTACATTATTTTCTATTACAAACACATGCTGCAGTAACCTATATATATTAATCTGACTTCCAGCACATGCTGAAGTAACCTAGCTACATTATCTTGACTTCAGCAACACGATATATTATCGTCTCAACATTAATTTGACTGCAGTCGTTTACTGAAGCAGCCTAATTATATTATTCTCAACCACATAAGTTACAGTAACCTAAAGCGTCAAACATAAACTGCAGTAATTTGATTACTATCATTGGACTGTTAACATTACCTAACATGCATTGCGTGACCTTTTTTAGCTATATTTAGAATTCAATCAATGCAATAGTTTATATCGGTGTATTATATGCTTCAGTGTTAGTTAAGAAGTCCGTGTATGGATCTCCGAAGTGAGGCGGCCAAGCCGTCTGGTTTGTGTTCATGAAGCAGCGAGTTCAAAACCGAGCTGAATCTGGTTCATTATTCCTAATATCATCGTAACTCACAACCTATTACATTTTAGTAGGGCCTTTAGACTGGTCACATCAATTGGCTGGAGCTGAATCTTGTTCATTATTCCTAATATCATCGCAATCCGCAGCCTACTACATATTTTAAGGGCCTTTAGACTGATCACACCAATTGGCTGACATTCATTTATTCGTGATTTTCATTGCCAAGTGTTATTATGCAAAGTGACCAACTAAAAGCCATGATTATTCGGATTCACATGAATGTTATAAAGTACAAGAAATCATAACTATTCCATACCCAAAGATAATTATAATCGAGACTTGAATGAGAATACTTGAACACGTTTGGAGACATACAATTTGCTGTGCATGACCGAGAGACGAGCGGCAGTCTCACGATAGTCTTTCGAATTAAGACTAGTTTTCAACGTCTCTTCGAAGGAGAACTTCTCGACAAAGCCACATTTGAAGACAACCGTTTTAAGAAATTCAGCTTCAGATATGTCCTTATTGATAGTTCGAAGGTAGATAATAAGTCCAATAGTGGCCCAAATATCTTAGAACATGATGAACATAATAAGATCACTATACAGTGGATTCCCATTATTGACAAAATATGTATGTAATAACAGAAATGAAATTCGCTATATACAGTACAAACAATATAGAATAAATATAATTGGGATTTTGAAAAAAATGTTGTTATATAGGGAAATTATTTATAGAAAGATTCCACTATACCTAAATATTTTATTTGCTTAACTTAAGCTCTTTTGCCCCTTGACCTTATATCGCCCCATTCCGCCACTTGTCCTTATACTGCCTCTTGAAATCTCGCTCGAGGGGGGGGGGCAATTTCGCCCACTTAGAGAAACCGTACCCTAAACTAACCTCAAGTACTTTAATATAGAGGCAGAGAGATTCATCGTGGCATTCGTTAGACAAGCCCGCGTGCAGCATCGCTACCTTAAGCCATTCATATTATTAGCTGAAAGCGACAATTTGCGAGGATGTTGTCCAGAATATTCCAGTGCGGCCATCGGGAGCCTTCGTCAACGTCTGGATCAGAAATTGAGTTTGTCAACCACGTTGGACTTCTACAGCGCAGTCGTTCTACCAACACTGCATTATGCTGTGTCATCCTGGACGGACTATGCGAGACACGCTGAACAGCTTAACTCAATCCACCTTCGGTGCCTAAGAAATGTTATGGGAGTACGTTAGCAGGATCAAATACCATATGTGATATATATGTATTTATATATATGTATCACTGTGATTAATAGGTTGTCAAAAATGTATTGAACAGAGCCGTGGAAGGGGAGAATAGCTACACTACTGTTTTCCTATCGCTAAGGCCCATCATAAATGAACGGTGACAACTTTTGTCTTGACCATTTGCTTATGTGCCATGAGCCATACAGAAGTCTGGCATAACTGACAAAATGTATATGTAATAACAGAAATAGTTATATATAGTATAAATAATAAATATAATTGGGAATTTTGACGTGTTGTTAAATAGGGAAATTTGTTATAAAACGATGCGCTATAGATGTATTTCACTGTATTGTGTTGGATTTTAAACTTCCGTCATTTCTGTTGTGTAGTCTTAACATTATTTATTGCACGGATTAAAGCGTTTCTGGCAGCGTATTGTTATATAGAATACCAATATACGCATGTGTAATCTGGGGATTAAACTCTATTGTATGAAATGACTTGCAGAATTAATGTGTTTCACGTCAACGTTTCTCAAATGTAGAGTTATATAGCAACGATAGCGGTTGTCAAATGTATAGAGTTATATAGCAACGTTAGCGGTTGTCAAATGTATAGAGTTATATAGCAACGTTAGCGGTTGTCAAATGTATAGAGTAAGAGCGCGTAGATTACACTCTTAATGGTGATGACAACGAAATAGTCCATTTAGCGATCAGTATGGGTTCTTGACAGTCCATATCTTTTATGACAAGAACATAGAATCTTATGAGTTGAGTAATTGAGATAACATCCGAACTGGAATTAGGTTTGTTGTCTCAGAAACTTTTCTATGATTGGGGGAGAGTTTCGGATGCATATTTAGTCACTGAAAGGAGTCATTGAAGTCCGCAGTATCCCAGGATCGCTAAGTCATGCTATGAGAGTATTCTTATGGGGAACTAAGTTATCACTCTTCTGCCATGTTAACCCATCTGCAGTGATGATACATCTAACATTCCCCCCCCCCCCCCACCTAGCAGTCTGCCACAAAAGGGTAAAGATTCAATTTCCGCTAGCCTGCACATCTTTGCCATCCATCGAGACCATTTCATAGAAGACAAAATTCAGAAATCAATTGAAGGCATGCAGTGATAATTATAATTTTCACAGTAATAGGTGGTTATTCTATCTCCCCATATTCCTTAGTTACATCCAAGGATATGTCTGGAGAAAGGATAATGGCCCATTTCTTTGCACGCTGGACTGGAAGTTCAGATTCTGTTACCACACGGCAATACGCCTTTGATATAACTAAATATATATTGATACTGTGGTCGTCAAAATGTAACCACATTTCTTATTCAAATAATGTATTGATCTCGGCATGTAGAGAATGGACTGCGTGATAGTTTACCCAAGGTGAGATACATTTCTTTATTGATATGTCCTGGTTACTTTTCAAAGTGATATCCCTGATATGTGATTTCTGTGGCCAAAAAAGTATTTTCTTTCGGCACGTATAGTAAAAGATAACAGTTGGTATACATTTTGAGCATGTTGATTATGGATTGCAGGATGGTTCACTATGTACAATAAGAATATGAAAACAACAGATGGAATGTAGAGTTAGAGCACGTTCTTCTTTAGAATAGTATGATCATAATCAGCGTGATTTATCTTGACTGGTAATTGGTCACCTTAAGTTTAGGATCAACCAACAGGAATGTTGTATATAACTTGATTAGACACGTTGGATGGGTAATACACTCCCGTGACCTTCGTTATAAAAGGCATGCGTGTAGCGTCATTACTCCAACATTGCCATGATTTTTATTGGTCATTTAATTATACTTAGTTTCTCCAGGCAATGAAAAACATAGAAACAGTCATGTTTGTACTACGAAGAGACTTAAACTAAGATCAATAAACTCGGTCTGTTATAACGAAGGTTAACGACACAGCCGAGTAGAGATAAAAGGCTTTCGAAATTGGTCACTTATGTTTGCTGATCCATGAATTTCTTTATTTTAATTGGTCATCAAGCATATATTTTGTATCTTCAGCCAAAACAAAATGGATGATCAAAGGGAGTGGCCAGCTAGCAATGTAATTCTAGTTCGCTGTTGGTAATTCACAGAAAGTTAGAGACGGAGAGCAGAATTAGAAGTTTGATGAAGATGCCTTGTTCACATGATGTCTTCTTCTTCTGAGTTCGCTATCAAACTCCTGCAGATTAGCAGGATATATTCCGGATAACGGAATACCTTGTCATGGTTTACAGCTTTGCCGCGATAGCTGTTTTTTTTCGACATAACAGAAGGCTTCAAATAGTATTGCTAGTATAATGTGGACAATCGACCTTCGAACCAGAAGTTAATTCAACTGAGTTTATATCGTGAGGCTAGTTCGTTATTTGAAATTCTAACACCAATCCGACTGCCAAGTAGCATGCAAAAAACAGTTGGCAAAGCCAACTCCACAACATACCCTCTTTAGTCACATTTTAAGACATGCATGGAAGGTAAAAATGAAACATTGTTGCTTTTCTTTGCTTCACTTTCAGGCCCCAGCAACACAAGGGCGACCACGTGATGTATAACGATAAATAGATAGATTGAATGCAACACATTTATATGAAAACAACTGAAAGCCTGGTTATGAGTCATGTCATAAATGAAATAAATAAACCAGTAAATCATTCTTGTAGTAGCTATTGTTTTGTCATACTGCCTATTTGAAGCTAGAAAAAAAATCACGGAGTTTAACAATAAATTCGGATTTGTTATTACATTGAGTTTGTTTGTTTAACCCTGACTTTATCTTTGGGGACCTCCCTGGAGAATGGTAAGCAGTTCGATGTGGGCTCAAGCGATCGCAGGTTCGCGTCTGGCTCGTGACTTCATGTTTACAAAGTGAAATTTTTCTGGTGAAGATATGGAGTTGTGTTCTATGAGGTGTACTCACGACAGACGGCGTCGTTTATATGACGGAGTAAATACGGGGTAACCCGCGTGCAGTAAAGTAAATCTTGGTAAAGACCTTTAGATCGAAACGTTTATTCCACGTGTTAATTAATCGTAAAACTGTTACTTGACCCACGTTTTATGTTCATTTACCATATAGTTAGCAATGCTACTCCAGTCTCCCGTTGATTATCACACTACCAGCTCTTCACTTAAGATTGTCGTCTGTACGTGACCAAATAGCCATTTGACAATTCAGTTTGACTCACAGCATACATTTGTGACGAAATGTGTGTCTTTTCAACACTCGGATATTAGAAGAATGCTATCAAACATACATTAGTGTTGTAATTTTTGTATAATTTAAATGCATATAAAAGCTTGAAGTAATATTTTATCAAGAACAAGACAAACGAGCGAATGAGCAAACAGAGCTAAATCAACTGTGCTATTTATCTAATCGCGGAACTCTTTGTTGCCTTTCAGCGTCAGGGGTAGAAGAGTTTTCTTGAGATGGCCCTGTTTTGGGCTGAGTAGATTGTGGAATTTGTTGCCTCTTTTTTCTCGATATCAATCGTTTCAGTGGCCGGATTCTAGGTCTGCCTTCACTGTATCTGTGTAGCATAGCTTGCTGTGGTATGCTGTCTGATAGTAGTCTGCAGATATGGGCAAACCATTTGATCTGTTGTCTCTTAATATATTCCAAGACTGGGGTGATGTCTGTTATTTGTCTTATACCCTCATTCTCGCTTAGTGATATCCCTAGGATTCTGCGCAAACATGCCATTTCAGATGTCACAAGTTTGCGTTTTGTCTTGTGCTGTCGATCTCCACGTTTGGCATTGATACCAGAGTGTTTGCATAATAATCGCGTTGAATAGTGTTAAATCCGCCGAAGACGGATGTGTCCGTTCATTGGCGCAAATAAAACGGCGACACAACGCATTTCCATTCTCTGGACTGTATCCTGCTGGGGATCTAGTAGTACTGCTACAGGAGAGATCCAGCAGGAGTTTGAGAATGAACGCTGAAGAAGAAGAATAGTGTTAATAATCTTTTTAATTATTATTTTGAACACTAGAAATACTAGGCACCTAATGTTGTTCTTCTACTGCGACTGCAACTATTACAATTACCACCACCACCATCGTCGCAGTCACCATCACTATCTCCATCACTGCCGCCGCAACACTACAACTACCACCACAAAAAGGTCTTAGCATAATATTTCCATATGTAAACGGTGTTTATAGAGACTACATTGCCCTTGCTGTCCATGTACACATATTCCTTAGTACGTACACAATGAACTATTATAAATAAATGGGTTATTGGATAATGAATGTTACACGGGTTTTGCTTATCAATCTTATATACTGGCATATTTCTGGTAGTTGAGGATTAATCAATAGCAACATAAACACACAGAGTATCTACTTGTAAGGAAATAGATTAATTGGTGTAGACCTAAATGAAAACGGATTATTTTGTTTTTAAAGTGATAATTAATAAATGAATATACTACTTTTTAACTGAGGAATTGGTGTTTACTGAAGGTGTTTCGAAATTTAGGATGAGTTGTATTAAATCTACATAGTACTTGATTTTATCTATAAGTACTGTGCTGATTTGTCATTGGTTGACCAGAAACAGCCTGACAGTGTCGTCTTCAGCATGTAGCAATCTTGGTAGCAATTTCGTAGTCGGGTGAACCACATGGGAGTCAGTTTGCAACCCAGGTTTTATTCCACCTTTTTCCAGCCCAAATGGAACCCGAGATTTTTATCGACGGGCGAATGACAACAGCTCCCGTGTTGCAGTTTACAAGAAATAAGCTATGTTCTTACTGCTTGGACCAGTATATTTATTTTCAGCCCCCGTTTTATAGTTGTGAAGCCCCCTTTACAATGGTTGTTGCCACAATGTAAAGTGTGACCATAACGATTACGTGGCAAATAACAGTGAACGCGTAGCTGAAGGAGGTGGACCAGTCTGCAAATTGTTCTAAAGGGTGACCATTGACTGGACAGGCTAGGGAGTGTCGTAACTTGTAAACATACGCCACAGGACGTGGTGATCATAGTCTGCTTTGATGGGCTTAAAGTTGTTACGATAATCATAACTATCATACTCATATCGCTTTTGGCACATCAAAGGAGTTGTTACTATAGTCATAAACATAAACACAATAATAATATCGTTATTGGAACATTGAAAGGTTAAAGACATTTTTGACTAATAAGAGTTTCGTGCAGATAATTCACATAAATTTGACAGGAGGGGTTATGAGGTTGTTTCAGGAATGCAAGCTTGTGAAAGCATCAGACTTCAGCATCTAACAAAAGACACATTGTTTTATGGATAGAGTCACTTCTTATAGTGTAATAGCTGCATATTTCGTGGTATCATAGTTACTTAAGACGCGTTTTTGTGTGTGTATGAATTAGGAAATTACTAACAACTTTGGCAAGGCATGCTTATTTCAATCGCGCTCTAACAAAGACATCATTAGTTAGAATTCTCGTGTTTTTAATGTAAAAAAAACCACTAAATCTTATGATGATTGATATCCCTATCCAGCGGGGGCGAGTTCAATTCGGTTATATCGAAGGGTATTACCATTATAGATCATTAACGCCGGTGTTCATGTAATCCTGCCATCTTGTTCTTTGATGATATGAATGTTAAATGTGGATAGTCACTGTGAATGTATTCTTCAAGATAAAAAAGCACTTCAGACTCCCCCTAATGGATACACTGTAATGGCTTCAAAAAGGCTCAAACAGCAAAGAGTATTTACATTGTTCCATCATGAGATATTTCAATAGCGTTGTGATATACGCATAAACACGAAACTGTGTAGTTTCATGCGATGATCCACAGGGATATCCGAAAGAAATGCATTTTTACACATTAGTCGTCATAGTCGGGTATCGAAATTACAGTCTCTTGAGCATAAGGCAAATGGTTTAACAGTTACGCCAGAATGATCCTCATCATAATAGGTATTTCCATTGAGTATATTTTGTGACTTGTTCCTTTTCTATTAATTTCTGTTGGAACCTTTCATGGGAAGTAATGATTCTTATTGTGTGCAAGATCTTAATTAAGTCATGATTTATGACTGTCTTGTGTGTTGTGTGCTCTGAAGGCTGATTCACACGAGCCAGTTAACATAGTTTCCTGCTCACGACACTGATTTTAAATTTAAGGCGGTATTTTTATCAGAGCTTAATCCTTTCGTACATGGAAGCAATGCAGGATTCACATATAAGCTAAACAAGCTAAAGCTTAGATCCCTCACTTTCTTGCCCCCCCCCATTTATTTATTTCACTATCTATAT
This sequence comes from Meghimatium bilineatum, assembly GCA_034231615.1. Lineage (NCBI taxonomy): Eukaryota > Metazoa > Mollusca > Gastropoda > Stylommatophora > Philomycidae > Meghimatium > Meghimatium bilineatum. The sequence goes on along the minus strand of CM067299.1, from coordinate 34,929,078 downwards.
ATTCTTAATCGTTAAAGGGCCCCATATCTCAAATAACTTAGGGTCTCATATCTCAAATAGCTCAGGGCCCTATCAAGTCTCAATCCGGCCCTGCATGGAAGACTCTCAACTCCCAGTGGTTTCAAATGCTCTGTAAGGAAGCTTCCTACTGAGATGGTCTATGTGTGGATATAGAACGCATATTTCACACAATTTATATGCAGGCACTGGGCCTGGACTCCTTTAATTCAGAATGGAAAGAATAGAGCCACTGTCACCTTTCCCGGCATGCTGTAGTAGACGAATAAGGAACGTTGGGTGATTGGCTGACAACCTCTTGTTGTATGTCTAGTCTCTATTGCTTTTTTTAAAACTGATCCATCGGATGACACAAAGACATTGCAACTTTGTTCTGTTGTAACAGACTCCTGGGTGAGTGGGGTCTATACAAATCTTACAGAAGAATGTTGAGATAGTAGATCTACACGAATGATCAGATAGTAGATCTACAACAATGATCAGATAGTAGATCTACAAGAATGAACAGATAGTAAATCTACAAGAATGATCAGATAGTAGATCTACAACAATGATCAGATAGTAGATCTACAACAATGATCAGATAGTAGATCTACAAGAATGATCAGATAGTAGATCTAGAAGAATGATCAGATAGTAGATCTACAAGAATGATCAGATAGTAGATCTACAAGAATGATCAGATAGTAGATCTAGAAGAATGATCAGATAGTAGATCTAGAAGAATGATCAGATAGTAGATCTAGAAGAATGATCAGATAGTAGATCTAGAAGAATGATCAGATAGTAGATCTAGAAGAATGATCAGATAGTAGATCTAGAAGAATGATCAGATAGTAGATCTAGAAGAATGATCAGATAGTAGATCTAGAAGAATGATCAGATAGTAGATCTACAAGAATGATCAGATAGTAGATCTACAAGAATGATCAGATAGTAGATCTAGAAGAATGATCAGATAGTAGATCTACAAGAATGATCAGATAGTAGATCTACAACCATGATCAGATAGTACATCTACAACCATGATCAGATAATAGATCTACAAGAATGATCAGATAGTAGATCTACAAGAATGATCAGATAATAGATCTACAAGAATGATCAGATAATAGATCTACAATAATGATCAGATAATAGATCTACAACCATGATCAGATAATAGATCTACAAGAATGATCAGATAGTAGATCTACAAGAATGATCTGATAGTAGATCTACAAGAATGATCAGATAATAGATCTACAACCATGATCAGATAATAGATCTACAAGAATGATCAGATAGTAGATCTACAAGAATGATCAGATAGTAGATCTACAAGAATGATCTGATAGTGGATCTAGAAGAACGATCAGATAGTAGATCTACAAGAATGATCAAATAGTAGATCTACAAGAATGATGAAATAGTAGATCTACAAGAATGATGAAATTGTAGATCTAGAAGAATAATGAGACAGTAGTCCTAGAAGTGGATGCTGCGCTACTAGGAGAGTGTGATCAGCATGTGATACTGCCGCACTTCAATGTCTCCCTTCAAGAACTTGACGTGCATCTATTAACCCCCTCTCCCACACACAACCATGCATTTGAGACCAAAAAATCTGATAGGAGTCGGAGTGTTGCTTCGGTTACTCAATTGAGGAAAACCTTCGCTTTTGTCAGTAAAACTTTGGGTTGGTAAGAGCTACTGCTTACAGCTAAAAAATTAATTTCATCATCAACATTATCATGCAGTAATTTAATAACGTAAAAGCCTGAAACTATTTTGTCGAAATGTAGAGCCATCTTTACCTGCTATGTATAAGAATACATTGTGGCGTAAGTTTGTCACATAAATACACGAAGTTAAATGTGATCAAAGTAGCTCGCCCATCAGACAAACGATGCGTATTGATAATTCAACAGAAGAAACTGTACTGGTAACGCTATATGTTTTTTATTCTTGATCTGTGTTTTGTGTGATGGTTGGGACAAAGGAATATTAAAATTTGGATACCAAACATCGAACAAATTCAAATTTAAGTCTAAAAAAACTTGCTGTGTTGATAAAACTAACGTGCACATTCTTAAAAATATTAAAGGAAGTACACGTTGGACTGCGGTAGCCAAAACGAGCACAGAAAAATATGTGTTCAAAATATGGGACTACGAATAAGACTTTGAGCAATTAAAAACAGCCCATCAAAGAAATGACGAAATTTTCCGACATCACACTACTGGATATATGACTGAAATATGCAATTTTCTTAAAATATGACAAAAAAGGTTAAATTAACACCCCATAAAGAAATTATTTGGAGAAAAAACTGCAAATAGACTTCTAAGAAAAATTCCAAACCACAAAACAAGAGAATAATTTATCCGATATGCTTAATCATTGAAATCTGATATCATCATGTGTGAGCCGGAAAAATGGGCACTCATTGACAAACAAAACAAATACTCTCTGAACCATCAAGTATTAACTCCAAGGCCACTCACACAGAAACCAGAACAAAGAGATTTATCGCTTGAAATGTTAAATGACCAATATTCCATAAATATCTGGACATACGCGTACACAGATGGTTCAGCAATACAATTTACAACGAATATGGATGGCACGAATATATATCATGTTTCCCGTCGACACCACATACGACTAATCCCTCGCCACAGGAACACAATATACGCTTTACCAACTGAAGTAACAGCCCTACTCACAGCTGTTGAAAAAATAACCGACAATCGAGTGCGTACTTTGAAGAATATTATTCAGCCAGTTTTACAAGCTATCTAACATACCGAATAAGACTAAGCCATGCAGAAAATCAAACAAAACATCTCCGATGTAACTAGATCAATAAAATTAGTACTACTTTGGATAGCAGTTCATTGTAGCATTCATGGCAACGAAAAAAGCAGATCATGTACATCATAGTTTCATGGAAACAGTCTCTTATAAAACAATTGGCGTGACTTCAGTGGAGCGAACTGAATGGAAACTATGGACCCGAGAACAACATCAACAAATTGAATAGAAACGAACGCCACGACGATACATTTTATTTGAACTGAGAATGTAACACTGCCACTTACAAGAACACGTACATCGAGTCAGTGTCAGCGACTCATTTTCCCCCGACTATTGACGTGTTTTCGTTGCTCTCTATTTATATACTCTGTGTTACCTGGTCCGATGTCCACGTGGGCAAGTGAATAATCGAAAACATGATTCAAAGGGTTTATTTATCTTATTCTTCTTCTTCTTTCGTTCACTTGAAACATGTCTATATCTGTAATTCTGTCTCCTTAATAAAACTAACTGTCTTTTGTAGTTCATACAGTGTCCCATAGAGTTTTGATTCCAGTGTTGTTTCCTCTGGCCAATATGTCTGCCTCAGCGTCTCATGCTCAGAACACTCTTGAAGTATATGTTTGGCACTCTGTGCTGCCTGTCCACATGTACACATGGCTGTGTTGCCAATCTTGAACTTTGTATACATGTGACTGCGGAGTCGGTTGTGTCCTGTTCTGAGACGTAGAATTATAACTTGTTCTGGTCTGTTCATAATATGATAGTCATCTTGTGTTGGTGTTTGTGGCTTTCTTATTGACTTGATCATCTGTTTTTTCTGATGGTAGGTGATTGGTATATCTGGTTGGTCTTCGGCAGCACCTTCCTTAGCCAGTTGGTCTGCTTTTTCATTTCCTGGTATTCCACAGTGAGAGGGTATCCACTGCATGGTTACCCTATACTGGTAAGACAATTCGCTAAGTAGTTTTTTCAAGTCTGTTAGTTTTTCAGACTGGAGAGCTTGAAGCACTGACCTTGCATCTGTCAGGAATACCACAGGCTGTAGGTCAGAGTTGGAGTTCAGCAGTTTTTTAGCTGCCACACTAATTGCCTGGATTTCTGCATCATAATTATTGCAGAATTTTCCTGTCGGTGTTCTGATTGTATCTCTAGGCTTGTGTGGATATTCTATATATACACCTGCACCTCCATTCCTCACGGCATTCTGTGCTGACCCATCTGTGTATACTCTGACCCATATATCTTGTGGATATTCCTCATCCAGGAAACTGAGGGTGACTGTCCTTCGCTGCACACTGTTCTGTTCGTCCACGCTTAGTATTCCTTTCACATGGGTCTGAATATATATTGGCATTCCATGTCTTTCACTCCACGGGGTTTGTTCTGGTACAGGCCTTAAGGGGCTGTCAACTTCAGGTAGGTCTGTAAGTTGTCTGCGGAGTCGTTTAGCTTGATGGATAAAGCTGCTTCTTTTCAGTCGTCCCATTGCTAGATTTTGGAATCTTTCCTTCATTGGATGACTTGGCATACACTGAAACTTTTCTGCCTGAATTAGTACTTTTGTGTCTCTGCGTTCGCCAAGTGTTTGCATTCTTCCCATTTTCTGCATCTCTGCTATGGGTGTTGATTTCATTGCTCCCAACATTATTCTAAGTGCCTGGTTTTGCACTTTATCTAGATCTTGCAATGTGGTGTTTGATGCAGGACACCACGCAGCTGAACCATATTCCAGATGTGGTCTTATGCCTTGCTGGTAAACTTTACTGAGTATATTCCCACTGGCTCCCCATGTGGTTCCACTTATTTATCTTATGTTGGTAGGTCTTCTATAAGTGAAAGTCGCGGCGACTGCGTCCTGAATCTGCAGAGCAACAATACAAACGTTAGAACACATACTACATGACTACCACAGCTTTTCTTCTTACAGAACAACAGCTTAGCCACAATTATATGATTATGTGTCCAAGATATTGATAATGTTCTGCTTGTTGTAGTTTATCTTCATGCATGTTTATGTTTAGCGCCTGTTCTTCTGTGACTTTGCCGGTTATCATTGTTTTTTTTATAGATATTTATATCCAGTCAATATTCTTTACTTGATTTATCGACTTGATCTATTTGTTTTTGTGCCACATGAGCGTCTCTGCAAACCAAATTGTGGTGAACCAACAGCGACGCTCTATACATGGCACGTATAGGTTGGATTCATAGTGATTGATTGTAGCAGCATAGACGTGTCATCAATTGTTGTATAATAGCTGCACAGACGTATCAACAGTTCTGTAGTAGCATTATAGAAGTATCGACAGTTGTTGTTTAGAAGCAACATTATAGAAGTATGAGCAGTATAGCAGTGTAATCACGTATTATGTAATAACAACATTATAGAAGTGTAATTATGTATTGTGCAGTAGAAATACAGACGTATCAACAGTTGATGTATAGTAGCAACAGTGTAGAAGTGTAATCATGTGTTGTGCAGTAACATCAATATAAAAGTACAATCATGTATTGTGTAGTAAAAACAGTATAGAAGTGTAATGATGTATTGTCTAATAACAACAGTATAGAAGTGTAATCATGCATTGTGTATTAGCAGCAGCATAGAAATGTAATCATCATTTCTCCGAATGTATCCTGTCATAGTCATCATCATCAAGTGCCGTCTCCGCAAAGATGGTTGTCTGAAGCAGACCTCCAACATTCCTTGTCTCTTGTTTTGGTGGTACACTCTTCTAGACTGTAACCTGTCCATCGTGTGATGTTACTCTGCCACTTGTATCTCTGCCTACCTCTTGCTCGCCTCCGTTCGACTTTACTCTCAAGTAAGGTCTTCAAATAGGTTTCATATCTTCGAAATATTCTATTTTCCTGATCTTCATTATTTCTCTTAATAATTCTTTATTCGTATCAAGTGTTGTTAGAATCTCTTTGTTTGTTTTCTTCTCTTTCCATGATGTTCTCCCTATTCCTCTATATACCCACATCTCAAAGGCACCAATTCTGAATTCTAATTGTTTATTTAGTGTCCATGTTTTTGAGGCATACATTAATATAGAATAGAGGTAGACTTTTATAATTCTTCATCTTCTTCTTCTGCGTGTGTTCTCAAACTGCTGCAGATTAGCAGGGTGTAGTCAGGAGAACGGAATGCGTTGTGTCATGGTTTACAGCATTGCTGCGATGTCTGCACCTTTTGGCTTGACAAATCCGACTTCAAAATGGCTTTGGATCACTGACCCTATATGGGATGGGACAGCCAACTCCATTCGATAACTTCCTTAGTCACCTCTTACGACATGCGTGGACGGTAAACAGTGTTGCTATTCTTTGCTCCCCTTTCGGGCCCCGGCAACACACAGGCGATTTCCATATTCTTATTCTTCTATATATAATCATCTCACAACGTGTCCATGTTTCTGAGCCATACATTAATATGGAATAGATGTAGCATTTTATAATTCTCATTTTTAACTTGTTTGTAATTTATTCAGAAGTTACTACTTTTCCTCAAGTCATTGAAGGTACTTTTAGCCATGCCTATTCTCCTTTTACTTTCTGTTTCACATCTGCCGTCATGTGTGATTATGTGTCCAAGATATTGATAATGTTTTACTTGTTGTAGTTTCTCTCCATGTATGTTTATGTTTAGCGCCTGTTCTTCTGTGACTTTGCTGATTATTATGAATTTTTTTTTTAGATATTTATATCCACTTCATATTCTTTACTTTATTTATCGATGATCAATTTATTTGTGTAGTTCATGTTCACTTTCTTCTAAAAAAAATATTAGTTTTCTGCATATCTCAGGTTGTTTATTATTTCCCATTAATCTTGAATCCTGACATGCCTTCAATACGTTTAAAGATGTTTTCTGTGGAGACATTAAATAGGCTGAGTGATAAAATACGTCCCTGTCTTACCCCTCTTCATATTTCTATGTATGGTGAGTAGCTGTTTCCACACCTTATTGATGCAGTATGTTCCCAATATATATTTCTAATCAGTCTGATGATTTTTCTATCTACGCCTATTTCTTGAAGACATTTGATTAATTTTTCATGTTGGACTCTGTCTACGGCCTTCTTGCTGCAGTCTATAAAGGAGATGTAGATCTGTCTGACCTTCTTGCTGTAGTATATGAAGGAAATGTAGATACTTTTTAATTTTTGAATATGTATTAATCATTAATCGGATACTAAGTACTAAGTATAGCTTCTCTGGTATCTTGTAAGTCCATGATAATCAGCAAAGTAAACAGAAGAACAGGCGCTAAATATGAGCATGCATGAAGAGAAACTACAACACATTTCTTGACCAAGGTAGAACATGACCAAGTTCTTGGACACATAGTCACAAATGACGGTAGATGTGAAACAGAAGATAAAAGGAGAATATGCATGGCTAAAAGAACCTTCAATGACTTTAGGAAAATAGTAACATCTAAACAAATTACAAACAAGTTAAAAATAAGAATTATAAAATTCTATATCTGTTATATATTAATGTATGGCTCAGAAACATGGACACTATATAAACAATTAGAAGACAGAATTGATACCTTTGAGATGTGGGTATATAGAAGAATAGGGAGAACATCATGGAAAGAGAAGAAAATAAATAAAGAGGTGCTAAAACACTTAATATGAAGAAAGAACTACTAAGAGAAATAAAGATCAAGCAAATAAAATATGTTGGACACATTAACAGACATGACACATTGTTGGAGACCTTACTTGCGGGTAAAGTCGAAGGAAAGCGGGTAAGAGGTAGGCAGAGATGCAATTAGGAGAGTAACATCACACGATTGACATGTTACAGTATAGCAGAGTGCACCACCAAAACAATAGACATGGAATGTTGGAGGTCTGTTGCAGCCAACCTTCGTTGCGGAGACGACACTTAATGATGATGATGTCCTGTAAGTGTATTATAAACGTGATAATTTATAACACAAAACCGCAATATATTTATATATGTACGGAAATATATGTTGTTTTATTTGGTTATTATACACTGAAAAAATTATGCAGGAGATTATTATGAAAATTCAATGAACCATGCAAGCGTTGTATTTCTGCAGGAGTAGACATCATGATAATTGATATTGAGGCAATTAATACACTTTGGCATATTTTTTATAAATCAATATACAGAATGATATTTATGTTGTCTAACAGAAGGTGCATGGCAGATAAATACGATGTTAGTTTATAGCAATTTAAGGCTCAACCTTTCTGGAGGAACCAGTAGGGAAATATAGGTTTTCTTATTTAAGGTCTCAGTATCAGTGAATCAATCAATCTACCAACCAACCACCCAATCAATGAGTCAGTCAATCAAGTGCCATACCGAATGGCGAAGGCGATCATGTGTCTCCACGATTCTCGGTCTCATGTATTGTAAATACGCTTGGTTGGTGAACTTCTCCCGTGCCATAATACTAGTCCATCTACAACTTCTCTCCTTTCTGTCGTCCCCTGTTTCTTCTTCCATTGATCTTTCCAGTGGTTATTGTTCAAGCTGTGTTTTTTTTTCAGAACATGCCCTAAGAATGTTGACTTTCTCCCCCTAATGTTTGATATAATTGATTTATTTTTTACGCCAGCGTCAATGAGAACATCTGCATTAGTTTTCTTAGCTGTCCATGGTATTTTCATCCTTCTTATCAGAAACCACATCTCTGTAGCCTCAGTATTGATACTTCTTCTTCGTCAGCGTTCATTCTCAAACTCCAGCTGGATCTAGCAGTACCATGGTCTTACTAGATTTCCAGCAGTATGTAGTCCAGGTAATGGAAATGCGTTGTTTCGCCGTTTTATTTTTGCCCATGACCCGACACATCCGTCTTCGGCGGAGTATCGGTTCAAGAAATAAATAGCTACATTTGTGAAGTATTTTTGCTGAGATATCAGCGTTTTTTTCGTTACTTACAGTCATGTTAGCTCATCCATGACCATGTGCAGTATAGAAGACCTATGCACAGAATTAATTGGGACTTCATTCGTTACGTTTTTGATTGATATCGTGATTTCTGTTGATCACTATTTATATACTTGCATTCGGTTTTTATTAATTTGGTCATGCTATTTCAAGTATATAAATAGTGACAAGCGCAAAAATTATAAAATAAAAAGTAACGAATGAAGGCCTAATTAATTATGTGCAGAGTTCTTCTATCTCAGACTGCCATGGCTCATCGGAAATGATTCTTCTAAAGTGACGCATTTAACTTGTTCTCGTGATTGTCATTGATCACTTTGTGTATACGTTGTGTCGACAGCCATTGAAAATCACTGAAATATTGGCATGACTCAATGTGGAGGGTTGGTTCCCAGTTTAGCCCGCAGGTATTATGTCGTCGATAATCAGGATTATTAATTATGGTGATGAACATGTAGTCGTTCAATGGTTATCTGTAAATCAAAGAGATTATATGTACAAGGAATCTATGATTAATGAGGCGACTATGCTTAGGCTGAAAAACAATCAGTGAAGTGACTACCATGAAAAAGAGTGATAATTTTTGAAACAGTAGCTTTGAAACAGTAGCTTTGAAACAGATTTTTAAAAATCGATGAAGCAATACTTTTGAGACAGCAATAATCGATGATGCTATATGAGAAACTACAGCTGAGACTGAATGAGAACTGATAAGTTAGTGATACTGAGAGAATAACAATGTATTAAGCGAGCACTCTGAGACTGGGAAAGTATCGATAAAACGACAATTCCTAAACTAAACTTCAACTGACGAAGGGGCAATCCAGAGACTGAGCGACAGTCTATAGAACAATAATCATTTCTTTATATGTGTTCCCATAAATCTTGTCGGATTCTATAGAAAGTGTGCTTTCTTATGATGTTATTGTAGTTCTAAACTGTATTCTCAAGTCATTAGTTCTTTCTTGATGAAAGAGTTATTTCTTCATAATCTTCTTCATTCTGACAGTGCAGCATGTGTCACATAGTACTCGAAATGTATCTTTAAATAAAAGTGCATCTTTCTGTGGGCAATTTTAAAAATCTACTCTTGTCTTAAATTTTTGTTTAACGTTTTTTCAGAATCAGCATCTTTTAAGTTCATTTGCCACATTTTCAAGTAGATCAGTGGTATTGTCATGAACAACTCAATGGAGCACAGTTATAATTTCTTGTGTGTATGTTATCCCGAACTTTAGCTGTTGTAGACCTTTGATGAGTCTTTCTTTCCTAAAAGTTATATAGATAAATTGATGGTGATTTTATTGTCAGTGACATGCCCATTTCTGACGTTCTCTTTTACGGATCTCCATGGTGTAGTGGTTAAGCAATTCGCTTTGTGCTCACGAGATCATTTTTTTCGAATTCGGCTCACCAGGTCTGATTTATAAAGTGGATTTATTTGGCGATTCACTTTTAGATCCCTAGGGATTATTACTTGAAGTTAGGCATTTACTCGCTATAAATTGTACTTTCTGGAGGTGACTAGACCTGCCTCGATTTTTTTTCTTTCGTTCGCTCCATTGTAACCAGCACGGATATCCGTCTGATTTCCGCCGGGAGCGTGTTTACGTTGTGCTACCGTTATGCGCCTTGTAGGCCTAGCACATCCGATTTCGGCAAGCCTTGACAATTCGGGTGGGCTATCCTAGCCTGTAACAGCCTCCCTATCTGTCGCCAGGCAAGCGTGTGTGTGGTGACACTTCGCCCAGACGATTTTTGCTCACGTCTGTCTCACACGAGGTGTTCCACTGTCTATGAACTTGCCTCGTGTAATTGGACGTACTGTGCCTGTGCCCATCGGGTACTGAACCGTTTCTCATCTGTAAGCCTGGTTCCTTAAGAGGAAGAAAACAGAAGAGTTGGACCCTGGCCCTTTCGCCCTCTTAGCCGAGGTGTCATTCACCGATATCGTGAACCAAGTTCGAGTCTCACACCACGCGTTTGAGAGCAAGGCGTTCTCGAGCTGAGCGACCTTGTCCCAATAGCGCCTGAGCCCATCAGGTACTGAACCCTTTCTCTCTGCAAGTGTATTTCCTGTATAGGAAAATCTGACAGTAGAGTTGGGCCAGGATTGCCATCTTTGTCCCTTTCTTGCCTGAGCCTATCGGTTACGGCACACTTTCTCTTTGCGAGCATGTTTCCAGTATAGGAAGACTCGACATCAGAGTTAGGCCAGGTCTTTTTGCTTTGCTAGACGCCCATTATTGGGTATGGGTCTCTGCCTATAAGGAAATCAAGAAACTAGAAGCTCGTCACGAGCTAACAGAACTTGTAGTTCCCATTTCCGTAATCGTTTCCACTATGTATTTGCAGTTGGCGCTGCCCTCTAGCGCTGTTCTGCCCTTTCATTTTTTCATTGTACTCAGTATGAAATCTATCTGTCTTTCGCCATGCATCCACCTTTTCATGCTTTTTTCATTGGCCGTCCCTCCAATGTTTGAACTGGACTAACTAGCGTCACTGTATGTCGACAGTGTCGCTGTATGTGGTGTTGCTGATGGTGTCGGAGATATTGTCTGTCTTTTATGCATTCCATCTGCTACCTCCACATTCTCGGACACGATCCCCAAATGATTTGGCCAGAATCAGCTCGAGCTGCTGTATTTCTGTTTCCAGGGTGCACCGCGAGGAGGTACATTTGGGATCTTGGTTATCTGCTAACCCTGGGTCCGCCGAGAGCAATGCGTTCCCTTTGCACCCCACCTGCCTCGATGAGAGGAACGAAGTATATTAGAGGTAACCTGAGTACAATGAAGTCAATCCACTACGCCTTTTCACTTTTTTGTCTCGTTTGAGGCAACGTTAACCGTGCTGTTATGTTTCACATGATGTTTTCGCTTTCTTTGTCAGCGATATTCATATTACTCTTAATATCTCCTGGTCCTGTCTCCTTACATCAGTACACTTCAAGCCTATTGGTACACATGACGTTCTTCATTATAACTTCTCTGTTGTGACTCCTTGACATCACTCTTCTTCAATATTTTTTATTTCGCATGAGTGATGTTAACAATTTCTTTACAGAGCCAGTGAGACGATGAACTTCATTGAGACTTACACACGAAGTTTCTTTGTTTCTGCTCATTTTAGGGTTGAAACATATCTCTCCAGGATACCATAGAAGTATCTCTATCCTCCATGTAGAATTTCATCCTCTAAAATGGTTGAAGTGAACCATGTTATTTTTACTCTGGATTATTTAAAGAAAATCAGCTCATATTCAGCATGTCTCGAGATTGAAAAATAGTCTCGTCCAAGACCCAATCAGTGTAGAAGATTGTATAACTGGCGGTACTATACAGCCACAATGAATAAATCAGCCATCACTAACCATAGCACAAGATACGTACAATTTACTGATCAAAAATTATTTCGTGGAAAAATTAATTCGGAGCTGAAAGTAAAAATTATACTGCCTAGTATAGGGATTAAGAGTAACAAACTCATGCTTATTTGACGCTCTATCACCACCATCATCAACACTATCACCGCAAAAGCTGTCATCATTATAATCATGAGCTAGGTTAACACTTTTCAACCGCCGCACACCGCATGAAGTGGCGTCAGCAAGAGCATGCGGCCTTTATCACACAGCTATTCAATCCTCACCCTGCAACGTGTGAACTGGTAAAATGCAATATTGACAGTTTTTGTGTGTGTTTTTTTCACAGAATACCGCAAAATGTTTACCGGGCCGCGAGATCGTCTCCTGGAACTGTAACGTTAAATAGGAGTTAAATAATTTGTTTGGAACGGTCCTAGTCTTTTAAAAGAAAAATCTTTAACAGGGCTGCGTTCTCACACATTTTGAGAAGCACTTATCTATGTGATCACTATTCCCCCACCTTGTATATAAGCTCCTTCATGTTCCTATCTATACTAAACGTATATATATTTATTACACGTATGTTTCTAAATTGCAGCGATGTTAATTACTCCTCAAGTAATTTACCATTTGTATTGTTAACACTCAAGTTTTAGTTTTGAGAATGCCATGAATAGCAAGGAAAACAAACCAGGAGGTGTTACGAACAATTAACGTCCAGCAGGCTGGCTTCTGACCACCATATTAAAGGGGAAAAAACTAGTTTTTTCAGTAATATTAAGAGATACTACGGCTTGGAGAGATTGTTTGTGGATGATACAGGATGATAGAAGATAACAGGGGCAAAGGTCGCCCAAGACGCCGTTGGACAAAAGACATTAAAAAATGTATTCGTATGTCACTACAAGAGGCAGGACAACTTACTCAAGACAGCGGAAATTTTAAGAGATCCACAGGGAAGACTACGTTCTGGAAAGAATATGTCACCTGATGATGATTGTTAACACACACTTTTCTAACTGTACTTTGTAATCATCATATAATCCTAGCCCATACACGTACTGCATGAATTAATCTTAAAAACTGTTTGCTTTATTTTTCAGCTTGCATATCTGCGGAATATATTTTCTCTCTTGAGATATTAATACATGAATTGATTCTATTCTACACCGACTAAGGATTAGTCAAGCTCACGCAGTAATTATACTGGTAGGATTAAAACTACCGCTCATGATTATTAATAGCTCACTGTCTGTTCTCGAAAATGTTTTTATTTTTACTCCTATATCAGGCGTCAGTAACCTTTTCAAGATGAGTCGTGAACATCGACAATAGAAGACATGTTGACTAATGGGGAAAAAAGCCTTCTAAGCAGTTTTTTTCCAGTGATTTTCTATGGTGTCGACACAAAGTATAATTATAGTGAACATTAAATCTCAGGGGGAAAGTCGTGCGTTATTTTAGAAAGTTTTTATCTCATTAGTCAACATGTCATCTATTATCGAACTGTCTGGTGTGAACGCCACATATATTACTATAGTGCTTTCCATAATTTATGTTATTCATTTGAAATTATTTGTCTCCACAACTACATCTTAGATCGAAAAGATCTTTTTGATCCTACTTGAGATTCTCTATAACCCTATAAAACAATTTTTATGTCCTTTAAAATTGTAACTAGATTAAAACGTTTTCTCTATAAATTAAAAATTTATAAAGGTTTCGTGAATGTACGCAATGTTCCATTTTTTTCAGTATTACACCAGAGTCTGTCGACAGTCCCGGTTGATGAAGAGGAAATAAGACTTATTTGTTTATTGTTTTATTTCTTTCCAACTCTTTCAATGTAATTCACGATACAATTAAGAAAACGTCATCAGTGAAGCATTTTTCGCTAAATGCAGATGATCTTTAATGTCCATATACTGTAAACATTCATATGTGTATACAAATTGAATTATATTGCTATGAAATGCAACTATATTTTTGTTTTGCACACGCCTCAAGTCGAACCACTATGGTACTGAAACCACGATTTCCATGAGTGCAAATGTGTCGCTGTTTGTCGTTTATTAAAGATTTCATTGTAATTGACAGACTTCGTGAATTTATTTATCATGAATATCTTCGTGATTTGCATTGGTAATTGTGATGTGTTGTCAAGATTGTTACCAATGAAAATCACGGAAATACTTGGATATGCCAATAGAAGAGACATTATCAGTGCATTTAATATCAGTTGTGCAATATTTTTTGTTGGATGTTCTAATTGTTTAATCTTAAAATAATATCTAAACTCCAGTGTACTCAAGGGATCGCATATTAAACGTGTTTTTATTGTGGTATCTTGTTCGATTTAGCCAATTTATATATATAGTTTAGAGTTTTGTTACAATATGAATTTGAAGTGTAAATTCACTATGAAAAATGTGACTACATAAGTGTACATTTACTTTTGCAGAGAAGCTAGAAGGGGCCGTTTATATTACGAAATACAAAATACTAAAAAGAGAACAGAGTGTGCTCTCATTTTAAATAAAATGTAATTTAACTGTTGGATAAAACAGGACTGTAATTGTGCAAAGCATGAACGACAGCAATGTTGGAAAAGGAAAACTGGCGATTTCAACAAACGTGCTATTTTACGTGAAATACTTAAAATATTTCGGACAAAAGATGTGGTAACACTGCGTAAAATGAAAATTAGTCTGCACAGTCATTGTGATATTAATATTTCTAAAACCACATTATGGAGGGTTGTGAGGAGCAGCGGTTTCCCTTTTTTTTTTGGAAATCTCTTACGGGCAAGAATATATGTGAGGAAACGCTCCTCATAGATGACGATGAAAATGTCTTGAGGCAGATACGCGAGCGTTGGATAGAAGTTTATGACATAGTACATCTGGATCAATCGTGGGTAAATACCATATATTTTATTTATAAAGAGTGGCAATCATTTTATGGAACTAAGTAAAAGGAAATTCCAAACAGAAAATGTTAAAGAATTATAATAGGTCATGGATGCAGTAACGCAAATGGTCTTGACTGTGGTTTAGAACTTTTTATCTAAGCATTATCTACCCATGGTAGAGATACACCGAAATGAATTGAATTGTTTTCAGGAATTGGCTAGTGAACTCACTTCTACCAGCGTTGGATATGCTGTTCTGTATTGTTGTGCACAGTGCCTCCTATCATAACGTTGTAGCGCAGGATGACAAAATTCCCATTTCATCAAGCACAAAACAATAAATCATAACATGACTTGCAAAAAAAAATATATCTTTTTCAATAAATTCACACCAGAGTTGTTAGAATTTGTGAGACGGGCAAAGAAAGCGAAGAATTTTGTAATGGACAAAATCATTGCTGAACATGGTCATACGTCTCTATGACTATCACCTTACCATTAACATCTCAATTCAATTAACTTGTGTGGGTAGCAGTCAAAGGTCAAGTTGCCGCTAAACACAATTTTCAAAATTTGGTGTAACAAACATAACACGCGATGCCCTCCCACAAATATATATTGTGAACTGGATTAAATGTGAAGAGCATGTGCTTCAAGAGAAAGAGACATATTTGCAACGAGATGGTTTGCATTTTATCCAAACATTAGCAGTAGTCGGCCTTTTCTATTCTTCAGAATCCAAATAAAATAGCGGATGTGGCAACATATGTTGTTCTCACATCAACCAAATTTCTAACACTACCACAGACTTATAAGAAAATCAACTGGTACTTCATTGTTTTACTTCTCACAACGATTTGTTTGCAGTTACCTTTATTTATGAAATGATCAAATAAACACATTCCTTTTCAACACCAATGCCACAAGAAAGCGATAAGACTATTTGATTATAAAAAATAAAAGCTGTTTACACTCTGGAAGTAATGATAACTATCTCAAATTTCCTTCTATTATATGTAGTTGGTATACGCCTTTGCATCCAAGTATATTACTGTATATTGTGTATTACTATAAAATGTATAATGTGAGTGCTATTTTATACTGCTTTAAGCAATGCTATATAGCAAAAAACATTTTGCGAAATTTTCCAATCTAACTCTAAATTTGTAAAATATAAATTCCCAAGGTTGTGATGTGTATAAGACTAAATGCAAAATATAATTGATATGCTTCTGGTAATTTTCGTGAAAATTGAGCTCAAGTGAGTAACATGAATTATGAAACGGACTATACTAAGTTTGTGATCAATATGAAATACAGTATGTTGAATATGTACTGTTGTAGTTCGTCCATCACAAGTGATGATGACCATTTATTACATCCACTTTTGAAAATTCAGTTCGAGTTATGTACATGCCTAATAGTTCGTAGATAGCAAATAAGCCTTATTCGAGCTGCAAATGACCATGAACATTCTGGGCATGGAATGACCCTTGGTTACCCTAATATCGTGTACTCTTCACCATTCATCATAGAGAAGTATCATTGGCAGGCGATGGTCTGGCATACGTACTCGACACAGACCCACTCAACGGATCTGTGTCTGCATTTGAATAGTATCAATGCTAGGAATTCGAGATCTGTCAATGAAATTGGTATCTGGAAACGTGTCTTGCCACCTGATGCTCATAACCCCCATGAGACAAGCCGTGTGAAAGCGATTGAGTTTCCTCACATGACGTCTATTCACAGTCCATGTTTCACCAGCGGACAACAGCACTGGAAGTACCACTGATCTGCTTAGTCCACAAGTTAATGCCATTTCCATGCTACACACCTGCGTACAATCCGCCGAAAGCGCCGCTTGCCCCGGCGATCCCTGCAAACACCCCATAATCAGCACTGGTATTTCTTATGTACTGCTAAGTTTGTGATCAACATAAAATACAATATGTTTAATAAATAACAACTTTGATAACTGCAAGTTTTGCCGTTTATGAGAACAGAGAAGCTTTTTTATAGGAAGTGGAAATAAAGTGGAATTAGCCAGTCGCTACGACGTTTATAGGACGTGTTTTAATTGTAGCTTTGAAAGACTAAAATCATGTTCCAACCGTGATGGGAACCCATGTCTTTATGCGCCATATTTAATAATTAACAAATATCTAAAAACAACGATCATTTTAATGAGATCTTTGAGCTTGATTGTTACTAGAGTTTCAATGATCTTCAAGAAGTCGCTTTAGCAACATAACATCATCAGGCTCAACAACTATTAGCATGTGTGCATAACAGCACTGATTGTTTAGGTTCGTACAAAGGATAAAAGACAGTCTCAACAGGAATAAATTATTACATCATGTACCGTGCCGTGAACTGTTCACTTTGAGTTTGTGTTTGATTAAAAGATTTTCAATGCATAAATATTACTATAGCGATATCATTCCCATGATAAAATTATTTCACAAATTGCGCAAAAATGAATTAAAATAAATTCATACGTAATAGCTGTATGTAGTAAAAATATGGGATCATATCCTGTCATAAATATAAGAGCATTCAGGGATTGTTAGATAACTAAACAAACAGCTATTTTTGTTCGTATCTTTTATTCTCGACACCGTCCGTCATCCACAACAACAAATGGTATGATGTCATCTGTTCTTGTCACTTGATCAAAGTCATTTGTTTTACTAAATTGTGACCAGTGATAGATGATGTCTACGTTTGGAAAAAAACATCTTCCCATTGGTTGGTGTTGGACTATTATATTAAAATAAAACTAGTAAGTAACCAGTTCTCACATCTAGTAATATTGAATATTATTTATTTACAAGCTCGCATTGAAGTGTGTTTGCTTGTTTCCAAACCCAAGTGTTGTAATTAAAAAAAAATAATCTTAGGACTACAGTTTACATTTTAATATTACTAAGAGACAGGATACGGTTTAATTTTGGATAAAGAAACACTGCATTACAAAGTTGTTTGTGGCGCAATAGTAATCCATCAATTTCCGGTGTGCATATCGATCTTTATGTTGTGCACAGGGAGATAAATACTACCAGCGAGAAGGGCAGGGTCGTAGTTATGTTCTCACTAAGGAGTGGATTTTATCTACGAAAAAAAAGGTCATTCGTTTCTTTACGTTTGTAATTCCCCCTTTTTTAGGCTACCAAATTTGGCGACCTTTTTGTGAAAAATCGTTGTGAATCTGGAAGGAGTTTTAGCATTTTTTATCTGAAATTTATAGTTCTGAAAGTCTTGTTTTGATTTGCTAAGGGAGGGGTTTAAATCCGATAAACCCACCCTATACCTGCGTGGTTAGAGCAATATGAGTCAATATGAACTCTTAGTTACAAAGGCGTCAATTTTAAATATGGTTTCATACAATGCTCTGACACTGACCAATTACACCAACCTCAGTGTGTCACATGTGCTGGATACATTTCTGGACAGTTAGCTATGAAGGCATCACTGACATTCGCCATCTTAACACAAACATTACAATCTAGTCATCAAGCTGATTGAATTATTTATTCGTAAAAGAGAGTCGATTAAAATAGAAGAGAACAGTATTTCACAAGATTGACTCACTAATACTTCACTTCATACGGTATCCTATTTAATACCAGTACAGATAGTTAATTGTGAAAAAAGTGCTTTGTTGACGAGGGCATCGTTATGTCTTCTTTGAATGCTGCTTGTAATGAAGGTTCACGTCAGTTTTCTTCAAAAAATATGAAAGAGATCGTATTGTTAAATGATATAATTTAAAGGCAGATATCCAATTTGGCAGAAGACAGAAGCGAATGAAAAATTTTCAATTGTGTTCGTCACCAACTGTGAACAGTTATAGAAAACAAAGGTTTCCCAAACACCGCATACACCTAATATCAAAGTTCTATCAAAAACAAGAGGCAGCAATAAAAGTGGATGGTGAAACATCCAATTTGTTCGATGTGCAAAAAGGAGTAAGACAAGGATGCTCTCTTTCTCTCCATATTTGTTTAAAAATTACGCAGAAAATATAGTGAGAAACGCTAGAGATGACCAGACAAATGCAGAGTTTCATCATCTTAACATCAGAGGATAGCAGATCCAATAAATTAGATATTCCGACGACATAGTTCTTTTAGCAAATCACAAGGAAGTTCTTAAACAAATGAGTCTATCAAAAATAACAAAAACACAGTGAAGTCCAGAACGTATTCTTAAACACAAAGAAAACAATCATATGATAACAGAGTCAAAACTCAACCAAAAGTCATAATTTATAATCACGAACTAAGTTATATAGTTAAATGACATCTGATTCGAGCAAGTATATTTCCAGTAGCAATTTATGGTTGTGAATCATGGACACTTAGTAAAGCTTACAAAAAATAGCTGCCTTCGAAATGAGATGTTACAGGAGAATTTTAAGAATACACGGGCAGCGAAAAAGACTAATGAAAACAACATTAAACGTTGAAGAATTGTGGTGTCTCTTAAATATCATTATGTTAACATGTTATGGGTGTGTTATATATTATCTATATCATGACTTAAATTTGCTATGCTAATCTTTATTTTCCCTTTAACAATCTGTTTTTTAAATCAGTTTTCCCTCCATCATCCCATTTTAACAATTTGGTCATGGCTTTATGGCACAAAAATTGGACAGTTTGGTGCGATCATGGCAAAGTTTCCACATCTTTGTCATTACTCATTTCGCACAGCGTGGAAATAAAGTCAATAGAATAGTTGACCACAAAATTAATTAACTGATAGCTGCTAGCTACGGGAATGATTATGGTCGTGTTTTCGCAAATATATATGTGCGTCGTTGCATGAAATCTGACTGAGGTTTTACTTCTAGCGTATCTGGTAACGTTGCCGCACTCATGCAGTCGGATAACAGAGATAACTGCTTCCAGAATGATAGTGGAAGCTGTGGTCGTTACTGTCGCTCAATGGGTCTCTATTCACTAAAGTAATCGTCATGTCTCTTCATGATCATTTCTCTCTCTCTCTCTCTCTCTCTCTATATATATATATATATATATATATATATATATATATATATATATATATATATATATATATATATATATATATATATATATATATATATATATATATATACCGTAACAAGAACACATTCGTTCTAGTCGGCCATTTTTAGTCGGGTGGAGGAGAAAGGGCAGACCAAGAAGACGATGGACTGACTACATTAAAGATAACATGAATACATCGCTAGAAAATGCCAGCCACATTGCCCAAGACAGAGAGAGGTTCAGAGAGTTCATTGGGAAGACAACGTTCTGGAAGGAATACGTCACATGACCAGCTACATAATAGTATGGACATACCATGATTGAGTCTTGTGTGCTTCATTGTGATTTTTATCATAATTCATCGAAGCTTACTACTTAATAGAAGGCTACAGGAAAAATGGATTATGATGTTTAATAACTGCATGTTGAATGTGGACACTGCATGTTGAATGTGAGCACTGCGTTTGATAACGGATCTGTTTTCCGATTGAGAGAGTTTGGCGTTAAATGTTGTTACTTATCACAATTAGCACTTACGGTTATGAATGAACTATGAGCGTGTTTAACCATATATCGCTAGATACAAGGATATATTACTGGATCTTCCACGTCACTGTACAGTTGGCTGTAGACAAACATTGCTAGTAGATGTCTTAGTGTATAAGTTCTATATCTACACTAATAAAAAAGTTATTTGAATATCTTCTTCTTCATCTTCTTCAGCGTCTATTCTCAAACTCCAGCTGGATCTCCCTTGTAGCAGGACCGACCTACTAGATTTCCAGCAGGATGTAGTCTAGAGAATGAAAATATGTTCTGTCGCGTTTTATTTGCGCTAATAGCCCGACACATCCGTCTACTGCGGAATCTTCTTCTTCTACTGCGTTCGTTCTCAAACTCCTGCAGATTAGCGGGATATAGTCCGGAGAACGGAATGCGTTGTGTCATGGTTTACAGTATTGCTACGCTATCTGCGCCTTTCGGCCGGACACATCCGACTTCAGCATGTCTTTGGGTCTCTGACTCTATATGGGATGGGACAGCCAACTCCATCCCATAACCTCCTTAGTCCCTTCTACGACATGCGTGGAAGGTAAATAGTGTTGCTATTCTTTGCTCCCCTTTCGGGCCCCGGCACAACACACGCGCTGCGGAATCTGAATATAACCAGTTTGATAAGTTTTCACCAGTATAGTTCAATACACGTGTATAAACTTCACTGGTAAGGCGTCGCTTAAAATGCGTAAATACTTTCCATCTATTTGTTTGAACATCTTCCCTGGAATGTGATCCAGCCAAAGTACTCCAGGAAGATTTCTGATGCACGCAGGTGAAACGAATTAATATACCTGCAACATGACAAAAGCATACAACATGGGAATAATAACAACAAGAGGTAGGGGAAGACCAAGATGAAGGTGGAATGAAATAGTCACCGACGACGTGGGAAGTCAAAATATTACTGAAAATCAAGTAATTTGGTAAGATCAAATTATAAAATAACGTATCTTTATTTGACGACAAATATACTTTAGCCTACAACGGATCACCATTCAATCATGTGACGCCTGGCATCAAAGCAAAAGCAGAGAAAAGACAATAGAAAAAGACAAAATAATGCAATCTTGACTATTTCAAGTTGAGGTGAACAGTGTGATCATGTAGGCCACCTGACAAAATGGAAGCTTAAAAGTAGTGGATTCGACGCGAGTCAGATGCCGTCCCCCGGGGCGACGTCATCTTGAATGAGGGATTAGGGTACGGAGAAAAATAATGAAATTAGTGTCCACAGAACTTATCCAGAAGTACCGCAGGAAGTTAACCACTTGAATGATAAAGAACGAGAATCCCAGCGATAAAAGTTAAAGAGACTTGGTGACTTGCAAAGAAAGTCATTGATCTATTTTTTAAGACTCTAGGGAACTCACGGAAGGAAATTTGTCCCAAAAGGTGGCCACGGGCCAAAAGAAAGGTTGAAAACAACTTTATTCAAGGAATGAAAACATTGTCGGCTGTTTCATTAACATATTTTGTTCTTATTTGTAATATTATTGCAAGTTCTCCTTTTAAATAAAGACATGACTGTTCTATCAAATTTTGTTCTATTAAATAAGTCTATTTTCTTTATTGCTTCTCATGTCAGGTATTTTACGTTTTGTTCATTGTTGCTTATTGTATGTTCTAATATTATTTCTTAATTTCATTGGTGTAATCTCATTTCATATCATTTGCTAATATTCCTTGTAATTTAATTTTAGCTGAAATATTTTCGGCATATAAAAAAAGACACAGTAGGCTAGGAGATTTGTTGTCATGTGGCGTATTCTTTCCAGAAGAACGTAGTCTTCCTTATGAATCTTCTGAAACCCCGACGGTCTCTGGCAAGTTGTCCCGTTTTCTCCAGCGAAATGTCCATGCATTCCTGAATATGTCTTGTCCAACGACGCCTTGGTTGTCCTCTGCCTCTACTGCCTACCATCGACTCTTCCAACAACACACTTTCTTCACATGATCGAAGAAACCCAACTTCATTCTTAATATCGTGTTTAAACGCCAGCCTTCTTGAACATATATTTTTTAGCATGTTTTGCTTAATCTTTCTTATTGTCCATGGTATTCTCAGGATTCTTCTATAGCACTTAATTTCGAAGATCTCTAGGAGATTGATCATGGAAAGTTTCGTGTAAAGTGGACTTCCCGGACGTTGTTGGACACAGAGTATATATATATATATATATATATATATATATATGTGTGATGTCTGTGAATTAGATACTGGATACGCAGAAACGAAAGGCTTGCGAAGTGACAGTGTATTATAAATATATAAATTATAATATACATCGTTCTAAAAAAAACCACAAAAAGCATAGAGAATTGACTTCATTGTTCTCGGGTTTCCGTACAGCCATTTCGTCCCTCTCAACGAGAGTATCACTAATATCATGTTACTCCGTAGCTTCAAGCGATAACTTTTAGAATCTAAAAACAAATCCACTTTAGAAACGTGAGGACACGACCCGGATTCAAACTCGTGACTTTCTAAACATAAGACGGACATCTTAACCACTAGGCTAGGGAGATGCATATGTCATATAGCAGGATTTTAATATGACATATGCTTTTAGATGTATTTTTCTTAGTCTTTTAATTGTATAATGTTGTGTAGCCTTACATTTTATTACAACATGGTAGGTTCATTCATGAACAAGCTTATAAATAGCACACAATAAAGCCATCTCCAGAGAACCCATCCATGGCACCGCAAGGCAAACAAGGACCACATCGTATAGATAGATAGATAGATAGATAGATAGATAGATGGATGGATAGATAGATAGATAGATAGATGGATGGATGGATGGATGGATGGATGGATGGATGACATGGATTGATGGATGGATGGATGGCATGGATGTATGGGATGGTTGGATGAATGAATGGATGGATGGATGGGTGGATATATGGTAGGTTCTCTATGATACATTGTTAGATATTTTAACATTGTTAGACATACGATGTTATTTTTATTTACTAAAGAAAATCACTACTATACGTTATGTTGTTCTTCTTTTAGTCTTGACCTTATTTCTATTTGTCATTTTAATTATCAATAATGTTACTATTTTACGTATTAGGAAAAAGATTTTTGTTTCCTCCCATAAATTGTTTTTTTCATTACTCAAATTGCCAGTCCGTGGCTCATAATGAATTCATTCAGCGTATAGTTTTTATTCTATACAATTCTTCCCTGAGCCGGACACTTCCTTTCAGTAATTACAGTTGATTCTCTTCAGTTGATCTCGTGTTACTGTCTTTAGGCTCCATTTGTACACTTTTATTACAGTTTATATCCAACACATCCATGCCGTGAGCTTTCCCACACTTACAGTTATGAGTCCTTTATCCACCCACCTGTAGCCGCTGTGTCATATAGTCAGTTACTGCGTCACCATTTGCATTAAGTCATCATAAGACTATCATTTTAAAAAAACATTTCTTTCCCCAAAATTCCAATTTCAAGGCCGCACTTCAGTGTATACTACCTGTCATTAAAAATCAATTTGCGGTCACTCATCTTTATTGATCTAATTTTGTCATTGACCACTTTTCGTAAATTTTGTGACGCCCTCTAATGAAAAGCATCGATAAATCAATGGTCAACCAGCAGGTGTGACTTGTTGTAAGGTTTCACGAGTGTGTAGAAAGTCTTTGCTACACTTATATTCACAAGCATGATGTATCATGATTTTTTCAATCTCCTTCTCTCACACTTTGATTTGTGTTTATGAGGACGCGAGTTCGAAATCTAACAGCAACGTCTGGTTCAAAAATATGTATTTACTGAGATTTATTTTTATTATCGCTCCAGTTATGGAATTACTTTTATTTAATAAGCTATGTGAGGAGATTTGGGGTGGGGGGGGGGGTGGGGGGGGGGGGGTTCGGCACACAAAGTTTGACGTAATTTTAAACCGCTCCTGTCTCCCAAAAACTTCACCATTTAAGCCGCGCCCTTCTTCTTCCACCCCTTTCTAGTCTTCGTTGTCCACAGAATGGGCCACATGACAAACGTTGAGAATCACTGTACTAGGACACCTGTCGCTTCGTTTTGCAAGAGCAACTTATCATTAATTAGAGTTTACGAGACCCGTTTTTTTTTCACAATGTTTATTCAACAATTTCACACCACACATATTCATAAGTAAATGACAAAAAAAGACCCAAAAAAAGTGGATTCCTTTTTTTTAATGACTCATTCTCTACTTCTTTCTCAATAGATTGATATTTGATATGCGTGACATCTCTGTTGTTCAGATAGATAACTGATGTCATTCTTATATGAGAATTCGTTATATATTCGGTATTAAAAGTGGCACAAGTCAGAAGGGCTCCTGCGTGGAGTGTGTTTAACCAGCCGACAACAAGAAGTGTAGTCATGCATATCCTTCGACATCTTCTGGGAGCGATTGAGCACCTTTAGGTGTGCATGGAGTGCAATGACTTTTACTGATATACTGTGACGTTATATAACGTTATATATTTATAATTCACAATTGCCTCAAGTGGAAATTGAACCTGGTTCCTTGGCCGCTCGAGATTCGCTCTTTTCCGCGCCACCACAGAGCACATTCTTTGTTACCTCTAATGTTTTATGGTAGTGTGTCCTGATATAACCTAATTGGACTTTGTTGTCTGTCGGTTGAAAAGGGCACGTTTCTCCAAAAGAGAGGCAAACTCATTAACTACCTAGGGACTGTTATCCAAGAGTAGAAACTCATTTCTTGATTATTGATTAGAAAACAGCCTCACAGCATGTGGGGCATTACCATAAGTGCTCCGCCCTCTGTTCCAGCAGCCATTCGAGTCGATGGTGTTTCGAGTCCAATGCCACCTAAACATACGTCGACATCAGGGCACAACTCTGGGCCGTGCGACAGGTTTCTTTGTTGTTCCGAGCAACCAAGCCGTGCCCGCAACTAGTTCAAGCACAACGTCGGCATGTCGGAACAATATGGTAACTGTTATCTAAGGTTAAGACTACGTATACCCAAAAGACGAATCTCGTGGATAAAAGAATTCCAGTCTGACTTAGTCTGCGTCAGTTTGGGCCAATTGATTCTATTTAATCTCGGAGAACAATTGGACAATTGATTTTGACGCCTGTCACATATTTTCTATATTTTATACAGATCTGTTATCTATAACCATAACCACTATTCAGTCCGATCCATTATTTATAGCTTTTTTTCTGAAAGCTTTTATAAGCCGGTTCAGCCGTTAAGTCTCAACAGTAGTCGATACTAATCATTCTTTATTAGCGTGTTCGAGCATTATCTCACTTGACTGACTAATCCATGGTTACTATTTATACATCAATTCTGAGTTCTTTAAGCTGTCATCAAACAACTTGATGTCTTTGAAATTGACATTTTTTATATATTATTTTCCACCCCGATTGGTGCTCACCACAGTCTGTATTTGTCACAGCTATCTCCAACTTATAAGAGCCTTAAAACTGGTCACACTAATTAGCCGACGTTTTATTTGTCCTTTCTTTTTATTGGCGGGTGAAGCAAAGTAAACGTAAAGTAAGCCCAGGAAAAAATATAGTCATTGGCTCAAACGGCATAGACGATTCATTTCATTGTACTCAGGTTACAACATATGTCCACTTTCCTTTTCAGTAGAACGGCACACAGCACACCGAAAGTACCATTCATAGCACGTAGCTTCAAGCGATAACCCCTAGGTATCACCGAACATATCCACTTTCTAAACAAGACGTCGCGAGCAGGATTAGAACCGGGAACCTCATGAGTACAAATCAAACAGCTTAACCTCTGTGCCAGGTTTGAAACCTCAAAATGAAAACTATGAAAATCTGTCACAAGCTCTATGACTCTGCCATGGGGCTGGCGACTATTTGTATAGTTTGAAAAATTCCATTAAAAAAAAGTAAAGTAACCCATAGCATTTATTAATGCCGTAGGGGTGTGAGATGTTAGCGATCTCACATTTCACAGGCTCTGCAAATGAGGGCGGTAGCCATCTCCTCTCCCTCACAGTCTTTACTTCCCGGATTAATCCGGTACCCATTTAAGGCTGGGTCGACCTGGGAGCCGTTGCGATCTGAAAACATTTCCGCCTCAGCTGGGGAATGAACCCAGGACCACTCATACCCTAACCACTGCGCTAACGCGGCTCCCTATTCTATATCAGCGTTCGACTCCGACAGGAGAATGATACAAAAGAAAAATGTGGTTTAAAATAAAACTTGCTCCCGTTGTCCATGCAGCTACATTATGGTAGGGTACCAGGGTTCATGCTCTGCGATAGTCGAGCAAGGGTGTCATCATAACTGATCAAGTAAATTAGGTGAAGCTTGTCATGCTGATTTGGTCAACCACTAGATAGACAGCTGAGTACTTATGGGAAAGCCACGTGCTATGATAATGGTTCATAGCTTACTTTTACCCATCACCCATACTTGTATCAAGCTTACTTTTATCTTTCACACATACTTGTATTAAGCTTACTTTTACCTATAACACATACTTATATTAAGCTTATTTTTACCTATCACATATACTTGTATTAAGCTTACTTTTATCTATCACACATACTTGTATTAAGCTTACTTTTACCTATCACACATGCTTGTATTAAGCTTTCGTTACTGAATGTTTACTGTTAAGGACTACAGAATGACCTTAAAGTGACTGAAAATAAAGGTATCTTTTCCACGACCTGTAGAGGAATACATTTTTTGTATATCATCTTTTGTGAACTTGTATTTTTTCTAATAACATCATCCATCGATGAAACATCTACCACCTTTGCTACCATTGTCAGCTCTTGACTATACAAGTCGATAATAAGTAGCAATTCTTGATTTTTGATTAGAAACTGGCCTCACAGTACGTGGGGCATTGCCATAAGTGCTCCGCCCTCTGTTCCAGCAGCCATCTGACTCGATGATGTTTCGAGTCTAATGCCGCCGAAACATTCGTCGACATCAGGGCACAACTCTGTCCCTTGCGACATGTTTCTTTGTTGTTCTGCACACCCACGCCGTGCCCGTAACTAGTTCAAGCACAACGTCGGCCTGTGGGAACAACATGGTAACTGTTATCGAAGGTTACGACTACGGGAGTAGCAATTGCAATAGCGCTGTAATTCAACAGACAAAAATTAGAACAAGGTAAAAAAAAAGTTTGCAATTACAGGTAACACACACAGAAATAAGTGATCTGTTTTTCTGCTTTTCTGTGTGCTTCGTTTTATCGATATCCAGTTATATTCTTTCAACTTTCTATTTGGTTTTGTTTCATCCTAATTTTTTCAATTATTTATATTAATCCTGATTTCCTGATTTATCCCATGTAGTCATTACTATTGAAGACGGTGGACTGACGACATTAAAGATACCATGCGTACATCTGTAGAAAATGCAAGCCTCGTCGCCCAAGACAGAGAGTGGTTCAGAGATATGAAGACTACGTTCTGGAAGGAATACGTCACATGACACAGCCATTACTATGCGAATGTGAATAGTGCCGTTTCCTACTCTTCGTGTGTTATGTTGCGTTTTTGATAAAAGCGTTTTGGTCGATACGTTGATTTGTATGTATGTATGTATGTATGTTATCCTGAATGTTACCAATGATTCACAAAATGTAATTGTCCCTTCCAAGTTTCATCTCTTTACTTAAGCAGCTGAAGATTTATTGCAATGAAATTCATGAATAACGTCGTGCACCAACTTGTAATTCCGTTTTATGTCCTTCAAAATGTTGAACAATGACAAAATAGAAAAACCAATTGAAGGAACAAAATTATTGTAGTTTTTGAAATTAAGTGTGTCGTGGGCAGTACTGACGAATTTTGTAATATTAAAAGCACTGCCTAACGATTGCAATATTTTTGAAAGTATGCATTAGCAGTAGTGTTAGGAGACGTAATCGAATTTTGAACAGACCAGTAAGGGGAATCCTGCCACATTAGGAGATGCGGTACTTTGAGATATAAGCGGTATTGACGAGAAATTGCTCATACTCAGTGGCAATCGGAATTCAATAGTAAGGGATATGCATAATGCAATCAATGATAGATACGTTTACGACGTTTCGACTAAGAAACCGTTATTATAGATCTATGCATGGACTCAACGATGCAGTAACTTTCGTTACTGTGAAGGAGTGCAGTGAGGCGTTCTGTGGGCTGTGGAAATAAAGGTCGCTTCGTCATTGCAGTTGTCGTGACATGTTAAATTAAATTGGTAGCGTATCCTATTCAGGACGAATTATCAATCCATCATTTTTTAGCTGTAGTGATTTTCTAGTCAATTTAAAACATTCAGTTGGTTACCATTCCTTATGTACCACTCCGCCACATCGCCGCGATATGTAGAGGAAGGATTTGATTGTGCCTCCAAAAGAAAAAATTCTGTCCCAACCGTGGATTGAACCCGGGACCTCAACGGCCAGTAATGATGCAACGATGCAGTAAACTACTTGAAATGATATTACTAGGAAGGAGTACATAGAACATGACATATATTCGAGCCTGATGCAATCACAATGATTATTTACATCTAAACATCTACGTCTTCGGCATTTAGTTATCAAACCGGTTATCAAGATACAGTCCAGAATACGAAATACGCCAAATCTGGCTTTTTAGTTTGGTTGTGATATATGTGTTTTTGGCACGACATATCCGATATATTCAAATCCCGCTTGGATCAACTATCTACTCTATAGTTAGTTAATCACATGAAGAAATGATTATTGATTTCTTGTTATTTTGATTAACTGTCAATGCTAAGCACAATATTGGTGTTGCCTAGAGCAAGTATGTGGCTGTGGTGATACCGTGCTTTTGTGTAGGTTGCATGGCTCAATGTTAATACAACCAAATGGTTGCAGGAGATTATGCGATTGAATGTCTGCATACAAAAAGTAAAGTAACCCATATAATTTATTAATGCCGTAGGGGTGTTTAAAATGGATTTTTAAAATGGATGTTAGCGATCTCACATTTCAGAGGCTCTGCAAATGAGGGCGGTAGCCATCTCCTCTCCCTCGCAGTCTTTACTTCCCGGATTAATCCGGTACCAATTTAAGGCTGGGTCGACCCGGAAACCGTTGCGATCTGAAAAACATTTCCGGCTCAACCGGTGAATAAACCCAGGACCACTCATATGCGAAGCCAGTGCGCTAACGCGGCTCCCCTTCTGCATACAAAGTGATGAAACATACATATGAATAGGAGGCTTTTCAAATCATTATCTACAACTTAGAGTTGGAGTATTCTGATAAAAAGCTCCGAAGACCTACCTCCTTCTCCGCCCCCCATCTTTGTTAATACATTATAATTGCCACATTATTAGCAATCCCTCGTTGATGTAGTGGATAATCCATTCTATGTGCGCAAGAGGTCGCGTGTTCGAATCCTGCTCTCGTCCTCTTGTTTATAAAATGGACTTTTTAGAAGGTCCCCGATTATCATTTGAAGCTACTGAGTTACGTGCTATGTGTGGTACTTTCAACAATCGGCATGCTGCTTCGTTAAGAGTTAGCCCGAGTAGAGTCTTCTTCTTTCGTTCACTTGAAACATGTCTATATCTGTAATTCAGTCTCCTGAATAAAACTCATTGTCTTTTGTAGTTCCTTCTTCTTCTTCTGCATTCGTTCTCAAACTCCTGCAGAGTAGCAGGATGTATATCGGAGAACGGAATGCGTTGTGTCATAATTTACAGCATTACGGCGATATCTGCGCCTGTCGTCCTGAGTCATCCGACTTCAGCATGGCTTTGGGTCACTGACGCTATATGGAATGGGACAGCCAACTCCATCCCATAACCTCCTTATTCGCATTTTACAACATGCTTGGAAGATAAACAGTGTTGCTATTATTTGCTCACCTTTGGATCCCCGGCAATACACGAGCGTTTTGTAGTTCATACAGTGACCCATAGAGCTTTGATTACAGTGTTATTTCCTCTGGCCAATATGTCTTCCTCCGCGTTTTATTCTCAGAACACTTTTCAAGTATATGTTTGGCACTCTGTGCTGCCTGTAGACGAGGATGTGTTGTCAGTCTTGATTTTGTGTACTTGTGACTGCGGAGTCGGTTGTGTCCCGTTCTGAAGCGTAGAATTATAACTTGTTCTGATCTCTTAATAATGTGATAGTCATCTTGTGTTGGTGTATTTAGCTTTCTTATTGACTTGATCTTCTGTTTTTTTCTGATGGTAGGTGATTGGTACATCTGGTTTGTCTTCGACATAACTTTCCTTAGCCTGTTGGTCTGCTTTTTCCTTTCTTGGTATTCCACAGGGAGAGGGTAGCTCCTTCGTAGTTCTTTTAGTTTTTTTTTACTGTGAAGGTGTTTTATTTGATCTGGTAACTTGGTGATGCTAAATCATATATTTGTGGAAGAATATACCATATTATAGACTCCTCATTCTGTAATGTGTCATGGATGACCCATCAGGAGAATTGACCATATGTAGCACACATAGGAGAGTGATCACATATATGAGGTTAATCGCATACATGATTCTTTTAGATTGTGGATTCTTGTCATTCATCATCATCATTTATCATCATTAAGTTCCGTCTCCGCAATGAAGGTTGGCTGCAACAGACCTCCAGCATTTCCTGTCTTAGTGGTGCACCCTGTTAGACTATAACTGTTCCATCTCTTGTTGTTACTATCTCACTTGTATCTCTGCCTACCTCTTGTTCGCCTCCCCTCGACTTTAGCCTCAAGTAAGATCTTACACTTGTAAAAAAGAGTAGATTTTTTTCAAATTACTCCAGTAGGTATTAGATCGGACCTGTGCTAATGACCATATGAAATATGATCTGTATCAGTGATCCTATGAGATCTGATATGTAACCGTGAACATATAAGTACTGTCATGTGAGAATTAGCATGAACTAGTGTCCACGTGAGATCATATCTGTACGAATAACCATATAAGATCTGATCTCTACCCGTGAACATATGAGAATTGACATTTACGAATGACCATATGGGATCAACTATGTACGAATTCAATATGACGTCTGGCCTGTGGTACTAATTATCGTATACGGTTCGGCGCCTACTATTAACCAGAAATATTGACTTTTGTGTGTGTTCACAATGGAACGGTCTGATGCAGAGAATTGAACAGACCCGGCTGTAGAATATCTTTGGAAACAAAGATCTGATGCAGAGACTTGAACTGACCCAGCTGTAGAATATATGTTGAAACAAAGGTCTGACGGAGAGACTTGAACTGACCCAGCTGTAGAATATATGTTGAAACAAAGGTCTGATACAGAGACTTGAACTGACCCAGCTGTAGAATATCTGTTGCAACCAATGAGCGTAACCCCGTGGTCATTACAGACATTCTCTCATTTATATAAATTGGCCCTTGTTATTTTTCCTTAAATTATTCTCGCTCACTGAGGGGCTCCTCTTGTATTTTTTTAATGCGTTTTAATGAACATTGCTCGAGTGAGCAGTTAGCCCCCATACAGGTTACTTGAGTCGATGATATGCATGTGATATTATAATAATGGTTCCTGCAGTAAGGTTGTTGCTTGTATGTGCGTGAAGGTTATTAGACCGAGAAATATTCTCTACTTTTGTTTACTAAATATTCCCTAGTTTTGTGCTGCATAATTTGATATGCCGCGTGGTTGTTTTTTTTTTAATATATCAGAAACATCATGAACATAACATTCGCAGAATCCTTTTTTATAACATTTTTAATTTCGTGGTCTAATCTCTTCCCCTCTACCATCGTCACAGCGTATGCACTTTCTTAAGTAAAGTATATTGTTTGTGTGTCTGTTGTCCTAACAAGGGCTTGTTAGTCGAAACTGTAGACATGCAAAAACTACTTAGTGAATTGTCTTACCAGTATAGGGTAACCATGCAGTGGATACCCTCTCACTGTGGAATATCAGTAAATGAAAAAGCAGACCAACTGGCTAAGGAAGGTGCTGCCGAAGACCATCCAAATATACCAATCACCTACCATCAGAAAAAAAACAACAGATGATCAAGTCAATGAGAAAGCCACAAACACCAACACAAGATGACTATCACATTATGAGCAGATCAGAACACGCTATAATTCTACGCCTCAGAACAGGACACAACCGACTCCGCAGCCACATGTATACAAAGCTCAAGATTGGCAAAAAGGCCATGTGTACACGGGGACAGGCAACACAGAGTGCCAAACATATACTTCAAGAGTGTTCTGAGCATGAAACGATGAGGCAGACATATGGCCAGAGGACACAACACTGGAATCAAAACTCTATCGGGCACTGTATGAACTACAAGACAGTGAGTTTTATTGAGGATACATAATTACAGATATAGACATGTTTCAAGTGAGCGAAAGAAGAATTGGAAACTGTGTCGCTGTGCATCGTTGCTAATATGTTTTGTTTATAAATAATGGTAAAACATTACCTATAGCCGTTTATCTCGATATTTCCTTCTGTTACCCCAGCCCATGCATTTTATCATCATCAGGTGCCATGCCGGATGGCGTAGGCGGTCATGGCTCTCCACAGCTCTCTATCTACAGTATTATGTATCAAAGTCGTTGTTGTTTGTTTGCCGTGCCAGGTTGTCAAACTGTCTAATATTTTCTCACGTTGTCGCCCTCTGTCTCTGTTGCCTTTAATTTTGCCTGTTGTGACTGTGTTCTCCAAACCTGCCTGTCTCATGAAGTGGTCAAAAAAAAGAAGATTGTCTGTTTCTTATATTATTGATTAAGGTCCGTTTCGCATTTGACTCTTTCAACGCCACTACATTAGTTTTTCTGGCAGTCCATGGTATTCTCAGCATTCTTATGTAAAACCACATCTTTATTGCCTCTAATTTCCCACTTTCCAGTTTATATATTGTCCAAGACTCGCACCCATATGTTAGTATAGGGGTTATATAGCACTGCAGAACTCTCTTTCTCACCTCTAATGACAAGGTCATATTACACAGTATATTTTTCATTTTTCTGAATGTTGTTTTTGCCTGTCCTATTCTGCATCTTATTTCTGTTGAACTTCTTCCATCAGCTGTAATCGTTGTACCTAAATATTCGACCTGGCGGACCTGTTTTAATTCTATATCATTCACTTTGATCTTGCAAGGTGTGTTATTTTGTTTCTTTGAAATAACCATTACTTCTGTTTTCTTGATATTTAGGAAGATGCCTTTCTAAGACTTTCGCATTTTCAGTATCGTGTTATGTCTTTATATCCCCGTCACTATTGTTTAACTTTTGATTACTCACAGAAACGGCAAGATTGACACAAGTTCGGCGGGAGTTTCGAAAGGCTGTGATGACTCCTATATATCTTTTCCATGATACGATACTTGATGATTCTTTCTCTTTACTTATCGCTTTATATCGCTTTTTGCTTTGCAGTATCTAGGGTAGAAGAGTTCACCGGAGACGGCCTTTTTGTGTGCTTCATATATGTGTGTTTTCGTTGATTCTTTTATTTCTGTAATCCATCTTATGCATGATCTGCGCATGGCTTTGTATCATTTGTGTCTGTATAGCAATGCTTTATGAGGGGCACTATCTGATTGAATTTTCTATAGGGAAATTAAGACAAATTTGTACTTAAGAAACAAAATATAGATATATGCAGGCGTAAAAAAACAATTTATTTCATTAGTGAAACGACGAAAACTAGCATGGCTTGGAGATATGGAGACATGATTTCTTGTCAAAAACAAAACTGTAGGGAATCATCGAAGGGAGGAAAAGCAGAGTAGAGCAAATAAAGACATAGACAGTCAACATCAAGGAACGGACAGGACAATATTTTTTCGCTCACTTCTCCGCATCGTTGAAGAAAGAGATCGCTGGAGGACTTATGTGCTGAAGCATACAATGTGGTACCCCTACGACCATGATGGGTTACGGGTTTATTGGTTGTAATTGATCTGACGGTAGTCTGAAAGCATGTGAAAACGACGTAATCTGTTATCCTCTGATGTAATCCATGATTGGCAGTGTGTTTGTTAGTCGTCTGATGTTTTAATTTTTGATTCTGTCTCTTATTGTTACTCCGAGAATTCTATGTAGACACGTCATCTCTGTAGTAACAAGTTTTCTTTATTTTTTTTTTGCTTTCGTTGTTAGTGTTCACGTTTGACATT
Source organism: Meghimatium bilineatum (assembly GCA_034231615.1). Lineage (NCBI taxonomy): Eukaryota > Metazoa > Mollusca > Gastropoda > Stylommatophora > Philomycidae > Meghimatium > Meghimatium bilineatum. The sequence goes on along the minus strand of CM067299.1, from coordinate 34,894,307 downwards.
TGTATCAATCACATGTTTGTTGTTGAAAATATGAGACATCTGCCCTAAGATCTGGTATATTATGTTGCATCTATTCTGGATTTCTTTGGTGTTTCTCCAATTTGGTGATATGATGTTTCCATGACTTTTACATGTACGATCGATATATGTAATAAATAACAAGGGAGATAGAAAACATCTTTGTTGTACTCCAGAGTGTATGTAGAATCTGTCTCATAAACGCTATACTTGTTTTAACTGCATATTGACTACCTGTGTAACTACTCCACACATATTAATTAGGTGTTGTGGAACACTATATTTTGATAGTATTTGTCATACATGTTGTCTGTCTAGTCTGCCGAAGGTTGTTTTCTTGGTCGACAAACGTGATAATTTATGGTAATACATGATCATTAATGGTACCCATTGTCAGTGTCTATGTTTAATATCACAATCTCACAGTCCCCTCACACGAACCTCATTATACCTCTCAGATACAATCGGGATTAATCAGCTAGTCTGTTTATCAATACGTACAGCGCCCTTCTACAATTAATTAAGCTCAGTACCGTGTCGATGGTGGTGACATCCCAGCAATAAACATCAGTGGCGTGTCACTTGTAGTAGTATTAAAAGGTGGTGAGGTTATTATTTTTAGAGATAGTATTGATGATGTTATGGTTGTTAACTTTTACCACGTTAGAAATAATGTGGGTACAGATGGTCAATTTCTGATATGGTTACTCCGACGAGCTCAAAAGTTGAACTAGTATCATCGTGGCCTTCAATGTGTAGGTAACGACTAAGGAAGGATTGACATGATATTGACTACCACATTACGAAGAATGTCAAAGTACCAGAAAATCTCTTGCATTTGTAGATTATCTCAAGCACAACGGAGCAGATATCCTAGTCACGATTGATATTGCCCCGAGTGCAATGATTCCGATTCAAAACAAATAACCAGGTACACGGGTCTGACGGAAATGAAACATACTACATCGCAAATACAGATAATAGTTATTCATGCAAGTATGAAGCTTCCGCACAGTTATAAACAATACCATCGCAATTGGAGTTCGACATCCATGTATTATCTGCACATTTCACCTGAACCATAAACTGAATGTTGTCCTTCGTGCTAACTGTAGGATACTTTTCGTGGTCACTCTTATAGGCTAACAGTTTCTCCAGAACGTTTTTTAAATGTCTACACTTCTGCTGAAAATGGAATTTTGAAAGTAAGTCTTAGACAATCACCAGAAGAGTAAGAAATTATATAACAGTCAGTCGATATTATGACGATGTAGGTGATGTTTGGTTACCAGGATAAAGGTACGGCTTGATTCTGAGAATACCACAGGTGTTTGTTTTCTAACTGTATCTATGAGTATGCTACGAAGGATTGTTTGTTTATCACTGCCCCCAGGGATTGCCAGCAACGTGCTCTCTTATTTTACTATGTGCAGTGGGATGTACAGATGTTTCTTTCGTACCCAGGAGACTTCAGCTTTCGGCTTAAGTATCTATCGAAGAAGCCTTCTACTCGGAAAGGTGGGGTGGGGTTCGGCTACGATTCAGTCAGACTCTTTACTCCTTCAGCGGTTGGAGTCGTTGAGTCTGCGCCAAAGAGACCTTTATTTGTGTACCTGGACATGTGGGCGTTAGGGGAAATTAATTTGCAGACATACTTGCCAGAGTGGCCACTGTGACTAGTGGTAGTTTAATGGATCTTGTTGATAGTGTCTATGTAATCAAAGGGTTACACCAGATGGATAATGTGGTATATATTTCTTTTTCCCGTTGTCTATAGCTAGAATGCAGGACTTGGGAGTGAGGCGTGCTGTTGCAATAAACGAGCGCCATATAGAAATCAAAAGAAGAGATATCAATAAACACAGAGTAGGAATAACCAGTTACCACATACAGAAGAACATACTGAATATTAGATCGAAGTACATACGGACGTTCCGGACTCCATGGTGATGATCTGACGACGAACTAACTAAGTAGAGATATGGATTCATAGAAGAATGTTGAAACCTGCGTCGATGTTTTGAATCTGTAATTTATAGGAGGTGAGATAATGCCTAGCTCCGTCTTGATAGTGATTCGAAAATAGTAAACTCCTAATTCAGTGTGTTAACACTGATACCAGATGTAACAATGTATAGTTGAAACAGAAACGAGAAGAAACAATGCCTGATTGACACCGAAACAAGAAGCATGGTGTCTAACACATATGATGACACATATGCAAGAAGGGAAACCTTTTCGGCACAAAAACTAAAGAAGCAGATGTTGAATCCATCGAGACAGCCAATAAGTTAACATACCAAGAGTTTTATCTCGTGAAACAAAAACCATCAGATAAGCACTTAAATGTACCCCATACAAAAATCAAAACATTTACCACATAGCAAGAACAGCGCACGTACTTATCTCCATATATTCAAACAGGGTGAGCATTCAATGGATCCCTCGACATACCGATCTAACAAAAATGATGTAGAACAGAGGTCGGCAACCCCAGCATTTTCAAATGGCATGCATACTCTTCTCGTTTCCTGTATAACGTTGATTATAAATTGATTAGCGGAGTTTCCTCGCTGATTTCGGCACTAGCCTAACGCCTGAACATTCAGAAAATTGTGTCAACCTCAATGTGACATAGTTTATTGTCGATATTGAGCAACTGACCAAGACCATGCAAGGGCAAGGCTCCCATTAATAATAAACTCATTTTTTTTAAAAATCTTTCAAGAAACTCTATTTATATTAATGGTGTTTACAACTTTACATAGTATTGAATATCACTATATATTAATTAATTAAAAAATAAAATATATGGTAAAATAATAATATTGGCCTCGACTTGTATAAAATATGTGATGTTGGCACTCTGAATAATTTGAAATCTTAAGTTGGCACACAATTAGCAAAAGGTTGCCGACCCCTGATGTAGAAAACAGACAAATAGCAGTTCACAGGCTATCTCCACGTGTCAGTGTGGCCAAACAATGGATGATATAAAGTTGCAGATACACTTGCAAACACGGCGCCTTAAAACTTTCGTTACTGCATGTTTTCCTGTGAAGCAGTGCAGGAAGGTTTTCTATGGGCTGTGGAAATAGAGACCGATTTGCTATAACAGACGCCGCGACATGTACATTGACGGATTTTAATTGAACACCAATCTGAGCGCCTCAAAACAACAAAAGCTAATACATTATAGTATGGGAGCAGTCGGATTCTCAGAAACCCTACCAGGAAAATCTGGCTGAACAGATGGGCAAATAGGCTGACTGGTCGAAATGTATTTAGTGAAGTTACACATAAAAACACATATTACACATATAACACGGCGGAAAAACGTATGGAAAAACAACAAAATAGAAACGAAAGTGCTGATGTTACGAACTTTTATTTTTCCGGTTGCAACATACTGCTGTGAAACATGGACTCTAAGTAAAACAGCGGCAAAGAAAATCAACGCCTTCGAGCTGAAATGCTACAGAAAGATACTTAGAATATCATGGAAGGATACAATCAGAAACTCAGATATTATAAACACACTGAATATTCCAAAGTGTTGGTTACTAAACACAATAACAAAAATAAAACTACGCCTGTTTGGTCATATAAAGAGACATAACTGTTTAGAAAGACAAATAATGGAGGGAAGAGTACCTGGGAAGAGGAGAAGGGGCAGACCAAGAAGACGATGGACTGACGACATTAAAGATAATATGAATACATCGCTAGAAAATGCAAGCCACATCGCCCAAGACAGAGAGAGGTTCAGAGAGTTCATTGGGAAGACAACGTTCTGGAAGGAATACGTCACATGACACACACATAAAAAGGACAACAACAAGATATACAAACTCTGTATGAGAAATAAATCTCTTATCTTTCAGTTTCGAGGAGGACATGCCAGAGTCAATAGCTATTTAAATCGTATCAAACCCCAGCACCTACCTATTTATAGACACTGTACTCATCCCAACGAAACAAGCCAACTCCAATCATACGTCTTACACATTTCATTTCAGTGGTATTAATCTGTGGAATTGTTTTAGAATCCAGTTACCACGTTTGACACTGATAACACAGCGTTTTTAGAAAAATGGTGTTTATTTCGCTTTCTTTGTTTCTAGTATAATATCTTTGTATTTTCATCGTGACCTCAAAATAGCTCGGGGGGGGGGGATTATAGGTCCACATTGAGAACCGCCGATCTATCTCATTGTTTTGACACTGGAATCCGAAGAGACAATGTGTTACGCAGCATGCTCAAGTTGGTCCTGATCGCCTACCTTCATATCAATAATTCATATTTAAGCGACTGATATATTCCGTAATATTCTTATGTATAAACGCATAAATCTATTTTATTCGTGACGCTATATTACTGCTATTATCCACGTAATATATTTGGATAAATAGTCTGTAAGGAAGTGTGTAATCCACTTAAAACTACCCTGCTGTCTCGATAATGCGGGCGAGGTCGTGTTACACCACTCCCCTGCCCTTGCATACTTTGAATGGTGCTTGTAGTTGTGCGTGTATACGGAGGCATAGTCGTCTGTTACAGATATCTTATGGAAATAAATTGAAATCTGAAGCATGAGGACAATGAAAATAATTCTTCAATTGAAAATAATTCGGCAATTGATCCAAGTCATTTTTTCGCGGCACCCAATCGCCTTGCAACTCCAGTTTAGTGATATGATTGATCCCAAATAAGAACAAGAACAGCAATCCAGAGCCTACTGTAGTGTGTTTGATAAATTCAGACCATCAACAATAGAAGCAAGAACAACATAAACCAAGAGACTACTGTAGTGTGTTTGATAAATTCAGACCATCGACAATAGAAGCAAGAACAACATAAACCAAGAGTCTACTGTTGTTTCAATAGCCTACTGTTATTTCAAGAGCCTACGGTTGTTTGTTTGTTAAACTCGGACCATCGACAAAAAAAGACCCGGTGGTTAATTAGAAAACAGCCTTTTAAAAAAATTCATTTTACTTTTTCCCGTGATTTTCTATTTACTATCTATCTATCTATCTATCTACGATTTATCTATGACCCCTTTGTGCCTCTCGGCGTAAGGTGTGGAAGAGTTCTCTGGACATGGCGTTCATGTATGCTGTTTGTAGGCTTGTTTCCGTAGTCTCTGTGATTTATGTGGTCCATCTTGTACATAGCCTTCTTCTGGCTTTATAGCCGTGGTGTCTATGTGTCATGGCTATTTGTAGCATACTGTCTGTTGGTAGTCTGAACGTGTGTCTATTGTCTATCCTCCAGGTGGTGTTGTCGTAGCTTCACACTTGTTGAGCGTAGGGTTTTGTGATGGAGATGTAGTTTGTAATTCAGAGCCATGTGTGTTGCTCTGGTGTAGTCATGTTTATTTATGATGTTATTGTTGTCTTTCCACATTTTCCTAGGTCTGCCGTTGGCTCTTTATTCTAATTCCATCTTTTCTATGTAAGCTTTTATGGGAAGTTGATCGTTCATACTGATAAGATGTTCAAACCATTGTATCTGTTGTTTCTCTATATATTCGATGCATGATGTGATACATATTATTCTGGTGTTCTCACTTAGCATTTTGTCGAGTCATGTGTCTCCAATAGCCTTCCTTAGACATTTCATTTCGCAAGTTTCAATGTGTAGATGTTACTTGCCAACTTTCTTTCATTAATGCGTGTTCTCTTGTTAAGGAGTGCAAGGGGGCTTTTTGGCTGTGGAAATAAATGCCGCTTGCCATAGCTGTCGCCGCGACGTGTATTTTATTTCGGATGTGTTTTTATTTCACCTTGGAGATACATAAATCCTTATCCAAACCGTTAATTGAACCCGGGACCTCAGACTGTTGTGACCAGCGCTCTAGTCATACGACCACCAAGTGACTATTTTTTTAAAAACTTTCTTTTTTGAAAGAAATTCAGTTGCCAAGTTTGACATTGGTAGCATAGGTAGCATTGGTAGCATTGGTTGGCATAAAGATGCACTTAATCCTTTGTTTCTTTACTTCCATTCTTTACTGGGTGTGTGTAAAAACCACTTAATCTATTGTCTCTTGATGTATTCTAATACTGGTATTGTTTTGGTTTTCTATCTGATATCATTTCTAATTATATCTCTTAATGACTCTCCAACTATTCGTTGTAGGTACGATATTTCTGCGGTTACTAGTTTTCTTTTGTCTTGTGCTGTCGTTGTCCAGGTTTGACATTGGTATCACAGTGATGGGATAATAATAGTCTTGTATACTTTAGTGTCTATGTTGATATGTTTTTCTTAAAGATACTTGTCATCTGTCCTAGTATCTGGTATGTTTTGTTGCATGTGTTGTGTATTCTCTTTACAATCTCCCGTGATTTTAATTGATCAGTATGTGTATACTTTGTGCCCATACTCAATAAAGTCACAAGTCTAGCCAAATGAATCATTATAGAAGGATGTTTTCAAAATTAGCAAAATATCTTAAAATACCGATGGCCACGGTTAAATACGAGTTTCGCCTCAGTAGACCGAAGCTAGAACTTTCAACCTAAGAGCGGAGTGTATTTTGGTTATATCAGGACGTATTGCCTTTTATCAGGGCCGGCCCTAACAATTGAGGGGCCCAATGCGAAACGGATTGCGCGGGGCCCAATCTTGGTAGGGAAGAGGATAATAAAATAAATTCTAATATGAATTTATGGGTCTATGAAGTGCGGAGCCCAATGCGGCCGCATAGGTTGAAATGGCCTAAGACCGGCCCTGCCTTTTATCTTTGTATGACCTTATGGTTGGAATGAAATTGTATATATCTATGTGATGTGTCGTTTACAGAAAGTTGCCCTCACTGCCACTCGGTAAGCCTCTCGGTTCTGGGAAAACTGTCAATCCTCGTGCAGTGTTATGCTAAAAGTGTCTTACATGGCATGTGTCCAACGTCGACTTGATCTACCTCTTCTAATTTTCATGGAATGCGTTTCCCTCCATAATTATTCTATCTAAGCCATTGTGACTTTTTATATGTTCAAAATATATCTTACGTTTTTTGATAGTCTTGGTGAGTCTGACTTCTATGTTCAGGTCTTGCCAGACATCCGAGTTGTTTCGTCCTTCTGTTCATGATATTCTCATGACATTTCTATAATTTTTCAGTTCTTCTTCTTCTGCGTTAGTTCCTAAATTCCTGCAGATTAGCAGGATGTAGTCCGGAGAACGGAATACGATGTGTCATGGTTTACATCATTACTGCAATATCTGCGCCTTTCAGCATGACACATCCGATTTCATTATAGATTTCTGTCACATAAATTATGGGATGGGGCAGCCAGCTCCATCCCATAATCTCCTTAGTCGCCTCTTACGACATGCATGGCAGGTAATCAGTGTTGCTATTCTTTTTCCCCCTCTCTGGCCCCGGCAACATACCGGTGTAATACTACATTTAAAATGGCGATATTGCCCTTTCCATTGCTAATGTCATAGCCCTCCGTATGTGTCAACCGTATGTTGTCACAAGAAAAATCTTGATTTTTTTAATAGTTGTAACTTCTATCTTTTGTTTGCCTCTTGTCATATATTTGTCATCTGAGTTTTTTTTGTAAGGCCATCGCTAATCTCTTTCTGATCTCTGCTGAACGATCTCCTGATGTGTTGATGGTTGACATTTTCTAGTTGTTCTGTGTCAATGACTTTAGTCGATGCTGGATCATTCTGTTTATACACATTATGTTTTTTTATATGCTTTGCATTGAGGAAAATATTGCGTGCCACACTATGATGTTTGACTGACATAATCATATGTTCTAAACTTGTTTTCTTAGCATCTCATGGCTTCTGATACTAAGAAACTAAAACTGTTCATAATATGGGTCTTCTAGTATATTTCGTAGGAAGTCTTCTGCGTATATGTGGAACAGATGTAGTGAGAGCATGCTTCCTTGTAATTATAGTCTCTGCAATTATTGCGAAATGACATACATTGTGTTAGACGTTTTTGATGAGCATTATTCTGTACAAGTGCCGTTTTTTTTGGTCTGGAAAAGAGTAAACCAATAACACTAACAAGACAACATACCTACTTGTAACTTTTGGTGATTTCAGACAAGTTGCTAAACTTATATTAACACTTTTGTTCTAGTGATAAATTAATCAATTAGTTTTAATCCATCTCTTGGTGCATCATGACCACGTATTGTTATATGCAATATAGATTATTATTATACTGGTAGTCATCGTGTAAGCCTACTCTCTTCTTTTCTTTCTTTTCGCTTTATACCCCTTTATGTCTTACAGCGTCAGGGGTAGAAAAGTTCTCTGGAGATGGTTTCTTTATGTGCTTAATATATATTTGTTTTCGCTGATTCTTTTATTTCTGTAATCCATCGTTTGCAAGGTCTGTCTCTGGCTTTGTCTCCATCGTGCGTGTATAGTAATACTTTTTAAAATATGCTCTGTCTTAATGAAATCTATGCCAGTGAAATCAGATATGTTTGTGCCGCCGAAGATGGATGTGTCGGGCCATTGGCGCAAATAAAACGGCGACACAATACATTTCCATTCTCTGGACTACATCCTGCTAGAAATCTAGTAGGACCATTGTCCTGTTACAAGAGATATCCAGCGGGAGTTTGAGAATGAACGCTGAAGAAGAAGATATGTTTGTGTTTTCTGTTTCATAGTCTTCACATGTTAGATCAAGGAATGTATCTACTCACAAACTTCTATATTAGAAAAGAAAGGACTAACGACAGGCGTCATAGAAAGGGTCTGTTTATTACAAAACATAGCTGGGATTTCCGTACATTATTATAAAATCTTTATACAGATAGCCCCGAGTATTTTTATCACAATTCGTCATCAGTCTTGGCTGATGAGTCGCTGTGCATGCACTCTGTGTTCCCAGCAAACGAAATGTACGGAAAATATGAATAAGCAATCATACGTGACGATGCTTGTGATCAGGACAAGTACCGAGAAGGACTTGGTGTAGACGTGAACTTTGAATGACAGTACTGGGCGCTACCATATTTCAAGTACTGCGTATTGCTGATCCTACTTTACCTGTGTTTTTCATTGACTAGCGACACAGAGTATACGGAAAATGATCGATAAAAATCACAGGCAAAGTCGAAATAGCCTCTCTCCGTGACAAAGCTTTCGGGCAATGGCACAATGCATTCCGTACTCCGGACTACATCCTGCTAATCTGCAGGAGTTTGAGAACGCACGCAGAAGAAGAAAAATAATACATTTTTCAGCTACTGTAAAAACAATGCTTCAAGAACAAAATATCCTCATAAATCTCATGTGACTGTAACCATTCATATTTCTTTGGTTATGTGCACTTTAGCACCCCCAGTTCCGTCTTCTTTACTCTGTAATAAATCATGTATGTTTTCCTGTGCAGGGAGGCTTTTTATGGGCTGTGGAAATAAAGGCCGCTTTGCCATTAGACGCCGCGACATATACTGGAATCCTGTCCCGACCGTGGGTTGAACCCGGGACCTCAATGGTATGAGACCGGCATTCTAACGACACAGCCATGTGCTCCACTTATATCAATAATAAATTATTGACTGGCCTTATTAGGTCGGCATTATCTCTTTTCAACAATGTGTCATCAACCACATCATTGCCTATCAATGAGTGTGCTTTTTGATTGCCTATGTAGTTAGTGATGAATGAGAACCCATAAATATAGATGAAGACGTCGTTGTGGTTAGTTTTTTTTAATCTGTCAGTACTTGATTCATGCAGGCACTACGCTCAGTTTTTGTTGTGGACAATTGCTGTTGGTTACGATGAACACAGTGATGATTTGAAATGCAATTGGGATATATAGATTCATTACTGACTGTTTTAAATGGCTGAACCGTGGCTATCGACTGTAAATGCATTCTAACAGAATTAATTAGGACTTCGTTCGTTACGTTTTTGATTGTTGTTTGGCCTTTGATTGGTTGATATTCACATACTTAGAGTCGCATGCCAAAATTAACAAGGCCAACAAATAGATTGCAGGGATATTGCCTCCTAGGTCATGTTTACGTTTTAGTTGGAAAGACTGTAGTATCGTCGATAGTCACGGCTGAACTCAATGTGATGTACAAACACAATCTACAATGCAGAATCACGACCAATCGTCAAATAAGACCTAACAGCATAATCGAAACAAAACAGAATCAGCCATTTTAAATCGTATTTTCCCCCCCCCCCCCCCCCCGACTATTTCTGTGCATTTCGGTTGTCGTCGTTGGTAGACAACACCTGGCCGACACAAAGTATATAACTAGTACCAACGGAAATCACAACAATAGTCGAACACATCTCGTAAAAATTCTGATTCTGCTTTATTGTGATTCTACTTTCTTGTGATTCTCCTGTTATGTCTTATTTGGCGATTGGTAGCTGTAGAATAATGTAAGGAATAGCAACGAGGGCAATCCATTAACAGTGTTACCCGTCGTTCTCGTACGTGTCTACAAGAGATTATTCCAAGTCGTCGCCCGCGCCATGTGTAAGAGCTCTGATGCTTAAAGCTTCACTATATCGGAAAATTGATAGTCACCTAAATGGTGTGGGTTAATGAGTGCATCGATGTCCATTCTTCTGGTATTTAGTTTTCAAGTGTTTTACTACGTATAGACATTACGTAGTTTTTTTTCAGATTCTCATTGACGATTCATTTGAAAGGATATTTTCTCTTTTATGAATTGGTTTATCTTGGAATTCTTCTTTCCTAATCCCAGATTATATTATTATATCGTGAATATAATATTGAAATGTCACCTAAGAAATTAATGCAATAATGACCGTGATTTCACGTTCGGAACAATTATAATTTTTTATTAAGATGTCCTTCTCATTTCTTGCTGATTAAGATAAGGATTTTGATAATATTTTATTTTTGAAAAATGTCTGCCATGGCTGTATGAAACGTTTTTGTAGCACTTAGCAGTGTTCGCTTTTAAGGTTCTATTGTTTGCTTATTACACTTATTTTTATAGTGTTTTCTGATAACCTTCCAGATATTTTCCTTATTGATTTGATAATGTGCTCCTTGTAAATAGGGAAATGATCTGCTGAAAAGACGCATGTGTGCCTATGGGGCTGTCCACGTCAATATTTTCTTTGCAAATTCCCTCGCTCTCGTCCTCCCTTGTCAACAGTATTGAAGGACCCAGTCTATTAAACAGTAGTTTTATTATGTCAGCAAATTAAACCAATACATATATTTAGCAGAAAAAGTACGAAAAACTGCATGGTTTTTTTCATATGTTTATACTTTTTCAATTCAGACAAATTAATTAGTGTATTAAATAGTATTGTTGACGTCAAATTTGTTAAATACACACCAATATCTTCTCACTAATATCCCTGTCAACAACTGTCAAACATTCCAGAACCTCCTAGTTATTGACGTATAATTTGAACAGACTCTAACGTCAGTTTTATGATCTAGAAGTTTCCTGAATAGTTACGTTTTTTTTTTATTTTTAAGGAGGAAGAGGGAAGAATTAACGAATTACCAACTTAAATTCATCAATCGCAATGAAAACCATAAAGTGACAAATCTTATATTTAATCTGTACACCAACACTGCCAAGATTTATTTCCGTTATTAAAAAAAAACATTCATCATTCTCTGACATATTCTTTCCAGAACGTGTTCTTCCTTATGGATTCTCAGAACACTCCGTGATTCTGGGCGAGTTGACCTGCCACAGCTACAGTCATATTTACACAATATGATATATCACTGCACCATCGTCGTCTTGGGTGCCTTCTTCCCCTGTTGTCATTAAATGTGTAGGACAAAAAACAATAGTCAAAGAAATTAATGACTGTTTTAATGGATAAGTTGTGCAAAAAATGACGAGTGTGTGCCAAAAGGGGGCGACATGCGATAAAGGTCATGAAACACTGCTCTACAGAAACACCTATCCTTCATTTCACACACAAAACAGGAAATTCACGGATTGTATTACCTGGGTATCAAAACAAACCAGTATCTGGGTGTGTAGCCTTTCTACTGACGCACCTGTCATATTTTAATGGTAACTGTTATTAGGCGCATCTAGAACAACGCTTCTCAATACTTGAGAAACCGTGACTTGGTTAAACAATTGTTTTGTAAGAACTATGGCCATGCCTGTCCAAGCAAATTATATACACTCAAAAATAATTTTATATTTCAGTGAGACACTCTCGCGTCAGTTTTATGATCTAGACGTTTCCTGAATAGTTACACGATTTTATGTTATTTTTACGGGGAAAGGGGGAAGAATTAGAGAATTACCAACTTACCCCAATCATGAAACATCAATCGCAATGCAAACCAAAAGGTGGCAAAGCTTAAATTCATCGTTTTAGTGAAAATCAAAAGGTGGCAAGGCTTCAATTCACCAAGAGCAATGAACATCAATACCTGTTCAATCACTCTTACCTGTAGACATTTTGCCATGGTCCGGCGGTTGAGAAGCAATGATCTGAGTGTATTCGATATATAGAATATACTTGATGATGGCTTCTATGTCTCCCCGTAGTAACCTTATCATCCACTGGCTACCTGCCCACTGGCTACCTGTCCACTGGCTACTTGCCAACTGTGAAATCATAGGAAATACGAAACTTGATGTGCACCAAGAAGCATTACATTAGTTCACCTTTAATTTAATTTAAACTTTATCTGGTCAGCATTCTGTGATATTCTGCTTTGTGCCGGTCTTCGTAGTCAGGTTTTCCTCAACAACAACGGTACCCTTTCAAATTGTCATCTATGCATCCGTGTACGGGTATTTATCTAATTGTGAGAAGGTCGTCTAAGATAATAACCTGTTCGGTATTTATATTTTTTTAACGTCTCTCTTGTAATATCGGTCCTTTTATCTTTTTACTGTAAAGGTCAAGGCTTATAATTGTTTTAGGTGTTCGCAGAAACACGGACAAGACTTCGCGAACCACAGTTTAAGAACCGCTGGTTTATGTTATACTACAGGTTTGTTGATACTACAGATGTGTTGAATACTTGAGGACTCGGGATATATTAATCTGTCTGATGTGTAATACATACTTGTCTACTTGATATTCATACTTGATATTCAGAACTGGTTCCGAGACTCTCCACTAATGATTATCTCTATATCAACAGGAACGATCAGCGAATGAATCAAATATTGTACTGACCATATGCCCCTCAATCCTCTGTGTTCATGCCCTGTCTAAACTTTTCCAAAGTATTGATATCAGTCTCCCAATATATAATTAAATCATGTGCAGAGAACATTAAGTCAGCGAGAAACTGCAGTAAAACTCTGCATCTATGGTCAGTAAAATTATAAAAAGAGTTAAAAAAACAAATTTTTTTGTGAACCAATACATACAGTGACTACTACATTATTAACGTGTACTAACTTCTTGATTATGTGGTTACATTTTGTATTTTTGTCCCTATGAGGCTGTCCATAAATGATGTCAAGAATATTTCCCCACACCTCCTCTCACCTTTGTCAACAACTGTCAAAATTTCAAGGATACACCCACTTAATTATGTCACATAATGTTAACGGCGACCTCTTCTACACAAATATTTTTCTAGAAAAATACGTAAAAACACATGATTTGTTTCACATTTTTAGAGAAATGTTACCTAAAATTCTACCAATGTCAAGAAAAAAACATCTTATCCAAGTATCTTCATTCCAACCCTGTGCTACCAATGTCAAACATGGTCCTTAACAACAAAACATAAAAGACAACTGGTTACAACAGAGATGAGATGTCTGAGAAAAGCCACAGGAGTTACCAGAAGACACAGAATTAGAAACGATGTCATAAGAGAAAGAGTGAGTGTCATATCAATTCTACAATACATACAAAACCAACAGACACAATGGTTTGGTCATCTGGAAAGAATGCCGTGTGATGCATTAGTTTATAGATCATATATGAAGAGAGGAGAAGCAGAAATAAGAGTCTAGGGTAGACCTAGAGTACGCTGGATCGACAACATCAAAGAGACATTACACGAACACCAAATAACATTATCTGAAGCTAAAAAAAGCGAGAACAAGAACATTCTATCTCCCTCGACACCCGTAAAGGGTAAAAGTGGAAGTATCCTAGATGCATCATCTGTAGTAATGTCTACGTTCAACAATAATGTCCTAGATGCATCATCTATAGTAATGTCTACGTTCAACAATAATGTCCTAGATGCATCATCTATAGTAATGTCTACGTTCAACAATAATGTCCTAGATGCATCATCTATAGTAATGTCTACGTTCAACAATCATTTCCTAGATGCATCATCTATAGTAATGTCTACGTTCAACAATCATTTCCTAGATGCATCATCTACATAGGTTTTCACATTACTCCGAATTATTTATTATAATCCACGTCATTCACTCCGCTCAAATCCATATATGCCCAGCATCTCTAAGAAAATATCGAAGTGTATGCATATAGAGATGGTTCTCGTAATTTGTTGGTTGAACAATATGGAAAGAAGAAGAAGAGAAATGTTTTAAATTCGAACAATTTAATTGTTATATAAAAAACAATAGTATTGCTGACGCCAACTTTTGTCCACACCCACTCCGCATTGTCATGCTTTTTCAGACCCAATCACCTAATTGTTGACGTCATTTATGGACAGTCCTTATCATTGATAAAGACCTTCTGGTCGAACTGTCGTTTCTGTGTATTGTTTAAAGTAAATCTACAATTGAACCTTCATTTATAATTGTTATCCTAATATTCACGTTCGAAGAAAAGATGATACTAAAATAGGTATTTGAAATAATAAATTACTGTACTATCTACCCCTCCTAATATTAACATTCGGAGAAAAGATAATATAAATAATATAAACAGACATTTCAAATAACTAATTACTATACTATCTCTCCCTTCCCTCCCTCCACCACCCCCACCACGCCCCCTCCCAAATAATCACAATATAAACAACAAAAACAACACACATGTAATTACCAAAAACCATCATACCCGGCACAGCGGGAAACAATGTACCCTCGTTATATTTCTCGTTAAGTGTACAACTTTATACAGTTATATTCATCGAATGAGTGAGAATTTCGGCACAAAATATAAAATCTTAATTGATTGTTATGCCATAAAAATATAACGTGCATATTGTAACATGTTACATCTGTTGTCCTTATCTGCCAGGTTTGACGTTTAATGAAATCGTACAGAATAAATACACTGATAGTTCACGGTACGTATTACTAAGAGTCTACAGAAGCAAATTAAATCATCAATTGTTCATGCAATTAATGTGCTTTGGGAAATACAATGTTATGTGTCTATTTTTGTTGATCTGCCATTACTTGCCCAGAAGATATGGTTCCTATTTTTTTAGACTAGGTTGAACTAAGAGCCGCTGGTGGTTTAAAATAAAATTCAATTGTACGGGATATTGAACATTTTGGCAGTGATGTTTGATTATCGTTTATCTCCTTCTCGTTTACAATTTAATATGTCTACACAGCAAGTCCGAGTTTTATTAATAAATACTGCTGTATTTGAAAGCTCCTCAAGGCTCCAGTATAGCTTTCTGTGGATATCTGTTTCTGTGGGCCAATGCTACTTTTTAACTGGTTTAATGCAGTTTTTTCGGGATATGTTTCACGGTCTTTGACTGACCCGATGGACTTATGGAATCAGGCTTGGTCTATTTAGTCTCTTGTGTCATGTCCTGTAGCGGAAGATGATAACTTGCGGAAGATGGTAACTTGCGAACATGATAACTTGTGGAAGATGATAACTTGCGGAAGATTATAACTTGCGAAGATGATAACTTGTGGACGATGATAACTTGCGGAAGATGATAACTTGCGAAGATGATAACTTGTGGAAGATGATAACTTGTGGAAGATGATAACTTGTGGAAGATGATAACTTGCGGAAGATGGTAACTTGCGAAGATGATAACTTGTGGACGATGATAACTTGCGGAAGATGATAACTTGCGAAGATGATAACTTGTGGAAGATGATAACTTGTGGAAGATGATAACTTGTGGAAGATGATAACTTGCGGAAGATGGTAACTTGCGAAGATGATACGTTGTGGAAGATGATATCTTACTCAGCTCCTTCGAGAAAGTGACAGTTGTCTTTTGGTTGGTTGACATTCCTAATAGCTTTGATGAAGGTCATCTTTTCATGGTGGGTGATTTCATGATTTTTTGTTCCTGTGGTTATTAGTCTTTTGTCGTGCTGAAGTCGGATGTGTCAGACCCAAAGGCGCAGCTATCGAATCAATGCTGTAAACCATGACACAACGCATTCCG
Organism: Meghimatium bilineatum; assembly: GCA_034231615.1. Lineage (NCBI taxonomy): Eukaryota > Metazoa > Mollusca > Gastropoda > Stylommatophora > Philomycidae > Meghimatium > Meghimatium bilineatum. The sequence continues at coordinate 34,877,991 of CM067299.1, read as the reverse complement.
TTCTCTGGACTACATCCTGCTAATCTGCAGGAGTTTGAGAACGAAAGCAGAAGAAGAAGAAGAGTCTTTTGCTAATACATCTGCCTTTTCATTTTCTGGTGCGCCACAGTGGGATGGTATCCACTGTTTTACTACCATTCTGTGAATGCTCACTTCGTGTATGGGTTCGTTCAGGTGTGGCAGTTTATCGCTGTCAAGGGCTTGTAGGACAGTCATTGCACCAGCAACAAACATCACCTTTTGACATTGGCTTGTGTTTGTAATTATTTCTGAAAAAAATATATCTGAGCCTGTACTTCGGCAGAACAGTTGGAGCAGCGGCAGAACAGTTGGAGCAGCGGCAGAACAGTTGGAGCAGCGGCAGAACAGTTGGAGCAGAAATTTGAGTTTGGTGAACATGCTGATTTTTTTTAATGGGTACTTTATGTACAGTCTAGCACCTCCATTCTTCATTGATTTGATTGCTGGTACATCAGTATATACTTGTATCCACGGTTTTCTGTGGTATAAATCTTCGATCATGTTGCATATTATTGTTTTTAAAGAGTATTGATCTTTGTTATAATCATTATTTATGCTATTGTACTTTTTTGTATGGATCATGGTCTTAGTGTTTCACCTGCATCGTAAAGGGATGATTCCTGCAATTTGTTCCATTTCGTCGTTATTTGCTGCTGAAGTCCATGCTGGTGCTCCGTTTTCTAGTACTGGTGTAATCTCAACTGTGTATAACTTTCTAAAATTGTTGTTTCATTAGCACCCCACCCTCTCCACTCCAGCTTGTTCCTGCAAATTTCTTCAGTATGGCACGTTTCTTTCTTAGGCTTTGCTTCTATTTTTCTCAATGCGAATTATTTATTATAATCCACGTCATTCACTCCGCTCAAATTCCATATCTGCTCAGCATCTCTAAGAAAATACCGAAGTGTATGCATATAGAGGGTTCTCGTAATTTGTTGGTTGAACAATATCCTCATTATGTCACTCAAATTCCGTCCTTCTTGTGCCGCACTGAATTATCATAATCATCGTGTCTTAGATATACCATATTCAGTAGTGTCTACATTCAACAATCATATCATAAATACATCATCTATAGTGGTGTATAAATTCAACAATCATATCATAAATACATCATATATAGTGGTGTATAAATTCAACAATCATATCATAAATACATCATCTATAGTGGTGTATAAATTCAACAATCATATCATAAATACATCATATATAGTGGTGTATAAATTCAACAATCATATCATAAATACATCATCTATAGTAGTGTATAAATTCAACAATCATATCATAAATACATCGTCTATAGTAGTGTCTACATTCAACAATCATATCATAAATACATCATCTATAGTAGTGTATAAATTCAACAATCATATCATAAATACATCATCTATAGTAGTGTCTACATTCAACAATCATATCATAAATACATCATCTATAGTAGTGTCTACATTCAACAATCATATCATAAATACATCATCTATAGTAGTGTATAAATTCAACAATCATATCATAAATACATCATCTATAGTAGTGTCTACATTCAACAATCATATCATAAATACATCATCTATAGTGGTGTATAAATTCAACAATCATATCATAAATACATCATATATAGTGGTGTATAAATTCAACAATCATATCATAAATACATCATCTATTGTGGTGTATAAATTCAACAATCATATCATAAATACATCATATATAGTGGTGTATAAATTCAACAATCATATCATAAATACATCATCTATAGTAGTGTCTACATTCAACAATCATATCATAAATACATCATCTATAGTAGTGTCTACATTCAACAATCATATCATAAATACATCATCTATAGTAGTGTATAAATTCAACAATCATATCATAAATACATCATCTATAGTAGTGTCTACATTCAACAATCATATCATAAATACATCATCTATAGTGGTGTATAAATTCAACAATCATATCATAAATACATCATATATAGTGGTGTATAAATTCAACAATCATATCATAAATACATCATCTATTGTGGTGTATAAATTCAACAATCATATCATAAATACATCATATATAGTGGTGTATAAATTCAACAATCATATCATAAATACATCATCTATAGTAGTGTATAAATTCAACAATCATATCATAAATACATCATCTATAGTAGTGTCTACATTCAACAATCATATCATAAATACATCATCTATAGTAGTGTCTACATTCAACAATCATATCATAAATACATCATCTATAGTAGTGTCTACATTCAACAATCATATCATAAATACATCATCTATAGTAGTGTATAAATTCAACAATCATATCATAAATACATCATCTATAGTGGTGTATAAATTCAACAATCATATCATAAATACATCATCTATAGTAGTGTATAAATTCAACAATCATATCATAAATACATCAACTATAGTAGTGTATAAATTCAACAATCATATCATAAATACATCAACTATAGTAGTGTATAAATTCAATAATCATATCATAAATACATCAACTATAGTAGTGTATAAATTCAACAATCATATCATAAATACATCAACTATAGTAGTGTATAAATTCAATAATCATATCATAAATACGTCATCTATAGTGGTGTATAAATTCAACAATCATATCATAAATACATCAACTATAGTAGTGTAAAAATTCAACAATCATATCATAAATACATCAACTATAGTAGTGTATAAATTCAACAATCATATCATAAATACATCATCTATAGTGGTGTATAAATTCAACAATCATATCATAAATACATCAACTATAGTAGTGTATAAATTCAACAATCATATCATAAATACATCAACTATAGTAGTGTATAAATTCAACAATCATATCATAAATACATCATCTATAGTGGTGTATAAATTCAACAATCATATCATAAATACATCATCTATAGTGGTGTATAAATTCAACAATCATATCATAAATACATCAACTATAGTAGTGTATAAATTCAACAATCATATCATAAATACATCAACTATAGTAGTGTATAAATTCAATAATCATATCATAAATACGTCATCTATAGTAGTGTATAAATTCAACAATCATATCATAAATACATCATCTATAGTGGTGTATAAATTCAACAATCATATCCTAGATACATAATATTGTCTTATATTGTCGATGGACACGACAAGATCCAAGATCTACATTTACCAGCCGAGGTGATGTGTTTTTCGTACAGCGACATTAACTATGATAAAAATATAACCGTTGTGATAGTAATCTAATTAAGTGGTTTTCGGGACCTACAATAACATCCTTGGTTGCATGGTACATCTGCGAAGCAGACAATAAACTGGTGAAGTCCACGGAAGAACTATTGAAGCCACGTGCTATGATTAAATTTATTCTCTGTTGTGATTCAGTCGACATTCATTGAAGAATGACTGTTGTATCTGATGGCACGAATGTGATTTGAGTACCAGTAGCATCAGAAGGTCAGCAAGGATTAAATTATGACACTTCAACAAACATGTCAACAGACAGTGACTGCAGTGAAGTTTCTAAAGTGTGTTGACATTGCAACGCACCTATCACACTGCTCAGATCTAGCAACTCGCGAGTTCTTCCATTACTACAACCTGAAGGAACACTTCAGTGGAAACCTATCACACTTCCCAGATGCAACAACTGGTGACCTCTTCCATTAATACAAGTTGAAGGAATACTTCAGTGAACATCTATCGCACTACCCAGATGTCACAACTCGTGATTTCTTCCAATACTACAAGCGAAAGGAAAACACATCAGTGGAGACTTATCGCACTGCCTGAATGTAACAACTCATCACTTCTCCTATTACTTAAGATCAAGCTGGAGGAGCACTTCAATTGAGACCGTAACGCTTCTAATTCTTCTTCTCATTCACAATACTAAGCGGACTGGTGGTAGCATGGTTGCTGGTGCACCTCTTGGCCTGCTATATCTGACTTCTGTACATGTACTTGCTTGGGGATGACTGTGGTCCTGCCCAATGTAGAGGATGTCCCGCCCAGTCTTAGCTTCTAGTCTCTGTTGGCTGGACTTAAGCCACATCCTTTCGTCAAGGAGATGGCTTCGATGAGGGTTACCCTTCTGATGCAGCTGTGCTTTGCTGCTAGAAGGATACGATGTCAGATTTATCCTCAAAGTGATGCAACAACTAGTCTGCTGTTGACGTGTTTGGGTCATTCTTTTGTATTTTTATCCATTTGAACAAGACGCGATAATGTCGCCGAGTCCCGTAAGGGGAGTAAAGAATAATGACACTGCTACCGGCCACGCATGGCGTCAAAGGCAACTAAGGAAATTTCGAGGGTACAGTTACCATTCAAAGTGACCCATAAGTCGTTCTGAAGTTGGATATGTCATGCCAAATTGCGTATATATGGTAGCCAAGTTGTAAACCATGACACATCACATTCTGTTCTCCGGACAACATCCTTTGCAAAAATATGACAATCAATACAAGGTAAATGCGTGAAACGTAACAACAATTAGACTTACGTAAAACACAGGTTTATATATCGCTTCAATGAGACACGACAGATAATGATGCGCACACAAGAAATCATAAAAATTACAATTTTTATTTATTTTTATGTGATTTGTGTATTGTAATTTTTATGATTTCTTGTGTGCGCATCATTACCTACTAGTTTTAGCTATAGTCTGTCGTGTCTCATTGAAGCGATATATAAACCTGTGTTTTACGTAAGTCTATTTGCAAAAATCTGGAAGTTTGCCAAATTATAAATGTCATGGACAGTGACATATAAAAATTGTCAAATGTGTTAAGCTTAATACCGATAACAGTTTTCTCTATTTTGTATATGTGTAAGTTAGGACTAGTAATCCGTTTTTCTGCACACCGCCTAACCATTATTTGTAACCTTCCTATTGAAATATTTAACTTACTTCCTTCCCAACAATCCAACCAAACGCTATTCCGCTCAGTCATCGATTACATCAATACCATGCATTGAGTCCTGATCGATAACGTCAAGCAATAAAATGAAAACATTGGCGTGTATCAAACATGGATTCGTTAATACAACTGACAATTATTATGGCTTTCTTTCATTTGACTTGATCAGTTTAAGCTCTGTCATTGTGTCCACATAATCCTGGATTACATGAAACAAAATGGGTTATAATGTAACTGACAATTTTAGCTTGTTATCACCAATATTATTTTTATCGTCATTATTATTGTTATCACTAGTAATATTGTTATCACCATTATTATTGTTATTATTATTACCAGTATTATTATTATCACCAGTATTGTTATTATTATCACTATTATTATTGTTATTAATAGCACAATTATTATCATTATCATTATTATTGTTGTTATCACCAGTATTATTATTATCACCATTATTATTGTTATCACCATTATTATTATTATTAATAATATTATTTTCACCATAATTATTATTATTGTTATCACTATAATAATAATAATTATTATTATTATTGTTATCACCATTATTATTATTATTATTATTATCACCATTATAATAATAATAATAATAATACTTATTATTATTATTATAATAATAATAATTATTATTATTATTATAACCATTATTATTATTATTATTGTTATCACCATTACTATTATTATTATCACCATTATTATTATCATCACCAGTATTATTGTTATCCAGCATTGTTTACTCATTATTGCCACTATCACCTAATCTGGGTTTCCCAAGTGTTTTTTTAATATACCCATCGACATCTTTCCAAAATTATGATGCCACTCTATGTAACATATACATACTTTTTTATATCAAAAAATTGTACTTTTCCCTCCCTCTCCTTCTGAGCATTCAAATTGCCCCCCCCCCTCGCCGTGGGACGCAGATTCCATGTTTGGAGACACTGATCTCAACCATCATTATTTTGGTTCATATCACAATTGATTCCAAGTACAACTATACCTTTATTGAGTACATGCGTACTTTCGAAACACTTATGTACCCTAGAATTTGTCATTGCATCTCTTCTTCTGGCATTAGTTATACATCCAGTTTGATATTGGTCATGTATGGAGCGGTTTGTTTTAGATCGTTATGGGTTTTCACAATTTGATTTGCAGAGGCGCCCCTGTGGGTTGTACTGTTGTTCTGTGAATAACGAAGCTGGGACAGGTAATATGTATTCTGGTGTATGTGTTGCTGTTTAGGAGATTCAGCAAATAGATGCTGATTCAGTGTGAGCGTGCTTTTCGTCTTCAGCGTCCTGCTTTTCTCAGTCGAAATATCGTGATGTTTTTTATTCTTTTCAATATGTTGCTGTTCTCTTGCTCAATTTTGTTGCTTCCGTTTAGTTCTCGGACATCACTGCCTTCCCTTTAATATGGGGGTACATGGTACTGTGGGTGATTTTTATTTTCCTTTTTTGCCAATTCACCTGTTCTGTCATTACCAGTGACGTCCCACTGGGTTGGAATCCATTGCAGCACTTGTTTAGTTTTCCTGGATAAATCGGAAATATTTTGTCTGATTTTCTGAATTAGTTTGTCTTGTTTGATGTGTTAGTTGGTCAGCAAAACTTTTAACTCAGAAGATTATTATTTTTTGACTCTCCATTGTTTAGTATTTGAACAGCTGTGAGTATGACAGTTGCCTCTAACCGAAATGTGTGTATTTTATTTCGGTGGCAAGGGATTTTTCGTATGTGGTGTCGTCTGCAAACATGATGTATATTATTCATTCATCCCACTGCAACCATTCGTGGTGGATTTTTTGTGTGTGGTTGATCCATTTGTGTACAAATTAGTCTAAATATTTCTTAGATATTGAGATTTTAACATTTGAAGTGTTCAATCTCCTTGTTCTATTTCTATGTGGGTGGTCTTGGAGTTCATGTTTAATATTTTAGAGAATATTTGTGAAGTTCTTTTGGTTGAGTATCTATGGCTGAGGAGCTATACCTCACACATGTTGATAACATATTCTAGTGATTAAACATATTGAAAAAATGCTTTTTCTGCTATGTTCTTCTTCTTCTTTCCTTCCTCTTTTACCCTTTACGAGTGTCGAGGGAGATACAATGTTTATGTTCTCGCTTTCCTGGCAGCTTCAGATAATGTTATTTGGTGTTCGTGTAATGTCTCTTTGATGTTGTCGATCCAGCGTACTCTAGGTCTACACTTGGCTCTTCTTTCTGCTTCTCCTCTCTTCGTATATGCTTTATAAACTAATGAATCACACGACATTCTTTCCAGATGACCAAACCCTTGTATCTGTTGGTTTTGTATGTATTGTAGAATTGATATGACACCCACTCTGTCTCTTATGACATCGTTTCTAATTCGGTGTCGTCTGATCACTCCTGTGGCTTTTCTAGAAATTTCTACATCCCTGATTTTTGTGAGCTTTCTGGATTTGAATTTATCTTATGCAACAACACTGCAAGAACTGAACTCCGTTGTTAGATTTGGTTCGACTTGTACTAGTAGAATACCTGTTCGCTAATTAAATTCGTTACGTGTTTTTATTATTGTTTGCCCTTTAGTTAGTTACTATTTATATACTCGGAATCGCCTTGACTAAACTCGAAATAGCCTTAGCTATTTTCGGCATACGATTCCATTATATAAATAATAACCAACTAAAAGGCAACAATAATCAAATACGTAACGAAATGGGTCCTACTTAAGTCAGCTAGGAGGCATGTATTGTCCAGAGCCACGGTCGAACTTGCTAGTAGTTTAAAATCCGATCGTGTATATTATACTGACTGATTGTATTAGTACGTTACCAAAGTTTATTTATAGTTAAATAGAATCGTGTGTTGAACAGGGCGTCTATAAATAATATTACATTCTGGGAAAAAAAAATATTTCACCTGAAGAAGTTAAATGTCTTATTTTGGGCGGTGCTGAAGTAGTTCCTTTTGTTGTTAGCAGGTAGCTATTGACAATCCATATCCTTTCTGACAAACTTAAGTGGCATTCAAACTCGTATACGATTTATTGTCTCAAAGACCTGGTTGTGTTAGAATTTTGATGAGGGTATGGCTGTGTTAGAATGTTGATGAGGGTATGGTTGTGTTAGAATGTTGACGAGGATATGGCTGTGTTAGAATGTTGATGAGGTTATGGCTGTGTTAGAATGTTGATGAGGGTATGGTTGTGTTAAAATGTTGATGGGGGTATGGCTGTGTTAGAATGTTGATGAGGATATGGTTGTGTTAGAATGTTGATGAGGGTATGGCTGTGTTAGAATGTTGATGAGGGTATGGTTGTGTTAGAATGTCGATGAGGGTATGGTTGTGTTAGAATGTCGATAGGGGTAAGGATGCATGTTTAGTCCCAGAAAGGGAAGCATCAGTGTGCTGCAGTATCTCAGGATCATGACTTCTTGCCAAAAGCGAAGCATACACGCCTAAGCTAATTAGTTATTCATGCTTTTATCAAATCTGTTGACACATCTATAGTAATGGTACTCCTAACGTTCCTCACTGCTTAGGAGTCTGTAACACAAAAAAGGGCAATGTCATCTGGCCTGCATCCTTTCGTTATCCACGGGAACCATGTGACAGAAGATACAAACCAGAAATGACACGCAGTAACAATAGTGATGTTTTAAGGAGACAGGTTGTCAACATATCCCCTGACTTTCCGTTGTTTCCTGCCACAACATACATGGAAGGAAGACAGTGCCACCATTCTTTGCACCGTTAAATAAAATAATAGGCCCCAGTTTTTCACAACGGCACTTATGTAGGATATACTTAAATTATGTATTTAATACTTAATGTTGTTGTCCACGACAACTTTCATATTGAAGTTATGTGCTACAGAAGTCTTCTTACAGAACTCCGTGCCAGCTAGTTTTCTGGATGTTCACTGTATGTACGACATCTTTGGCTGAAGATTTCGTTCCTGCACATGCTTTGATAGTCCATAACTTCACACACATTACTTTGTATCAATTATATAACACTGCACGACTTTCAGCATCATTGTTAGGAAATGGTTGGTAGGTATATAAATATTACGACTTTAACTTTCAATATCTTGCCAGTATTTTTCTTTCATCATCAAGTGACATATTCTTTCCAGAACGCAGTCTTTCCTATGGATCTCTTGAATTCTCCGCGGTCTTGAGCAAGTTGCCCCGCATCTTCCAGTGACATGCGCAGGCATTCTTGAATTTCTTGTGTCCAACGGCGTCTTGGTCGGCCTTTGCCCCTGTTGCCTTCTATCATCCGCTCCATTAACACTCTCTCCATGCCGTCGTGTCTCTTAATATGACCGAAAAAAAACTAGCTTTTTCTTTAATATAGTGTTCAGAAGCCAGCCTTCCTGGACGTTAATTGTTCGTAACACCTCCTGGTTTGTTTTCTTCGCTGTCCATGGTATTCTCAAAACACTTCTATAACACTTTAATTCAAATGATGTTATTCTCTTGGCCACTGTTTTATTTAGTGTCCATGCTTGACATCCATATGTCGCAACAGGAAATACCCGTGTTCGTAGTAAACACAATTTGGTTCTTATGTTAGTACCTTGCCATTGTTTCTTTATCTGTTTTAATTTTGCCAGCGCCATTGCCGTTCTTCTCTTGATCTCAACTGCGCAGTCTCCCGCATTGTTTATATTAGTTCTTATATTATATTAGTATTTTTCTTTACTTTACTTATTTCTTCTTCTTCATCGTTCATTCTCACTCCTGCTGGATCTCTCCTGTAGCAGTACTACTAGATCTCCAGCAGGATGCAGTCCAGAGAATGGAAATGCGTTGTGTCGCCGTTGTGTTTGCGCCAATGGCCCGACACATCCGTCTTCGGCGGCTTTACTTATTTAACTATGATATTTCTATACATTTTTTTCACTATTTTGAAATTATTCTGTTTTTATCAGAAGTGGAAATACCTTTTTTTTTACAATTAAATTCACTCCTGAGATTTAAGAGCAGTGTGTGGATATGGTGAATTAGATATTCGTAAATAAAATAAAAAACATTATAATGTATACTTGCATGTTATGATACCTACCGCTGAACGTGGACGTGCTTTTTTAGAGGGGTGTTAGCATATTTCGCTCGTGCTCTTTGATAAATTACTTCATTATTCCAGAAATATAAATGTCGCTATAACAATGAAATATATAGATCTTCTGCTCGGTCTTGAAGATAAAAGAGCTCTCATTACATTCCTTCTGCATCACTGTATTTTGTATTCCTGTCGTATGTGTTCTAACAGACAATAAGACTATACGAATGAATGCTGGCAAACAAACAATTGTAGAAATCATCATATTGAAGTAGCAGACAAGGACTGGTTGGCGAGAGAGAGAGAGAGAGAGAGAGAGAGAGAGAAATATATATATAACTGAGTGAGAAAAAAACTACTAATCAATTACAAATTGTTAATTTACAAATGCAATGAATGATTTGAGCATGCGCTCTTTGTACAATGTGTTACAAATATGGCGAAGTGATGGATGATTGGAATAAACGTTATGGCATCTATGTGTTCGTCTGTTTACTTCTTGATTGGTGTATAACTCAATTCAAAGATTGAAAAATAATAATTTCTTACGTGCATAAATCATGACCGTTTCCACTATATTGGCTAATGGGAAATCAAGCCTTTCAAAATAATAGTTGACTATTACCATGATATTCATTAGCTGCCAAAGTATAATCATAGTGACCAATGGAAATCTCGGGAATAGTCAAATAAGTTATTACGGAGACTTTATTTATCATTGGTAAATTTAAAAACTCACCCTGTACATGACGTGGCGACAGCAAGAGCATGCGGCCTTTATCACACAGCTATTCAATCCTCTCCCTGCAACACCTGAACTGGTAAAATGCAGTACTGACAGACAGTTTTTTTTATTTACCATTGTCCAGTAGGTTTTTTTAATATTATAATCTGTCATGGCGTAACTACTACTAGATAGAGTAATAATGTTGATACAGTTGGTGTATTCTTGATATATTCCTCATATTATATTAGAAGCTCAGTATCTTCGAATTCCTGTGATTTATTATATTATATTCTTTGATTGTCAATGCGACAATTTCTACTTTCCTGTCAGCCACATCAACACTTGTTTTGAAGCAATGTTGGGAAAAATATCAGCCGTTTTAATTTTTATGTAATTAACAGAAAGTCAAGTAGTAAGTTTTACAGTTTACAAAACAGAGCAACAGGAGAAAGTATAATTAGCAGTTTATAAGTAACACGAGGAGATATAGTTAACAGTTTACATGACATATTGACACGAGGAGATATAGTTAACAGTTTACATGACACATTGACACGAGGAGATATAGTTAACAGTTTACATGACACATTGACACGAGGATATATAGTTAACAGTTTACATGACACATCGACACGAGAAAATATAGTGAACAGTCTACAAAACAGACTTAATCGATGTTTCTATCAAAATACATTTATAAACAAAAATGAACACAACAGAGAACATGTGATATAAAAACAAATATTGCAAATGGACTAGACTGCAGACACAATAGTAGAAAAATAACTAAGACAACAATGACGTATTGTTGTATAAATGCACACACAAAACTAAAGAAATGATAAGAAACAAAACAATTAGAACAGGAAACAAATTGAATGACAAAACAGCATAGACCCATTATCTAGATAAATGGTTTGTATTAAGATCGAATTGTGTACAACATAGGCAGGAACAGAAGAGACATAGCTGACAATGTACTGTGTGGACTAGATCAATTGCGATATGGTGCAGAACATCCATCGCTGTAATAAATCCCTCGAAAGCAAAGGTCATCTGGTACTTCTTAAATAATAATCTGGTCAGTGACATACTGCCAGTTACAAGGTGATTCGGTGTCGCCAGAACGGACCTGGTTCAATTCCCGTCAGCTGTAAGAATTATCAGCCCCAGTGCTGTGTTATTAAAACCCCACGGGAATTTGTGTAGACGAAAAGGACTAAATAAGTTATCTTTGGAAGCACTTTACAATTGTTAAAATAAATAGACATACATTGAGTTATGAATCAGCATGTATATCATTCCACGACATTCATATTTTATTGTATTATGACCCGATGTCCCTGTACAAATCCATAGATGCCAAGTATCATAGCAAATGTTGAAGTGTGTGCATATTGATGGTTTTTGAGACTGCCTGGTTGAACTTATTCTTCATTATGCCATGCTGTCCAGTACTACTCGTGCCTGGTACAAACAATGGATACTAAATTATCCTAATGGTATCCTAGATCATCTTCATCAAGTGTCATCTCCGTAACGAAGATTGGCTGCAACTAACCTCCAATTGGCTGCAACTAACCTCCAATATACTCTTGCCTTTTGCTATGGTAGAATTAATTTCATTTAACATCATGCTTCCTACTTGAATACACTGGGTCTAAAAGACGACGTATTGGCAATTGTATACACTTGGACTACAGTCTTTACCCAAGTCCCTCTCGATGATCTTCGTGTGCTCAGTTCTCGGATCATCTTAGATAGGTGACGCATTTTTATTTGTTCATGGTTTGTCATATTCTGACGACACTATACAGAAAGTGAAGAATGAATCGTCAGGGCAGACGCAACCTTTGCTGACCATACCGGATTGCTAACCAGTTTTGCGCCGCTACATAAGGTCAATGCAATGTGCTGTTCTTTGAATGGTAAAACATAATATGCATTAGTGATTAATGAAAAACATGGCAATAGTTAGAATGGCATGATGCCTGTTATAACGAAGGTAAATGCTTACACCACATAAATCACTCAACACTGGGATAATGCTGGAGAGAGAGAGAGAGAGAGAGAGCCTAGCTCCACTTTTGCATTTTGTTGACTGGTTTTGTTGCCATCTACTAGTACGTTACCACGGTTTTTCATATGGAAAGATCTTGATTATCAATCTGGTATGATAGATTCGTTTAAAACCATTGAGCCATATTCTTGTGAACATATTTAATGTAGCTTGCTTGATATGCTCAGTCGATTTATCTTCCTTGTCAAATGAATATTATGAAGGTATTTGTTGATTCTAGTTCTGTGTGTGCCGAGCTCATTGATTATGTGACATCTGCCAATGATTGTTCAGTTCCAGTGATTTTATAGTACGGATACATAATTCAGTTGTGCTATTCGAGTCATAATAAAGTCAAACACACGGAGAGTCAACACAGAAATCATTCAATCAAGTGATGTTCATGCCGTATATTTCTGGTGGAGATGGTATCTGTTCTATTTATTTCCTGACACAATCCCTCTTTGCTCTTTATGATCAAAGCACCCGAGGAAGTATATTACATTTTTATTGTATTTTTTCATGTTTCTAATACAGCATGTATTTGGAGCAAGCTCTCGCCAGTGTTTCTCATATTTTAATTACGTTGAACAATGGTGAAAACGGCGGAAGAGGGTGGATGGTGATGTCTTGTCTGTCTCAGTTTATCGGGTCACTATGACCATTAATTGAGTCTCACATTGATTTGTTGAGGATTGGGGTACAGGAAAGAAATGGAAAGATGGCGGGGAACAGGATCGTTTTCGCATGTGGTTGTGTCTGTGGGTCTCACCATTGGCCCACTAGACAAACCACCCAAGCAACAGAAAACCTTAGTAGATGACATGCCGTTATATTGAGGTTATATTCTTATAGAAACTTCATGGCACATCATCTATACAATTATGATTTTATTTCGTTGTTGAAATATGTTTCATGTTTACCTGAATATATATTCATGCACCCTGTGGTTAGGAGGGAGCCAGAGATGTAATGTGCAGCACTGGAGAACAGGAAGCTGACAGCACTGGTTTTTCCTATGGCTTAGGCCTATCATAGAGGCACAGTGACTCAGGACGTGACAATCCGTTTGAGTTGAACATTTGGTTGCATGCCTGGAGCAATAGAGAAGTTCGGCATAACCAGTAGTGAATTGGTGGCGGGGAATGAGCACAGTGAACCCTATCTTGGCTACAGTGGCTAGGAGCAGTGCATAGGTTTAAACCTACTTCCTGGAGGTGTGATAGTTATTCTCTGGCTAGTCCCTGGGTGGGCCGAAAATCCACAGAAAATATAATGCTATTTAATGGCATTAGGTCAAAGGGCATGAGCCCATGGACCGCTGGATCAGCAACCAACCAACAGGACCGTTTAGGAGAGCGACAGAAATGTAATTATTTAGACTATATTTAGTACGCAATATACAGAAATAATCATCAATGAAAGTTCACACACGTTTTACTAATATTTGTGTATGCCTATGGATGAAAATCGGGAAACTTTGCTCTGAAAGGGATACAGGGAAGACAAAAAGATGAGAACCACTGCTCTGCTGTATTCCTGGTTTGATCAGAAAATCAGGCGTACAGGCTTCTCCCTACATGACAATTTAGAGTGTGAATCTTCTGTACACTTTGTAGGGTTCAGCATGAGCAAAGTAGCTATATCGATGGTCTTGCTATTGAAATGTGCGTAGATCACTTCCCTATATATAGGCAGCTGCAGTTCACCCAGTTTTTGAAGAGTTCCTGCTTTTCTATTTTCTGACGGGGGAAACAGTTATAAAGGAAATAATTGAATTTCATTACGTTGCCTTTTCTAGGATTATATCTTTTTAGACATCATACTAAATTGTCCTCTATATTATATTCAGATATCGTTAAACAGCTGTATTTGCAACCACATTGGTCACAATATAATGTACAATGCACCGCTGTTACTATCATATCATTAGGAACCATGTTCTCGGGCAGTGCTCATGGAAGTCCTCGAAGGTCTTTGTGTTTCTCTGCAAGATACGTAGAGTGAAGAGATATATACACGAGCTTACAGTTTGTAGATAGTTAATGCTGATGGATATTTCATATGTACGCCATTGTCGAGTTTAATCACACCACCTGACCAGGTTTACTTTGTAAGACAATTGCGACATTTATACTGTTAGGAAAGACAACTTCGGATGTGTCCAAGGCCATTTAGTTTAAGGTTATGTTACGGTATCACAAGATCAGTCAGATGTTACCAATATAACTGGGAATTTCCTACAGTAAATAACAAGCGAGTCCCTCAACCGTTAACAGTCATATAGACATACGGAATATCATTTTAACTTTTAACACGGAATAACGTTTACCTTGATTTTTACTCGTTGTCGACACAATGACTACTTAAAATGTCGGAAAACGTCAAACGGTGTCACTATTTTTCTCGCAACCCTAATGTGTGCAGCAGAAGAAAGGGGTAATTCTCTCAATCAGTTTAGGATTGGGTATCCAGCATATTTTAACATAGCGGAGATTATGTCAATCTGTGCGTTACTAGTCACAGAAGTGTGCTGATAGGGAGACCTGCTGAGAGATGGAAGCTAAATCTTAGGAAGTGAGACAGCAGATCCCATCTGCTCCTCTTTTAGCAGATAACTAAAGAAACTGGTTTCTATAGGGGTTTATTTCATGCCTAGAAACAAACAACTCTTGCGACGTGCTATTCTCGGAGAAGATACATCATGTTACAGTTGGTGTAGCAACATAGTTGTATAGATAAAGCAATATTTTTTGAGGGGCTTCCAAAAATGAAAATCACTATATATCATCATCATCATTAAGTGCCGTCTCCGCAACGAAGGTTGGCTGCAACAGACCTCCAACATCCCATGTCTCTTGTTTTGGTGGTGCACTGTGCTAGACCGAAACCTGTCTATATTGTGTTGTTACTCTCCCACTTGTATCTCTGGCTACCTCTTGCTCGCCTCCCTTTGCCTCAAGTAAGGTCGTCAACAAGGTGTCATGTCTTTTAATATGTCCAAAATATTTTATTTGCTTGATCTTTATTTCCTTTAATAATTATTTCTTCATACTACGTGTTGTTAGAACCCTTAGTTTTCTTCTATTTCCATGATGTTCTCCCTATTATTCTATGAACATCTAAAAAAAAAAAAATTCTGTCTTCTAATTCTTTGTTTATTGTCCATGTTTCTGAGCCATACACAATGATATAGAATAGATGAAGCATATTATAATTCTCATTTTCATTCATTCTAATTATCATTATATATGCATGCCATCTACTAGGGACTTACTGTTCCACATTGTTCGTTCGATAGGCCACTTGTGAGACCTGTAGACTTGCCTCATAAGGATCTCAAAGTTATAGAACACGGCATATTTTACACTTATGTTTACATAACTTCAATTGATACATCATTCACCGAGTTAAGATAACGCTGCACATATGGCAACAGGTCACATCAAATAGCTGGAAATCAATAGTTCTGCAGGAGTTCTATTACATTCACATTTGTAAATACTAATGTATTGTTGACTGCAGCACGCGCAGTGGCTGTTGCTGTTGACCTCCTGTTAAGAGAAAGTCGATAGAAAGAGGCCGAAAATAAACATCACGATGGTCGACATGTGTATGGTGGCTGCGACGTCCAGAAATTGATTGGCTGTAATCAAAAGCAGTGACCCATTTTGAAGTGAAGTGTCTCTTGTTATCACCACGAATATAAAATAAGCCTATAACGCAAAATATCTAGGTAATATTTTTACAAAGTATGGAAACATTGACCACGGATCTCTTGATACAAGGATGTACCACGAACATAAAACAAGCCGCATAATTCAAATATGTAGGTAGTATTTTCAGAGCGGAGAGAAACAGTGAGCACTGATCTCTTCATAAAATTCATCCAAAATCACACTCAAGGATGTGCTGCTACGTAAAACAAGCTGAGTGATCATAATATCTAGTTAATAAGTTTCTTCTTCTGCGTTCGTTCTCAAACTCCTGCAGATTAGCAGGATGTAGTCGGGAGAACGAAATGCGTTGTGTCATGGTTTACATGATTACTGCGATATCTGCACCTTTCGGCATGACACATCCGACTTCAGCATGGCTTTGGGTCACTGAATCTATATGGGATGGGACAGCCAACTCCATCCCATAACCTCCTTAGTCGCCTTTTACGGCATGCGTGGAAGGTAAACAGTGTTACTATTCTTTGCTCCCCTTTCGGACCCCGGCGACACACGGGCGTAGTTAATAATAATAGCCGCTCATCACAGGCGATGATGACAACAGTTTCAGATTTATGTTGTTCATCTCTCTGGTGTGTGTGTGTGGCCGTCTGTCCCAGGCGATGATGACAACAGTGTCAGATTTATGTTGTTCATCTCTCTGGTGTGTGTGTGTGGCAGTCTGTCCCAGGCGATGATGACAACAGTGTCAGATTTATGTTGTTCATCTCTCTGGTGTGTGTGTGTGTGTGTGGCCGTCTGTCCCAGGCGATGATGACAACAGTGTCAGATTTATGTTGTTCATCTCTCTGGTGTGTGTGTGTGTGTGGCAGTCTGTCCCAGGCGATGATGACAACAGTGTCAGATTTATGTTGTTCATCTCTCTGGTGTGTGTGTGTGGCAGTCTGTCCCAGGCGATGATGACAACAGTGTCAGATTTATGTTGTTCATCTCTCTGGTGTGTGTGTGTGTGTGGCCGTCTGTCCCAGGCGATGATGACAACAGTGTCAGATTTATGTTGTTCATCTCTCTGGTGTGTGTGTGTGTGTGTGGCCGTCTGTCCCAGGCGATGATGACAACAGTTTCAGATTTATGTTGTTCATCTCTCTGGTGTGTGTGTGTGGCCGTCTGTCCCAGGCGATGATGACAACAGTGTCAGATTTATGTTGTTCATCTCTCTGGTGTGTGTGTGTGTGTGGCCGTCTGTCCCAGGCGATGATGACAACAGTGTCAGATTTATGTTGTTCATCTCTCTGGTGTGTGTGTGTGGCCGTCTGTCCCAGGCGATGATGAGAACAGTTTCAGACTTGTTTTGCTGCATCTCTCTGGAGGGGTGTGTGTGTGTGTGCGTGCGTGCGTGAGATGAAAGAGAGAGACCCAATCCTGGCATAGAATGCCCTGCCACACTTGAAAAACGTATGATGAGATGTGGTCGTGTATTTGTAGTTGTGTCTTTTTGGGCCGTACGTTTTCTCATATTTTTGGCTTACGACTCCAAGTATGTAAGTAGCGACAAATCAACAGTCTAACAATAATGAAAATGTAATAAACGGGGTCCAAATTAATTCAGTTAGAAGGCAATTAGTGTTCTACAGTCACGACTTGACGGACGACATCACCTAAAAATATGTGATCTTCTCAAGACATTCAACCTGTGCATTCACTTCACTGAGAACGGACCAATCGAGAAATGACTATTGTATGCACGTATTGTGCGTATTACTGAGTTTTTCTCTATAACTTCTGTGTAAAAATGCTTTACAAAAATGGTTTTTGTGTGTGATCGATGTGTCGATTTGATAGGCTCTATACTCCTGATGTTATCGGTTGAATATGTCCGAACCTTTCAGCAGTAGCGGTATGTACAGTGTCGACGAGGGCAGCTCAATCATCATTCACATTATCTTGGCCACGATGCATTAAATTTAACTTGTCCTCTAGGTTCCATATTAGCCCTTCTGTGATTTTTAAGCGTTCCAGCGTGTAAATATATTTTTGTTAGTCTCTTAACCTGGTGATGTTCTTCCAGACCTGAATTACACTTTGAATTGTGACACAATCAATCTGTGATCAGTCCAGTGCTCTGCACCACACATATCTTTAGTCAATCTTACATCTCGCATGTTGTGCTTTCTTGGGATAACATAATCAATGAGATGATACTGATTAGAACGTGAATACATCCGTGTTGTTATATTTCGAGTTGGAATATTGGAGTATTTCCACAGCTGAGAGAAACATTGATCACTGATCTATTGATATAAGGATGCGTTACAGAACTTACTACGTCATGGTAACAACTATGCTGCGAGTTCTTATACAATGCATACATTTTCCAAGGGTGCGAATGTGCCTTCATTCCTGCTCATGACGACAAATAGTTCACGTAGCCAGTTGGGTCTTCACTGCAACAACAAGCAGTCTGACGGTGAGGAATATTTGCCGTAACGAAGGCCCTAAACAGAAATAAATCGAAAGCCTATCCTCCTGTATGCATACTAAGTTACTGTATGAGTATGATCCAGAAAGGTAAAACAGGTGAAGTGCGTAAGCGATGGGTGGAGTCATTGGCGAGGGCTACGATTTGGGCATCACTGCGCAAAATTACGTTTAATTTTGTTCCCGGATACGCTGGTGTGGGGAGAGAACCTACAGGTCGGCTAGCTATGCTTAAATACCAGGTATTCAACGTATAGACAGAACAAACATACTCGACGAGACTGTACAATCGAAGAATTTTTAAATAAATAAGCAGAAATCGGTATCAGTATGAGCAGAAAGAAGATCCAAGGGTAGACCTAGAGTACGCTGGATGCACAACATCAAAGAGACATTACACGAACAACAAATAACATTATCTGAAGCTGCCAGGAAAGCGAGAACAAGAACATTGTATCTCCCTCGACACCCGTAAATGGTAAAAGAGGAAAGAAAAAAAGAAGAAGAATCAGTATTGAGAGCGCGTGAATGGGGAGGTGTTGGGGTGGGATCGATGTAGCACGGGGAGAACACATTGCTAAAATCTCAAAAAGAACACTCAACACAGAACAGGAACCAGCAGCTTCTACAATCTGAGAGATTTACTGAAGATATGAGCACCTGCTATGAATATGCCCGGAGTACGAAAACGTTAATGCACTTGCCTAACCCTATCTAAACCTAAACATAAATTTTCTAGCTATAGTAGAAAACATTTTTAACGTTATAACGAGATGATTAGTTTTCACCAGTATAGCTTTAAAAGCGTATAGAAAAGTCTGTTGTGTAAGGGAAATATCGGCAATGTTTGTTTATAATCAGCTGTTATCTTGAGGTGGCAAATCCTCTAGTAGATTGATACATGGCAAGGCTCCAGTAGAAGACCTGTTCGCTAAATTAAGTTGGATCCCATTCGTTTTTGATTATTCTCGTGATTCTTGTTGGTCAGTATTTATATAATTGGAGTATAGTGCCAAAAATAGCCAAAGCCACCAATATATTTCACGTAAATTGTAAACTAGTGCATGTTTTAGTTGACAGGTCTCCAATACAGACGATCGGTCACCTATACTGCTGATTGGTCACGATTGATATATCTGTTCATGCATTGACCGATACATAGAAATAATATCAATATCCATAACATTTGAAGGTGGTAGAGGTGTGACTCTGGAAACATCAACACACAAATTTCGCCATGTCTCTCTATTATAATTTCCTTGTTTGAGTGTAGAGAATCATATTCCTATGCAGTCCTTAATATTATCAATCCATAATTTCCACCAACTCCTCTTCTTCATCAACCCTCAACTGTTCCCTGCAAGATATCTTTGGAAAAAGAATATTGTCTCATCACGTGGACAAACCACAGTAGTTTGCGACGTCTCACTACTATCTTGAGATATTATTGTTGGCCTGCAAGAGTATTTTATTTTATTTCTTCTCAGGTATGTGTTGGTTTTATGTTCTGTATAATGACAGAACATAACGTGGACAGTGTATGCTAGACATGCAAGAAAATTAAATCATTTCCAGCTTACCTGCCTACGTAAATTACTAAACATGCATTGGTAGGACAAAGTACCAGACTACGAGGTCTTGGAAAAATCAACCCCAATAAACATCCACACAATACTTATGAAGGCGCAAGCACACTGGGCAGGCCATCTTGTGCGTATGGAGAACTCTCGTTTGCCAAAACAAATATATTATAGAGCACTCAATGTATGATTTAGAAAAGCTGGTGGACAGAAAAAGCGCTTCAAAGACACGCTCAAGTCATCACTGAAACATCTTAACATTGACGTAGGCAAATGGGAGAGCTTCGCTCAGGATAGAACAGCATGGCGTTACAGCATTAGAACGGGAGCACTAGCGGCGGAAGAGTCCAGACAAGATACTGCAAGACAGAAGCGGGCACGTAGAAAAGAAAAAAACATCTCAACCGTCTGTCTGTTGCCGGGCCCGTAAGTGGAGCAAAGAATAGCAACACTGTTCACCTTCCACGCATGTCGTAAGAGACGACTAAGGAGGCTATGGGATGGAGTTGGCTGTCCCATCCCATATAGGGTCAGTGACCCAAAGCCATGCTGAAGTCTGATGTGTCAGGCCGAAAGGCGCAGACGTCGCAGCAATTCTGTAAACCATGACACAACGCATTCCATTCTCCGGACTACATCCTGCTAAGCTGCAGGAGTTTGAGAATGAACGCAGAAGAAGAAGAACAATTCAACCTTACATAGATACACTCTATTGTTGCAATTTCTGTAAAAGAGCATTTTGTGCGCGCATTTGATTTTTTAGTCATTTAAAAACGCACTATTAACTTTATTATTTTTATTACTTATTGTTATTATTATTTTGGTTTGATAACCAACGTAACAAAAAACCTACAATACACAACATTGATGGACCAGCAATACTGAAAGCAGAAGTGGAAAACGCAATAAACGCAATAAAATGTGGAAAGGCCGCGGGCTCCGAAAACATAACAGTGGTCATACAAAAACGCTAGATCAATTTAGTGTGGAAACTATCACAGAACTTTGCAGTTACATATATGAAACTGGCCAAATACCTAGAGATCTTAAATCATCAGTATTCATACCACTACCTAAGAAGTCCGGTGATGCGTACTGTTCAGAATATAGAACAATGAGTTTGAGGAGTCATATAACCAAAACACTACTCAAGATAATACATTAAAGAATTAAAAACAAGATAGACACTGAGGTCGCTGAAGAGTAATTCTGTTCTATGAAGAAAAACAAAGGCACCAGAAAAGCTATACTTATTATCCGACTATAGATAGATAAATATATATAAGTCCAAAAAATATATCTATATTTGATTCATAGACTACAGTAAGACCTTTGACAGAGTCTAACATAAAAAAAAGTAATCGAATGGCTTCAAGAAATAGAAATAGATGGAAAATACATCACACTGGTTAGAAATATATATTGGGAACAGACTGCATTAATAAGGTGTGAAAACAGCTACTCACCAAGAGGTGTACGACAAGGATGTATTTTATCACCCAGGCTATATATTTAATATCTACACAGAGAATATCTTTAAACATAAAAAAGGAATACCATGACTCAAGATCAGTGGAAAAATAATAAACAACCTGAGATATGCAGATGACACTGTTCTTTTAGCAGAAAGTGAACTACAACTACAGACTACAACTAATAATAGATCAAGTTGATAAATCAAGTAACGAATATGGACTGGATGTAAACATCCAAAAAACAAAAACTGTGATAATCAGCAAAGTTATAGAAACAGTCGCTAAGCATAAAAATACATTGGGAGAAACTACAAGTAGAACAGAGATCGGGAACCTATGGTTCGCGAGTCAGATGTGGCTCTATTGATGGCTGCATCTTGCTCACAGACAAATGTTCGATTATAAATAAAAAATGTTTATTTAGACTCCTTTGATCTACATATTAATTGCATGTCAATATTTCATTCTACAAATGAGCTAAAGTCTACTGCGGCTCAGCATCAGAAGTAGCATTAATGGTAAGAAATA
This sequence comes from Meghimatium bilineatum, assembly GCA_034231615.1. Taxonomy (NCBI): domain Eukaryota; kingdom Metazoa; phylum Mollusca; class Gastropoda; order Stylommatophora; family Philomycidae; genus Meghimatium; species Meghimatium bilineatum. The sequence goes on along the minus strand of CM067299.1, from coordinate 34,855,414 downwards.
CTCATATTGATTAGCAACAGCAAAACAATGTTATTAGAAAGAATTCACAGACATAATTATTGTACTTTTAGTGTTGAAATTACACAAAATGCACACATTTACTTGAATTTTTAGTTTTACACATAATGTATGGCTCTCGTAGAATTACTTTTCAAAATATGTGGTGTCCATGGCTCTCTCAGACAAAAAGGTTCCCGACCCCTGAAGTAGAACATTAACAGTATCTTAGACATATACCGGTAATGACAAATGATGGCAGATGTAAAACAGAAATTAAAGGGAGAATAGGACCGGCTAAAAGTACTGTCAATGACACGAGGAATATTCACACCTACAAAAATTACAAACAAGTTAAACATGAAAATTATAAACTGCTACATCTATTCTATATTAATGTATGTCTCAGAAACATGGACAATAAACACACATTAGACGATATACGAGTTGATACCTATGAGATGTTTGTTGTTTGTTTGCGAACACAAGAAATTACGATCGATTAGCTCTTACTTTCTATGTGCAGAGGGGTAATTTTTAGTAGCTTTCTTTCATACCCAGAAGACTTCAGTTTTCGGCTTAGTGCAATAACTATTGGAGGAGTCTTCTACTCAGAGGGGACCAATGAGATGTAGATATATATATATATATAGAAATATTGAGAGAACAACATGGAAAGAGAAGCAAACAATTAGGTTCCAACTACATTTAATATGAAGAGAAAATTATTAAAGGAAATAAAGATGAAACAAATAATATATATTTTAGACATTAAAAAACATGACATATTGCTGAAGACTTTACGTGAGGGTAAAGTCGAAAAGAGGCCAGCATGTGATAGGCGGAGATACAAGTTGTGGAAAAGCAACATCACAAGATGAAATTGTTACAGTCCAACAAAGTGAACCACCAAAGCAAGAGACAGGGGATGAGATGTTGAAGATCTGTTGCAGCCAACCTTCGTTGCTGAGATGGCACACAATGATGATGATAATCTATAAACCCGTAACTTGTCAAGATCGTTCGTAGGAGTACAATATTGGATATATCAGCACACAGAGTCCTCCAACGATTTCTATCTTCAGCGATGCGGATGAGCGATGAAAAATCTTGTTCTTTTCATTCCTTGATGTTGTCTGTTCATGCCTATATATGCCCTCATCTCCTTCTTCATCTTCGACGGTTCCCTGCAGTATTGTTTTTGACAAGGAATCATGTAGGCATACATGTCCAAACTATGCTCGTCGTGTCACCATTGAAAGACATTTTCTTTGAAGATCTGCATACTTCTCTATGCTATTTATTACGTACACATGTTTCTTATGATCCCTATAGGAAATTCGCAGAATTCGTGTGTAACATATGTATTTGAAAACCCGTAATCGTCTCTCCATGTCGGCAGTAAGTGTCCATCTCTAACAACCATACAGCATAATGGAAAGCATTAGTGTTAAATAATACAGTTTGATTTTCACTCTAACGCTGGAATAATATACAGACAAACAAACCTATTCACTTATCAACTATAACCATTTCTCAACCATTCCAATATCCATATTGAATATGGATTCTTTGTAACCATTTCAGATCTCGTCGACACACAACAACAAATGAGATAATATGGACACATAAAAGAGAATGCTGCCTTAATGAGCACATTACTAAACGGAAAGGTTGGCGGGAGTTGAACAAGAGAAAAACATTTACTTCTGAATATATCTCGAAATTGGCAGGCAACAATCTGCCAGAATATACCACCAGGACAAGAGACAAAGACTGTTGGAGATAAAAAAATTGGCCTCAACCATTAACTTGGAGACGAAACTCAATCGGAATATTCATTTGATTAAATATAGCATATTATATAAGCACTGAGTCGCGGCTGGTTAATGGGTATTGTACCGGTTTAATAATTTGATTGTCGAGGTTATATTTTCTAATTTATCTGGAACAACTTTTACACAGCCCACTCCTTCGTTGATCCAGAAGAATATGGGTGCCATTATTTGTGCCAAAAAATTAAAATCTAGTTAAAACCACATCATTCTTGTTATTTATAGACGAAAAATATGACGCTAACATTAAGAAAACATAGAGGTTCTGACGGAATTGAGTATGAAAAAAAACTACTATTAATTTAAAGGAAATACACATAAAACATTAATCACTCAATCAATAAACCCATAACCTTTCAGGGTCGTAGGGGTACCACATTGGATGCCTCAGCACACAGAGTCCTCCAGCAAATTCTATCCTCAGCGATGCAAATGAGTGTGGAAATATCTTGCCCTGTCCATTCCTTGATGTTGTCTGTCCATGGCTTTATTTGTCATCCTTTGCTTCTTTCACCTTCGACAGTTCGCTGCAGTATTGTTTTTGACAAGGAATCGTGCCTGAATACATGTCCGAACCATGCTAGTTTTCGTCGTTTCACTATTGAAAGTTATGGCTCCTGAACACCTGCACACATCTCTACTTTATTTCTTACGTACACATTGGTCTTATGTTCCCTATAGGAAATTCGTAGAGTTCGTCTGTAGCTTTGTACTCGAAAGCCTGTAATCTGCTCTCCATAACATGCTTTGGACATATTAGAATGACATGACATATTGATGAAGAAAATATTGGAAGATAGAATAGTTGGGATGCAATCACAAGATAGGTATGGATATTTTTTGGAGAGAAGTATCATAAGATCGGCAGGATACAGTCTGTCAAAGTGCACCACCAGGATACGAAACAGAGGATGTTGGAGGTCTGTTGCAGCCAACCTTTGTTATGGAGGTGGCATTTAATGGAGCTGTTAAAAACGTTTTCTCCTCTGTAAGCCTCATTTACCTTCTCTGTGTAGGCAGGATGTTTCTTCTGAAAGCATTGCACATTCTTGAGAGTTAGAGCATTTTGACCGCCCGTTCATTGCCGGGTCCCGAAAGGGGAGCAAATAATAGCAACACTATTTACCTTCCACGCATGTCGTAAAAGGCGACTAAGGAGGTTATGGGATGGAGTTGGTTGTTCCATCCCATATAGGGTTAGTGACCCAAAGCCATGCTGAAGTCAGATGTGTCAGGCCGAAAGGCACAGATATCGCAGAAATGCTGTAAACCATGACACAACGCATTCCGTTCTCCGGACTACTTCCTGCTAATTTGCAGGAGTTTGAGAACGAACACAGAAGAAGAAGAGCATTCTGGCAACGAAATAAAACTCTGTGGAATCGTCCTCAATAAACATACAAAATGGTGAAATAACTTAAATGCTTAAAGTTCCTAGGAATCCATACAATCCAGCAGACAAGCAAACACAGAAACTATGCTGTTCATCAATGTTAGCAGAAAGTGATCTGCTGTATGTTTACTTTATAATAATAATGATTGTGATTTCTCTCACAAAGGAACTAATGCTCGTATTGCGCAACCTATGATTGGAGCTAAGAATATAAACACTAGTTACATGGCATGAATGTAAGAGAAGGTTACTAAGGAGATTATGGCGGTGGGGTTGGCTATCCTATGACACTGCGAGTTAGAGTAAACCAGAAGCTACGATGAAGTCGGATGTGTCAGACTGAAAGATTGAACTATCGCAGTTTAGCTGTAAACCATGATATATGCATCCAGTTTTCTGGATTAAATTGGTAGCATATCCTATCCAGGACGTAGCTATCAACCCAGCATTTGTTGGCTGTGGTGATTTTCTAGGCAATATAGATACGTTCAGTAGGTTGCCATTGCTTTCTGAATGGTCCGGATGCACAATTGCCTGTGGTGAGGATCGAACTCGGTACCTTTGCCGTCACATACGCGCTCTGTACCACTTCGCCACAGAGCCGGACAAAAATAATTCCCATGCCGGGAATCGAACCCGGGCCGCCTAGAATTTCAGGAGTTTGAGAAAGAGCAAAGAAGGAGTCAGTTTTGTCCTTTCTCATTAAACATTAAATTCATTTCGGAGTCTACGCGGTGTAGCGGCTAAGCCCTGTGCATAAGAGGTCGGCAGATCGAATCCCGGCGCTGATTTCTTATTTGGAAAGTGAATTTTTAGCATAACCTTGAACATTATTGCTTGAAGCTATGAGTTACATGCTATATATGTTACGTCAAACGGATTGCCGATTTTGTTCAAAGTGACGGATGATATGAGATAACCCGAGTGAAAATTAAGTCGGTCGTCTAAATACTTTCAACATTGTATTAATCATTTTATATCTGCAAAATAGTGGTAAATAGAAAATGAAAAAAAAACTGGTTGAATAGCAGTTCTATGTAGAAGAAATACACGAAATCAACGTTTCGGCCAAATTGGTCTTGATCAGGATAGGGTAAACACAAACATAAAGAAATAATGCAACTTGGCTGGTGCGCACGCGAGAACTAAGAAGAGCTTCATCCTTCTTTGAAGAGAACGATTACTTGTCAATTACATAAGACGAGAGAGATGAAGACGTAAAGAGGAGTTGAAAGTGTTCATGAGCACGTGATTAGAGAAAATTGAGAAGCTAGAGACACATTTAGGTGTATGTGTTATTTCAGTAGGTCGGGAAGTTAGTCACTGGAGTTTGTAGTGTATTATAACGATGTTGGACTATTTAATGATGTCTCGTTAGCTGGATTTAAAAAATAAATGTTTGTACAATCTTTTTGAAGATATCTCAACTTTGATATTCTTTCGGTTTGAAACTCCGTGTGATACACATTGCTGATACCGGCACTATTTTGTTGGATCATTTTCCTGTGACGTCAGTTTTGAATATGAGTAATACAATAATATATTTGTTTCTTTATTATTATTTATTTTTTTTGCATTCTCTTTCAAAGTCCTGTTGTTAAGCAGTATGCAGTCCCAGGAATGTATTGCGTTGCGTCAAGGATGTACAGTTTAAGCGCATTATCTGCGCCTTTCGTTTTGATACAAACGACAATAGATGTGTTTTCCGATGGCTTTTATCTCTTGGATTGGTTATCCAATTTTACACCCTAATCTCGCTAGTCGCCTCTTATGACATGCACGAAAGTTCATGTAGGTGCTATTCGTTAATCCCCTTTCGGGAGACGGCAAGACACTGATGATTTTTTTTTATTGAAAACAATAACAACTCATTAGATAATTACTCATTCCACGTGTTCACCGCATCTTGTGCAGTGTCACTAGGACCATTATACGACTTGTACAGTGTCACTAGGACCATTGTACGACTTGTACAGTGTCACTAGGACCATTATAAAACGTGTACAGTGTCTCTAGGACCATTATAACACGTGTGCAGTGTCACTAGTACCATTATAATACATGTACAGTGTCACTAGAACCATTATAAAACGTGTACATTGTCACTAGAACATTATAAGACTTTATGAATACTATCTCCTAGCTAGAGAAGATATTGAATGTACGATGAAAGAGACAAATACGATAATCAAGGTGCTAGATTCAGATCCCGCTACAGCCAGTTACACATCTAGACCTTTCAGAAAACAATGGCATGCTACTAAACGTGTTTATATTGCTTATAAAATCAGTACTGCTAAAAATACTGAGCTGTTGCTACATACCGGATATGGTATCCTACCGATTTTGTTTTCTTGAGACAAGGTCAATGAACTTGAAAGAAAAAAATTGATGTAGATAAAAGAGACGAAGGTAAAAAACGTGCAAAAATATTATAGTTTAATATCGTGATAGAGCAGATAGTCAACAGGGATCCTTATTCAATGTATTGTCGTTAGAAGGTAGTGGGATCTATGGTCGAATACACACGTTGGCACGGCACTCGGTTCACACAATGTTCATAACTGTAGACAGTAAGAAATTCGTTAGTGAGAAAGTCTCGAATGTAAAACTGTGTGCAAGATAGTTCGAGGTTGGTTGCGCAGAAAATGTGCGCTGTTAACGTTATCTGGAATGCGATTTCGCGTAGGATGTGTGCATACAATAAGTTGTCATTCCTAGTGGCGTAGGCGATTATGTTTCCTCAAAACTACGTATCTCGTGTGTTGTTAATAAAATCAATTGATAACGTTTCGCCATGCCACAATGACATCCATCTAGCAACATCTCTCTTTGTATATCTCAGTCCTTTTTTTCCATTGATCTTTCCAGGTTTACTCAATGTTCATGGTTTGTTCTTATCTTCACATGCCCTATAAATTATGACCCTCTTCTAATTGCTGCTATGCACTATCACGAAAACTAGCATGGTTCGGACATGTATGCAGGCACGATTCCTTGTCAAAAACAATACTGCAGGGAACTGTCGAGGGTGGAAGAAGCAGAGGAGAACAAATAAAGACATGGACAGACAACATCAAGGAATGGACAGGGCTAGATATTTCCACACTCATCCGCATCGCTGAGGATAGAATTCGCTGGAGGACTATGTGCTGAAGCTTCCAATGTGGTACCCCTACGACCCTGAAGGGTTATGGGTTTTATTTATATTGATTATTGATGCACTATCTCTGTATCATCTCTGTAGACCTTTCTACATTTATATCTTAGCTGGCTATGAAATTGCAGCATTCTCTTTAAGAACCACACCTCAGTAGTAACCAATTTTTTTAATTTACAATCAATGTTTACATCAGAAGTAAACACTTGGCTAGATATAACATCATAGCATTCAAGATTCTCATATGTATTTATAGCGCTCTTGCTCATCTTTTTCTTAAAGTGTTTGACAAATATAACAGTAATCGAAAAGAAATGTGCTATATCGCATATATATATATATATATATATATATATATATATATATATATATGATATATGATATATTTTATGAAATTACGAATATCAAAAATTTAGAGATACAACATTGCACACAAAAATTAACAAACTTGGAACTTGTAAAATATTGTCATATTAAACACCGAAAATTTCTGTAAGAAATGTATTCCGTTGAGTTGTACAGTATTTCTGTATCGCACATTCAATGTGTAATGGGTTAAAAGACCCTTTTTTTGGTTCCCATTAGGACTCCCGTATAAATTCTGGAAAAGAAACAAGACGATGATGACACGAGTGATAATGTCCTTTCACTTGAAATGAAATTTAACATCTCCTTGAAGGCATTCATTATTTGTTTTATTCATGAATGTTTTATGCTTTCCTTCTTGTTTTTATTTGTTTCCACACAAAAATATTTCAATTTAATGTAGAGAAATACATTTTCAGGGACGTTATTTATGACCGTATTACAATTACAGTGTTATAGAAAAATATGGTACGGCATTGCTATAAAATAATTTGATAAAACATCCGTATGTGAGAATGTGATTTTGTGAGAAGAATTTAATATTTAAATATGCGAGGGCTGCTTTAAATTCATGAGACAAGGAGGTCTGGAAAAGATAGACACAACAGGCAAGGTTGGAGGCGTCAGAGACGGTGGGCGACAATGTGAGAAACATTTAGATAGTTGAACAACCTGGCACGACAGGGAAACAATAGCGATCTTAATACGTAATACTGGAGATAGAGAGGTGTGGAGAACCATGATCACCTACGCCAGCCGGCATGGCACCTGCCGATGATGATGTACTAAAGGAGAGTGAGTGTGATAGAACCACACTATATTACACCATTTAAGGTTTTTCATGATGAAATAAGATTACTGAAAATTTCAAGTGTTCAATACTAATAGGTTAAGGTATTTTTTGGTAGCATATCCTTTGGAGGACTTAGCATTTGTTGGCTGTGGTGATTTTCTAGGCAATATAAATACGTTCAGTAGTTTGTCATTGCTTTCTGAACGGTCCGGATGCACAATTGCTTGTGTCGGGGATCGAACTCGGTACCTTGGCCGTCACAGACGCACTCTGTACCACTTCGCCACAGAGCCGTTTAATGTATGCATAATATGAAAATAACAATTGGAAAAGTTGTATATCAATGTTTCTATGGGTGTAGTATCCTTTTCTCTATAATATGATTTTGTTTGGAGGGAAAGGAATATATTTGTACAATACTTGAATACGAAATCGCCCGTGTGTTGCCGGGTCCCGAAAGGGGAGCAAAGAATAGTAACACTGTTTACCTTCCACGCATGTCGTAAAATGTGACCAAGGAGGTTATGGGATGGAGTTGGCTGTCCCATCCCATATAGGGTCAGTGACCCAAAGCCATGCTGAAGCCGGATGTGTCATGCCAAAAGTCGCAGATATCGCAGCAATGATGTAAACCATGACACAACGCATTCGGTTCTGTGGACTACATCCTACTAATCTGCAGGAGTTTTGAGAACGAACGCAGAAGAAGAAGAAGAAGAAGAATACTAATTAAACTATAGTAGTATCAATACTGAGTATTTTATTTTAGAAAACTAATTAAAGTGAAGCAAAATAAGAAAAATATGTTTTGTAAAAATGCCCATGATGGTTTTGAAAAAAAAAATACAATTTCTTGGGAAAAAAATTACTTTCACTAATTTAAACACTTTCATTATATCATACAAATCACGCATCATGGACATTTCAAGGATCCATAAAAAAATATATAGCTTGAAAGAGAAAAACCTTGAAAACTGCTAACACGAACATGACTAAGATATATGAGTCGAAGTGGTTAGTTGTAAACACACTACACCGTGTAATATAAGGTTAAAGGAGAACGTGCTTATAATGATGGATGGTTGGTTGCTTATCCAGCGGTCCATGGGTTCATGCCCTTTCAACCATTATAGTGTTGGGAAGTCTGAATTTTCGACCCACTGCGGGCCTGAGCCAGAAAATAACTTTCACACCACCAGGAAGGTTTCTACCTATGCACTGCTCCGAGAAGCTGGGGCGAAAATGAGGTTCAGTGTGAACATTTCCGCCACCAATTGACTACTGTTTGTGCCAAACATCCCTATGGCTCCAGGCATGCAGCCAAATGTTCAAGGCAAAAGGCTTGTCACGTCCTGAGTCCACTCAGCCATAGAGAAACAGTGCAGTCAGTTTCGCTCCCAACCACAGATGGTGCATGCATGTATACTAATAAAAATGAAAACAAAATACAATAACACATTAAAAGCATAATTTTATGGATGATACATGTTACAAAGCTTCCATAAGAGAGCCGCAATATAACAGCTTGTCATCTACTATTGTTTTATGTTGCATGGGTGGTTTGTCTAGTGGGCCATTGGTGGGACCCACAGGTGCAGCCACACGTATTGTATATAGTGTGCTTCGTGTGTGTTAAAGGATAATATAATAATAGTATTCTTGATTCGTGTTGAAGGAGAATATACTAATAGAGTGTTCTTGGTGTGTGTTGCAGTAGAGTGTTCTTGATGTGTGTTGCGGTAGAGTGTTCTTGGTGTGTGTTGCAGTAGAGTGTTCTTGATGAGTGTTGCGATAGAGTGTTCTTGGTGTGTGTGTTGCAGTAGAGTGTTCTTGGTGTGTGTTGCAGGAGAGTGTTCTTGATGAGTGTTGCAGTAGAGTGTTCTTGGTGTGTGTTGCAGTAGAGTGTTCTTGATGTGTGTTGCAGTAGAGTGTTCTTGATGAGTGTTGCAGTAGAGTGTTCTTGGTGAGTGTTGCAGTAGAGTGTTCTTGGTGAGTGTTGCGATAGAGTGTTCTTGGTGTGTGTGTTGCAGTAGAGTGTTCTTGGTGTGTGTTGCAGGAGAGTGTTCTTGATGAGTGTTGCAGTAGAGTGTTCTTGGTGTGTGTTGCAGTAGAGTGTTCTTGATGTGTGTTGCAGTAGAGTGTTCTTGATGAGTGTTGCAGTAGAGTGTTCTTGGTGAGTGTTGCAGTAGAGTGTTCTTGGTGAGTGTTGCGATAGAGTGTTCTTGGTGTGTGTGTTGCAGTAGAGTGTTCTTGGTGTGTGTTGCAGGAGAGTGTTCTTGATGAGTGTTGCAGTAGAGTGTTCTTGGTGTGTGTTGCAGTAGAGTGTTCTTGATGTGTGTTGCAGTAGAGTGTTCTTGATGAGTGTTGCAGTAGAGTGTTCTTGGTGAGTGTTGCAGTAGAGTGTTCTTGGTGAGTGTTGCGATAGAGTGTTCTTGGTGTGTGTGTTGCAGTAGAGTGTTCTTGGTGTGTGTTGCAGGAGAGTGTTCTTGATGAGTGTTGCAGTAGAGTGTTCTTGGTGTGTGTTGCAGTAGAGTGTTCTTGATGTGTGTTGCAGTAGAGTGTTCTTGATGAGTGTTGCAGTAGAGTGTTCTTGGTGAGTGTTGCAGTAGAGTGTTCTTGGTGAGTCGTGCAGTAGAGTGTTCTTGATGTGTGTTGCAGTAGAGTGTTCTTGATGAGTGTTACAGTAGAGTGTTCTTGATGAGTGTTACAGTAGAGTGTTCTTGGTGAGTGTTGCAATAGAGTGTTCTTGGTGAGTGTTGCAGTAGAGTGTTCTTGATGAGTGTTGCAGTAGAGTGTTCTTGATGTGTGTTGCAGTAGAGTGTTCTTGATGAGTGTTGCAGTAGAGTGTTCTTGGTGAGTGTTGCAGTAGAGTGTTCTTGGTGTATGTTGCAGTAGAGTGTTCTTGATGTGTGTTGCAGTATAGTGTTCTTGATGAGTGTTGCAGTAAAGTGTTCTTGGTGAGTGTTGCAGTAGAGTGTTCTTAGTGAGTGTTGCAGTAGAGTGTTCTTGGTTTGTGTTGCAGGAGAGTGTTCTTGGTGAGTGTTGCAGTAGAGTGTTCTTGATGAGTGTTGCAGAAGAGTGTTCTTGATGAGTGTTGCAATAGAGTGTTCTTGGTGTGTGTGGAAAAATAAGAATGAGATGTCATGTTTTACGACTAACCTGGAAAAAACTGCCATTCGACCCGATACATTCTCCTTACTCGTTTGGCCACTTCTGTTATTAACCGTGTATATTTAATAAATAAGTGGCAAAGATAATTTATGTTTTGGTAATGTGATTCTACTGAAGGATTTTGAGAATACGAAAGGTTATCGAAAAAATCAACGAATTAAGAAGTGACAAGCCCTTGTGTTGCCGGGGCCCGAAAGGGGAGCAAAGAATAGCAACACTGTTTACCTTCAAAGCATATCGTAAAAGGCGACTAAGGAGGTTATGGAATGGAGTTTTCATCTCCCATCCTATATAGGTTCAGTGACCCGAAGCCAGGCTGAAGTCGGATGTGTCGGGCGCCGAAAGGCTCAGATATCACAGAAATGCTTTAAACAATGACACAACGCATTCCGTTCTCCGGACACATCCTGCTAATCTGCAGGAGTTTGAGAACGAATGCAGAAGAAGAAGAAGAATTGACAAAAACATTAAACATCGAAGAAAGTTCGTTCCTAAATAGCATTATAACAAGAAGGATGAAGTTTTTGGTCATATAACGAGATAACAGCTTGGACAATTAATAATGGAAGGTATGGTTCCAGTAAACAAGTAACATATATCTCAGATTGTTTAAACATGGCCTTAGCTGCGGTAGATCCAATCGTCCAGAATCGTGATGAGTACAGAAGAGGCGTAAAGAAGAATATGTCTTGAAAATAATATACCACCTGAATAATTAACCTTCTGTGTTATTCATCATTCAACCATACCCATCAGAACCTCTTACTCTCTTTCTATACAGGCATCCTCTAACCGCATGCCATAGCGTAGCTATTCTTTGTTCCCCTATCGGGACACATATCAACACAAAAACGAAATCGATTTTTAAAATCTATATTAATTTTGTTAGCAAATAAACCAAGAATTGTTGATTGGAAGATTATCATACCACCGCAATAATGCGTCACATATTATTGTTGATGGAATTGTTTCTGTCGCAACTATTGGCAAAGTACAACCACGAAATATAATGAAATTTAATATCCTAGTAAGTTATAATTAGATATTTATAATGCGTTGCAACTGAATTTAAGATTTTAAATTATGTTTTCCTATATTGTTTGTACACATTTTTTAAATGTTAGGTGATTAACATGGACACTTTTCTTTATCTAAAATTTGGCCATAAGCAGTTCCACAGTTCCACATATCTGGGAACCCTGGTATGGAAGCTAGTCAGGGGTATTGCGAAAGCTGGAATCTGTGAAAACCTAAGGTGTGTGATCTTAACAAATATTCACACGAACACAATGAGCATCTAAAAAGACACATGTTAATGGTCACGTAACAGAGCTCATTATGAACATTAGAAAGAGACATTCATAATTTTTGTGACATGTAAAGATAGACGGAGTTTTTGAACGATCCATGACAGCCTGCAAAATGAGAGTTGGAGTTTTGAGACGGCGAAATAAGAGAGAGACTTCTGGTCAGAGTGACATAATGTTGTAGGAAATATCAATTTCAGAACTGTCTGTAAGATCTCTAAAGAGATGTTTTTGTTGATTCATGATCACATTCGCCAACCAATATACAACATGACAATGAAATCGCTATAGGGAAATTGTCTAGTTTGATGTTATACAATTAAATATTTGCTAGTTTATTGATTATCTGTGCTATTCTTTAGTTATAGGGAAATTGTCTAGTTTGATGTTATACAATTAAATATTTGCTAGTTTATTGATTATCTGTGCTATTCTTTAGTTATAGGGAAATTGTCTAGTTTCATGTTATACAATTAATATTTGCTAGTTTATTGATATCTGTTCTTACAGCTGACGGGAATTGAATCAGGTCTGTTCTGGCATATGGATGTGAGAGTTGGAAAAGCTCTTTATCTTCAGAAAAGAAATTACTGAATTTCGAGAACAAATGTCTTCGTAGGATAACTAACACCCATTGAGTGAATTCAAATAGAACGATAAAATCAGAGAAGAGACACATCAAAATTTCGTCTCAGATGTTATCAGAAAACGCCATTGGTCCTACATCGGACATGTCCTACGCGCAAACACCAACAGAATACACCACCAATCTCTTGAATGAATACCTACAGGCAAAAGAGCAATGGGTAGACCAAACCAAAAGAAAAACAGAAGAACAATACTTAGAGAAAGTAAAACAACCAATATTCATACTATTAAAGAACTGCACAGAATAGCTTTGAACAGATAGAATTGGAGAGATCTGGCCTCTGCCCTATGCGCTAACTTCAGCGCAAAAGGAAAATGAATGAAAAATGAATTCTCATATCTTTTCACATCTACCACCGTTTGTGATTATGTGTGTAAGATGCAGGTACTGGCATACTTTTTTTTTTGCAAAATCTCCCCATGTATTTTTATGTTAATTACTTGTTTCTTTTTGATTTTGTCGAGTATCATGGTTTTGTTTTCTAATTGTTAATATGTGTCTGTCGGCTCACTCACTTCTTTTACTTGTTGAGGTATCCATTTAGTCACCACTTGTGGTGACATGCGTAGTAGGTGGCGTTGTAACATATATATGCTTCCTACTATACAATTGCGTTTCCTACTTAAGTCATACGCGGTAGGTGGTATTCTAACAACTATATGCTTCCTACTCAAGTCATGTGTGGTAGACGGTATTGTATTAACTATATGCTTCCTACTTAGACATGCGTGGTAGGTGACATTGTAACAATTATATACTTCCTACTAAAGTTCAAGCAATAAACAATGTGCAAACGTATAAGTATAAATGTTTATAATTTCATTATTATTTTTCAAGTTATGCTACAGGTAATTTCCTACCATTATAAATGTATTGTCTTAGCGTCTGTTTTGCTAATTGCCCCTCTGTTACTGGTCTCAGAAAGGGGAACAACTAATAGCTAGACTGTGAAGTTCAAAATATGTAGTAAGAGGCGGCTTTCAGGTTTGGGAAAAAGATAAGTAGACTGAAGAGATGAAAGTCGTGGATGGGACGGGCAAAGGATATCATATAAAGCGTGTGGAGGTTGCAGGATGTAGCTGCTGGTTCGGAATGAATACGCCCAACCATGGATTGCAAAACTTCATTCAGAGTTATAATAACACTTGATATGGCAATCAAGAAATGGGAGTAAGTGGCGTTGAAGGATGTGGTGCAGACGTTAGTCAATGAAAACTCTGGTGAAAGGGATGTGAGTATATACACAGATGGATCGGTGGTTAAATATGTTCCTAGTTGGTAGTAGTAAGTAAGTAAAGTAACCCATAGCATTTATTAATGCCGTAGGGGTGTGAGATGTTAGCGATCTCACATTTCACAGGCTCTGCAAATGAGGGCGGTAGCCATCTCCTCTCCCTCGCAGTCTTTACTTCCCGGATTAATCCGGTACCCATTTAAGGCTGGGTCGACCTGGGAGCCGTTGCGATCTGAAAACATTTCCGCCTCAACTGGAGAATGAACCCACGACCACTCATATGCGAAGCCAGTGCGCTAACCACTGCGCTAACGCGGCTCCTAGTTGGTGGGTCTTCATAACTCAGTGTACAGGGAAAAATGTTAGTGAAGAGTGGATTTTTTACTGTAACTACGAGTAACATGAGTATGGAGATCATGGCGGTGACTATGATATTAGAATTGGTCAGCACACAGATCGATGTACGGACCTGTATCCTGAGTGACTCTATGAGTATGAAAAAAGTCTCGTTCGTGAAAAATAGACTGATATATTGAGAGGGTCGAGGATAGAGATGGTGACTTTTATGTGCCTGGGCATGTTGACGTTCGGGGCTATGAGAGAGCTGATATGCTAGCACATGGTGCTGTTGTTACACCCCAAAGATGAACAGTGGATCGGGTTGATGTGTTGAATTCCCATTGGAAGACATCACGTGAAAGTGAACTTGACGTGAATGATGATCCTTATTCAATGGCTAGAATTAAGGAACAGGGTTTGAAATGTGGGTTCGCCATAAGAGTGCAGTTTTTGGGGCGCAATGATGGTCAATCAACAAAGAACCAGAACTGTTAGCAGAGGTGTAATGGCGGATACACTCATGGAGAGATCGGAGCACTTATGGATTTGTCCGGAGGGCAGTGATGATGATCTGACGATTAACGAATTCTTTATAATCGAACAAATGCATCCATTTGACAGGCTCAGTTAGTCTGTTCTAGGAAACACACGTGGTCGTATCCAACTACTACGATATTAAGACACACTTTGAAAACAGTAGTCCAAATGACACTGGAAAAAAATATAGCGTCATATTCGCGTTGCATAAAACACAATTACCCTCAGAACACTTACAGGTAAGTGTGATCCAAAAGGTATGCATAAGTCGGATGTGTCAGGCCGGATGGTGCAGATCGCGCAATCAGGTTGTAAATCATGACAACACATTTCATACTCCTGATTGCCTCCTTCTAACAAGATGAACACTGAACAAACGCAAAAGAGGAATGTGTGATTATCTTAGCAATTTGCAAGTTACATGGCTACTGGTTGTCCTCTAGATCTGGTATCTCTGACTTCAGCACAAGTTCTTGCTTGGACAAGACTGTGGTCCTGCTGGATGTAAGGTATGGTATGTAGGTCCCATGGCATCTGCCGTCGGGGATGAAGATAACTCTTCATGTACTAAGCCGCAGCAACTATTGGGTGGGGTGGCCAGTTCCCTTCCTTGCTGTTTTTACCTTCGCTAACTCATGCGTCAGGTACTCATTTACAGCTGGGTCGACTCAAGTGAGAAATCACAACCCGGAATTTTGTGATTTTTTTTAAAATGTCCCGACGTGGTTTCGAACCTGGCACGCTGTAACCAGATGACAGCAAGCAAGCTCACTATCCATTAGTTTCCTCCCGTCTGTTGGCTAGACTAAGCTTCCATCATCACGTCAAGGAACAGGCCTGGATGTGATAGTATAAAGAGATACATATTTAACTATCTATAGTTCGTGTCTTTATTTTCTAACACTAACGATTTATTAATTTCAGATTTTAGCCAATGTAGTTATCTACATTTGTGCCAACGTTATAGGTGTATACTTTCACTATCCTATGGAGGTTCAACAAAGGAGAGCGTTTCTGGAGACCAGGAATTGCATCAGCGTCAGACTGGCGACTCAGAAGGAAAACCAAAAGCAAGTGAGTAGACACAACAGGACATGATACTGCATAACTTACGCATACAAAAAAAGTAACAGAGTTGAGATTGCAACTGTGTAATCTGTTCTTTTTCTTATATTTAAAATTTTATGTTGAGCCATTTGTATAACAGTGTCTGCCTGCCTTTCTTTTTTCATTGTCTACTGATTGTCACCTTGTCTTTTTACCTGTCAGTCTCTCGTTTTTTTATTGCATACTAATTGTATCCCATTTTTTCTGCCTGTCAATCACATTTCTCATTGCCAACTAAATATCTCTGTCTTCCTGCCCGTAAGTCTATCATTTCTCATTGCCTACTGATTGCCTGTCATGTAAGAAGTACAACATGAAACAGCGTACAAAATCCAGAAGTTATGAAAATTATCAAGTCTGCAACATTAATGGATATAACACTAAATAACACCAATGTGAAACAAGCCAAAGAATTTAAATATCTACACATCATTTTTTCTCCCAAAAAATGGAAGATTAGACAGAAAAATAGAAACAAGGTGTCAGAAAGCAAAAAAAGGGACTTTCCAACTTTCACTATTACTTCTCCATCCAAAGATCAAGATGGAAATCAGAAGACAAATAATATCTACAATTTGTATACCAACACTTTGCTACCAATGGCAAACATGGTCTTTAACAGTCTCGCAGAAGAGGAAAATCGTTGCATGTGAAATGAAGTGCTTGAAAAAAGCTGCAATGGTTACTAAACTAGATAAAAGAAGAAATGAAGAAATTATAAAAAAGGTAAGTATGATACCGTATATGGAATATATCGAAAGACAGCAAGTAAAATCGTTCGGTTGTCTTAAAAGAATGAACCCAAACCAAATACCAATAAGAGCATTTAACAAAAGAATATCCGGACATCAAGCTAAATGTAGACCAAGAAAACGGTGGATAGAAAACATAAGATAACCGTGAACAAACAAGGACTTATTGCAACCAGTCCAAGATCTGGTCTTGGATCGACAACTGAGTTCCCACCTCAACATTTAACGCCAAGTGTGGATACTATCAACCATCATTCACCTGGGAAAAAAACAATAGACTATACTGATTGCCTGTGTCTTCCTACCCGTAATACTCTCATTTCTCATTGCCTACTAAATGTCTGTTTTCATGCCCGTAAGTCTCTTATTTGTTATTGCCTATTGATTGCATCTATCTTCATACTTGTGAGTCTCTCATTTGACATTACCTACTGCTTGCTTATCTCTCTCATTCCTTCTGTCCGTGTCTCGTTTCTGAATGTCCACCGATTATATGTCTTTCTACCTTTTAGACTTTCATTTCATCTAGTTCATACCGATTGTCTCCTTCTTTCGGCATATCTATTTTGTTTTTCATTGCCTACTGAATTATCCCTGTCTTACTGCTAGTTTTTTTCTCGTTTAAATTGCATGCAGGTTTAATCTCTGCTGTCCTGTGATTCGTCTCGTTTAAATGACCTACAGATTGTCTCTCTGCCGTCCCGTCGGTTTGTATCATTTAAATTGTCTACAGATTGTCTTTCTGCCATCCCGTCGGTTCGTCTCATTTAAATTGCGTACACGTTGTATTTTTGCCGTCCTGCCGTTTCTTCTCGTTTAAATTGCTTACATATTATCTCTCCGCTTGACCCTTTGACTTAATTAATAGTCTTTTTGGTTAAACAAAACGTACCTCGTAATGTTGGATACGTTTCTTTCATAAAAATAGGCGACAAATTCCACAACATACTCAGCACACAAGAGGGCCTTTTCCAGAAAACTCTTCTACCTCTGACGCCGAAAGGCAACAAAGGGTTTCAGCGAATAGATAGACATATAGTTTCTTTCAACCACGGACGCTAGTCCATTAAGGTTATACCAGATACTTTTCTTAGAACTCCGGACGCTAGTTCATTTAGTTTTTATCAAATACTTTTCTTTGAACTCCGGACGCTAGTCCATTTAGTTTATACCAGATATGTTTCTTTGAAATCCGGACGCTAGTCCATTTAGTTTATACCAGATACGTTTCTTTGAACTCCGGACGCTATTCCATTTAGTTTTTATCAGATACTTTTCTTTGAACTCCGGACGCTAGTCCATTTAGTTTTTATCAGATACGTTTCTTTGAACTCCGGACGCTATTCCATTTAGTTTTTATCAGATACTTTTCTTTGAACTCCGGACGCTATTCCATTTAGTTTTTATCAGATACTTTTCTTTGAACTCCGGACGCTAGTCCATTTAGTTTATACCAGATACGTTTCTTTGAACTCCGGACGTTTCTTTGAACTCCGGACTCCATACCAGATCGTTTAATGATAAAAGTAGTGGAAGTTGCATTTTTGGTAACTCATTCACCACGACCTCTTGGGTAATATAAAATTTGCATTGCCTACTGATTGTCTTTGTCTGATAAAATACTGCAACTATGGGCTGGTTACCAGACAAACGCTATGACAGAGTTCGCTTCAATTCTGCTCTCTAAATAAATAAAGAACGATCTTTTATTACGACAGTGTCTCTTTCTTTAATCGAACCACCGTCTGCCATTTCCGTGAAGGATGCATGAATAACGGTCACACAAACTCACTTAAAAACTAATGTGCATGATTGACACCCAATACAAATGTGCCTATCTTAAACAAAAGAGAAATAGTTGTAATCTGAAATGTCATGTTGTAATTATAGAGAAACATGGATTGATAAGAAAACACTGACGACCTGCAACATCGTTAAAAATGTTCTGTCAGACTTCCAGTCTCTTAGCTTTGGCATTTCGTTTCCCATTTTAAGCTCGGTATTTTCTGAGTAGCTCTTGTAAAGCGCATTACCATCGGGATGGGAAATAATCGTGTTTGTCCTTTATGAGAATAGCTGTTATCGTTCCTGTCCTCTGAATTTGAGATTTTAAGCTTGTGGTATTCAGTTTAGTTTTGTATAAATTTTGTTAGTGCAAGTCATTATTTCACAAAACATATGGATCAATTAAAGATGTCAAGCAATGTATAACGCAGTTAATAATTATAAGAAACATATAATCAGCGCAGTGAGAAGTGTTAATTTTAACGCCATTGCGCTCCTTCTTCGTTTATTTGTGCTCATGCGGGTTGCAATCCAGACAGAGAAATGCGTTGTGTCACGGCTTATAGTTATGTTGCAGTATTTGTACATTTCGTCCGGACACATCACACTTCCTCTTTTACGTGGAATGTGCTCCTATCTGAAGTTTTCGCTCTTCTGCTGTCTATACGCGTTTGATTGTGTTAAACATAATCAACTATGGTCAATCATGCGAGACACAGTCTTCCAAAAACATATAATACATCTTATTGAAACACTATATCACGAACAACAAGCCGCAGTAAGAGTGGATTGAGAAACATCTGAATGGTTCGCTGTTCAAAGTAAAGTGAGACACGGGTGCACTCTATCCCCTTATCTTTTTAGCATCAATGCATAGAATATAATGAGAAACTTATTTTCTTGTAGTTCGTCTCTTATTTTTCTCGAGACGAACTATAAGAAAATGAGTTTCATTCATTTAAGTATCGGTGGGTACAAGATTCAAGAAATAAGATATGCAGATGACATAGCCTTCTTTACTACACATCATGAAGGACTGAAACAGCTAATCACAACAGCAAAGAAATACAGCGAGATCCAAAATCTATTTCTAAACGCACTGAAAACAAAAATTGCGACAACAGAAAAAACAAACAAAACTTCTGACAACAGAAAAAAACACAGATTAAATCCATAATCAGCATAGACAATATAGAACTAGAATGTGTAAACAAATTTGAATGTCTGGAAGCAAATATAAACAGTTCCGGAGATGTTTCAGTCGAGATTAGAAGAAGACTCACAATTACAACACTCAAATTAACACAAATGAGAAAACTATGACAAAGTAGTAATAACGACATTAAATTAATTCCTTTAAGATCATGTGTTTTCCCAGTGACAACGTATGGATACTAAACTTCGACTTTAAACAATACAATATGCAAAAGAAGAAATTATTTGAAAAGAAGTGCTACAGAAAGATCCTTCGCATATCATGGACAGAGAAAAAATAAGAACATTTCTTCTTCTTCTTCTTCTTTCGTTCACTTGAAACATGTCTATATCTGTAATTCTGTCTCCTTAATAAAACTCACTGTCTTTTGTAGTTCATACAGTGTCCCATAGAGTTTTGATTCCAGTGTTGTTTCCTCTGGCCAATATGTCTGCCTCAGCGTTTCATGCTCAGAACACTCTTGAAGTATATGTTTGGCACTCTGTACTGCCTGTCCACATGTACACATGGCCGTGTTGCCAATCTTGAACTTTGTATACATGTGACTGCGGAGTCGGTTGTGTCCTGTTCTGAGACGTAGAATTATAACTTGTTCTGATCTGTTCATATTGTGATAGTCATCTTGTGTTGGTGTTTGTGGCTTTCTTATTGACTTTATCATCTATAAAAGAAGAACAATTAAATTTTGAAATGACTAAAGCTGAATGAAGGGTGGCTTCTAAATACCATTATAAGAAGAAAGGTGCAGTATTTTGGACACTTAAAGCGACATGATGGTATCGGAAGGCTGATTCTGGAGGGCAGAGTGCCAGGTGAGAGAAGAAGAGGAAGACCAAGAAGACTATGGAGCAGCGACATCGAAGAATGTATGCATATGTCCTGTGGCCAGTGCAGACCTGCTTGCCCGGGACAGAGGCGTTCAGAGTATCCAAAGACAACGTTCTGGAAAGAATATGTCACTTTATATATATATATATATAAGTAACTGTTTTTTTAACTCCTGCAGAAGTCCGTAGAGCTTTTCTTCTACTGTTGTTTCTCTGGACCAGTGTATTTTAATATTCGTTGCTGACTGAAGTTCCTCTCCACATGTACACATATCTGTGTTGCTAATCTTGAACTGTGTATATAAGTAGCTGCGGAGTCAGTTGTGTCCTGTTCTGTGACGCAGAATGACAGCTTGTTCTGATATGTTCATGATGTGCTAGTCATCTTGTATTAATACTGGCTTTATAATTACATTAATTATTTGTTTCTTTTTATGGTATGTTATCGGCGCATCTGGTTGTTCATCAGCAGCTTCCTCCTTAACGAGACGATCTGCTTTCTCGTTTCCATCTTGACAATTCGATGGTATCCACTGCATAGCAACTTTACGTTGATTTCTTAGTTCTATCAATAGTATTTGCTGATCTGGGAGTTTTCTGTACTGGAACGATTGAAGTGGTGATCTTACATCTGTCAGTAATACTACAGACTGTAGGTCAAGATTGAGTTTTTCCTTTGCCACCGTGATTATTTGCATTTTTGCATTGGAATTATGACCGAAATTCTCAGTAGTTGATTTGATTATATTCCAAACATTGTTTGGGTACTTTGCATATATTCCTAATCTTCTATTTTTCACTGCATTCACTGCTGACCCATCTGTATATACTCTGATCAATATGTCTCGTCAATATTCATCATCACGGAGTATGTGAATATCTGTCTTACGTAGCACATTATTCTTTTCATTCTCACTGAAAATTCTTTTCACTCAGTCTGGATATGAATAGGTGATGCACTATCATCTGTCTGCGAACATGGAGAGAAGATTACAGGCTTTCGAGTACATATTCAATTGACGAATTCTACGAATTTCCTATAGGGAGCATAAGACAGATTTTGCATAACAAATAAAATATAGATGTATGCAGGTGTACAAGAATCATTGTTTTCAATAGTGAAACGACGAAAACTAAAATGGTTTGGACATTTATGCAGACATGATTCCTTGTCAGAAACTACTGCAGGAAACCATCGAAGGCGGGAAGAGGGGGGCAAATAAAGACATGGACAGACAACATCAAAACATGGACAGACAACATCAAGACAGTCAGACAACATCAAGACATGACAGTAAACATCATGGCATGAATAGGACAAGATTATACCTCACTCACCCACATTGTTGAAGATAGAAATAGCTGGGGGACTCTGTGGGCTGAAACATACAATGTGGTACCCCTACGACGCTGACGGGTGAAGGGTTATGGATGGATGATGGATTATCTCTCTAAGAGATTTTTTAAGGAACAGGTTCTTGATTCTTGATTAGAAACCTGGCCTCACAGCACGTGGGGCATTCCCATAAGTGCCCCGCCCTCTGTTCCAGCAGTCATTCGACTCGATGGTGTTTCGAGTCCAATGCTGCCGAAACAGACGTCGACATCAGGGCGTAACTCTGGCCCTTGCGATATGTTTCTTTGTTGTTCCGCCCACCCACGCCGTGACCGTAACTAGTTCAAGCACAACGTCGGCCTGTCGGAACAACATGGTAACTGTTATCGAAGATTACGTCTAATGGATTGTATAGATGGCGTGCCATGAAGCTTCTATAAGAAGATAACCTCAATATAAAGGCATGTCATCTACTAAGGTTTTCTGTTGCATGGTTGGTTTGTCTAGTGAGCCATTGGTGAGACCCACAGACGCAACCGCATCCGCATGGCAGAAATCTAACAGAGATAAGGAAGGGAAAGGCCTTCAACAGATGGACCAAAACACTCTAATGTCAGGCGGAGGATTATCACCACGCTGTCTGGTCTATGTACGCGGGCTGGGTGAGATGAGAGCATACACATCACTACACAGACAGTCCAGACCACTTTGAAATGGTCGCGGAACACTTCCCCTTACCCTAACTGTATATACGGTACCAGGACGTCGCCATCCTTAAGGAGAGTGACGTGAACGACCTGGTTGGCGAGTTTAACGGAAACATCAAGAACGGTAATATCAAGGAATAATGGCTACATAGCTACCTATTGCCACACCGAAGCCCTACAAAAACCACGGTTAGATCAACGGCTACCGAATCATAACGATGCAGAACACCACGGGCAAACGTATTGAGAAGATTGTAATACAGCACCTCGCTCGAGACCTGGAAGAGAGTCGCATTTTTCCGGACACACTCTGAAACTAATACTCACGTGTAAAACAGGTAATGAAGTCCTACTGAATGATGACTAAAACACTACACACTATCACTAACGGATGTAAATATGGTACATATAACAAAACAATACACAGAATATAATCTACAGATGACAATACACAGGACAAAGTCGACGTTTCGGACCAATAGGCCTTTTTCAAGTTACGGACATAACATACAAACATAAAAAACTTTTTACTTGTGGTTTTTTATGTTTGTATGTTATGTCCGTAACTTGAAAAAGGCCTATTGGTCCGAAACGTCGACTTTGTCCTGTGTATTGTCATCTGTAGATTATATTCTGTGTTTTGTTTTGTTATATGTACCATATTTACATCCGTTAGTGATAGTGTGTAGTGTTTTAGTCATCATTCAGTAGGACTTCTTTACCTGTTTTACACGTGAGTATTATTTTCCATTATGTTCTACTAGCAGTACCACCTTCACTCTGAAACTACAGAGGTCAGAAAGAAACATGGCGCAATGCCGCTGTTTTCGCCTACGACGTATTCGAGGTCTTCCATGCAGGTCTGAAAACGTGTGCTGTCGTGATTGACTTGGAGGACGCGTACAAGAGAGTGCCATTCGAGTACCTCATGAACACACTCTTGTTCTTTAATGTTGACCCTTGCGTCGTCAGATAAATCACTGCAGAATGGGCTAGACCATATCGCCTCCTGGTGTGATGATTCAGGGGTACCTGATCAACCAAGAGAAGGCTGAGGTGGTATGGTTCTCTCGTAACAATCACATCGTAAATTCTGCGACACCGAAAGGGTATCGATGAGACGGCCAAGCGATTGAGTCAGATTTGTTGGGCTCGGGTTCACTTCTGGGTATAAAAATAACATCTTTAGTCTCTCCCCCCCCCTAATTGAAACATTGGAAAGAAGAACTTATCATTCGTAACTTCTGGGAATCAGAACAACCAAGAAACATTATACCCAAATAGTATGTAATATGAGATGAAATAGCAGTTAGTTCATTTTTATATACAAGTGCAAAACATCATTTAGTGTAATTTTATACAGATATACAAAACTTCATTTAGTGATTTTTTATACATACGTACAAAACATCAATTAACGGGCGTTTATACACATGTACAAATCAGCTGTTAGTGCACTTCTATACACATGTACAAAACATAATTTATTGTTCTTTTATACACAAGTATAACAGAACATTTATTGACCTTTTATACACAAGAACAAAACAGCGTTGACTTTTATGTAGACATATAAAACAGCAGTTAGTGGACACTTATACTAATGTTCAATCACAGATGAGAAAGAAAGAGAATATTGAATAATTAATGACGCCAGCAATTGATGACATATGATCTGATGTTAAGAATGAAATCTCAAGTTACTATAACACAATCGTCATATTCTTGCCCATGACTCTCCTAGCTTTCTTTCTCCATGCCGTCACCAGGAAACCGGTAGTTAGTACACATCGATCCAAAAATATAAAACAATTCTGCAGACAATATTGTTTCTTAATCCTTCATGGCGTGTTTGCTTATTCATGAGTCAGACAATGTGTTGCAGCTATTTTAGGACACATGGTCTTATAGATTGTTAGTGTATTTCACTTGTCTCTTCAAACACCATCTTCAGAAATGAAGCAACATTTGCTATTTCTGTCAGATTTTAAAACGCGCGATGCATTCAGAGAAGTGATGATAATGTTCCTTCTTCGCAAGAAAACATAAGCATGGCATTGAAGAAAAAGTATATTAGGTTTGAGCCTATGAGTCATCAGAAGACAGATGAGTCCAATCCAGTCTTAGAAATCTATGATCAGGAGTGGAGTAATCTTCTGAATGGAGGGAAGATAGTCTCACCTCTTATTTCGTTCCCGCCTCTTTCAAATTGCTTGCAGTCTTCTACTTTGTTCAAAGCTTTTAATACCCGCACTAAACTGGTCATGTCAAGTTGGGCTGTCCAGAGATGTGGTTTCCCAAGAGGTTGGTTCAATGCTGGAGTGCGTGAAATATGTCTTCAAGTTGTACGTTGAACATTTCTTCTGTCATCCACTGGGACTCGGACCTGCACACAACTCACCATATACAATTCTCTCTCTTTTAATATTTTCATCTGACATGTGGACGACGTGACCGGTCCAACAAAGTTGAGACCTTGTCAACATGGTTATTGATTCTTCTTCTTCAACGTTCATTCTCAAACTCCCATTGGATCTCTCTTCCAGCAGGACAATGGTGTCCAGATAATTGGTGTCAATATAGTCCAGAGAATGGAAATGTGTTGCTGTTTTATTTGCTCTAATGGCCTGACACATCCGTCTTTGACAGAGGTTATTGATTTATTAACATACATGTAACTTCTTGTCAGATATACATATGAAAGCGGCAAAGTGATATTGCACTGAGAAATATAACATGTACACATTTCGAATATGTGTTCCAATAAATACATAGTCATTTAGTAGTTATCTTACAATCAATGATCATTTTTGGTTATGAGTGCTAGTCACTTTCTCATCTGTAGACGTTGTCACTTGACATACATTGGAAAAATGTGCATTGAGACTTCGGTATCCATTCTGGACGAATCTATACAATATTCGTCTTGGTAACATGTCCGATTCCGTGGCTGAGATGTAGTGATCACATCTCAGACAACTAAAGTGCCTGGATCAATTTCAGCCGCAGAGAGTAAGTAGACCATTATGACCGTTAGGAAAGCAATATAACGTTAGGAAAGCAATAGCAGCCTACTGAACGTAAATAGTGCCTAGAAAATCGCGTGAAAACATACTGAATTAATCTATCTCTTGAATACTCTCGTACTATATGCTAAATGTAAGGACAAGGTGTATTGACCACTCACACTTGAAAAAAAGTGTATGTTTTCAGGTATTTCATGATCAACTCGGAAGTATCCTTGAGTATGCTGCGCAAACAAAAAGTGATCGGAAACCAAAGAAGGTCGATCACCCAAACCGTACCCAAAAAAATGGTAATAGTGTTGAGGTGTATTATGATAAATTTGGAGGTACCTCTTAGTAGTAATAGTATTTCACTGTACTGTTTAGGGGGTAGGAGCTGTGGAGGATACGGCAACACATAACGATATAAATTATTCTCTTGTCGTCTGTGATGCGAACGAGTGTGTAGATTTGAGGCCCTGTCCAGCCGTTGATGTTATCAATTCATTAATTTATATGTTCCTAATTGCTATTTGCACCTCCACTGTTCTCTTTAAGGTTATTTTTGACAGAAATGCATATCCTATGATATGTCCGAACCACATCAGTTTTCTGCCTATAACGTATGTTGCTCGTGACTATTGGAATCATACTTACAGCTTGATATGTACCTATTGCAGGTTGCACAACTTACAAGAGAGATTCGGTGACAAAGTAAATTGATCCATCAAATCATGAAGAAAATGTTGCATAATTAAAAAGAACAATTGATGGCGAGTCAGTAATAGTAGGCAAGCAGGCATAGTAAAGTAGTTGGTGTCCTTCTTATTCTTGTGACCCATTGATCAATTTCCCGTTGTGCTGGAAATTGTGAGTCCACAAGTGTTGACATAATTTCATGTCGCGGGTTTGAGAATAGAATTTGGGGAGTAAAGCTGACCATCGTAATGCACAATCTTTAGATACACCTTACAGTGGGTATACGAACATCTTTGAAGACGTAACGATGTCAAGCGTAATTCATCACCCTTTGACTGCGACCGTTGGCAGTATAGGAGACCAAACTGCAGAAAGTAAACACACCATCATCCGTTACGTTTTTGATTATTATCTTTCTATTCGTTGATACTATTTATATATTTGGAGACGCCCGAAAGAAATAGCCAAGCCCGACCAATAAAACACAGCAATAATCAAAATCAGCCTCCTAGGTCATCAGTTAACAGCTCTGTACTGGGTTTCGGCCGTTCGTAGATATACCTCAAATCGCGAGTAGCAGAATAGATCAGGGGGCGTAATGATAACCAACGTAATTTATCACTCTTATACGCACCTCAAATGTGGAGTATTAGAACGATGGCGGACGTAAGTCAACACCCGTATACACAACTTACCTCAAGTGGCGGGTATAAGAACAGATCTTAAGACGATACCGTGGAACATCGTAATTTATAACGGTTAGACACCTAAAGTGATAGATCTTGGAACACATCTGGGAAGATGTTGGAACTCATCTGGGAAGGCGTTGGAACACATCTGGGAACGTAATGATGAGCAGCGTAAGTTTATAACCAATAGACGACACATCTCAACTGACGGGTATCAGAACAGATCTGAGGACGTAACGATGGACCATCGTAATTAATCATCCTTAGACACAACTTAAGTAGTGAGGAGCGCTGTAGCCTTGCTTTCTATCACTGGATTACAGCGTTCCAGGTTCGAAACCACGCCGGACACACAAAAACAGGCTGTGATTTCTCGCTTGACACAACCACTCCTCCAGTCGACTCAAGCGAGAAATCACAGCCCGTATTTTTTTGTCGACTCAGCTGTAAATGAGTACCTGACGCATGAGTTAGGGAGGTTAAGACCGAAAGGAAGGGCCACCCTCCTAATAGTTGCTGCGGCTTAGTACATGAAGAGTTATCTTCATCCCCAACGGCATGTTGATGCCATGAGACATACCTTTACGGTTAGTTAGGAAATTGACTTGACTTAGTAATATAAATCAGCACTGATTGCAGCACTATGTCAACATTTTAAGGATATCTCATTCTTCTCCAGCGTTCATTCTCATCTCACACTCTTGCTGAATCTCTCCCGTAGCAGTACTACTAGATCTCCAGTAGGATGCAGTCCAGAGAATGGAAATACGTTGTGTCGCCAGGTTTTTTTTGCACCAATGGCCCGACACATCCGTCTTCCGCATTTTAAGGATATGAGGAAGTTTGTTAGATTCGATATAGTACAGCAAGGGTGTGCTGAATTAGCTCTCCAACGAACGATGTTCATTTTCCAATATAGTGTTTTTATCAGCCAATCAAGCAGAATTTGGGTTTCCGTTCTTATTGATTTGAAAAAAAAAAATTCAGACTTGCCGCCGAGTGAACTATACTCTATACCTGTTCTGCCGCAAACGTTTCAATGTAACAAATGGGCCAATCATTTATTGAGACGAGCTGTATGTCTAAATGTCGATTATAACCAGTGTCTTCAATTTCAGAGACAGTTTACGCGTCTGGCAGTAACATCATTCCAGGACACGGACCATTGGGTTATCGAAATAATATTTTTTAACATCCTCAAGAATTTTTTAGCTTTCGTTAGAAGATGTGTGCAGACATCATGAAGAGAGTGGGAGAGAGTGAGAGAGCGTGTGCATTAAGTACACGCATATATGCAAATAGCGCAGCAGACTTTACGTTTGACCGAATAAGTGACATTTTAAATTTGCAACGGGAATCACCAGCGAGTCCCAAGATGTTTTGCTCAGCGATGCCACAACTGGGGTTTTTTCCAACTAGATTTAGGGGTTTTGGCCGTCGCCTGGGGTGCTGAGATTAATTTGTCCAAATGAACATTAATCTGGGAATTAAGAAAATCCGAACATCACGTTTATTACTATGAGTGTAGCCTTAATACGGACAAACGCGCTTTCCCACCGTAAATGATTTTAGAAAAAAATGTCC
The DNA here is from genome assembly GCA_034231615.1 of Meghimatium bilineatum. Classification (NCBI taxonomy): domain Eukaryota; kingdom Metazoa; phylum Mollusca; class Gastropoda; order Stylommatophora; family Philomycidae; genus Meghimatium; species Meghimatium bilineatum. Next base: position 34,826,926 of record CM067299.1, on the reverse strand, counting down.
ACAAAAATCTAAATGGAAGGGCACGAAAATGAGCAAATGACTTTTTTTTAAAAGTAAAATCTTGCTGAAGACATATCTCAGGCCCTTGCTTATTTAGGTACATTATATAGTCAAGGGTTATCTGTGGGGATTTTCCGTGGCAATCTAGGATTATTTTACTAAAACGTCAAAATAATAGTGATACTGCAAGATGTCTAGGCATTGTATGGCTGTTGCGAAACTGTGCTGAACTGCTAAATAACTGGTAAATTGCTAAATGTATTACAACTACATTGGGCATGATCAGTTACTAATGCCCACCGTGTATTGACGGGCCCAAAATGAAGTAGACTGTCCTATCCCAAAAATGGGGCAAAGATTACTCAAAAGGCGTCATACATGCAAACGTGTCAGACAGAAAACCCAGATCTCACAGCAAATCTCTTAACTATGAGACACCGAATTCCTGATAATATCTTCCTAACCAGCAAGAGTGTGATAACGGACGTAGGAGAACCTATGTTTTTCTGACTGTATTACCACCATAACGTCATATTACACGTAGACGTCAGGCAGACTAGTTACTGTGTTTTCTGACTGTTACCTACAAAACGTCATATTACACGTAGACGTCAGCCAGACTAGTTACTGTGTTTTCTGACTGTATGACCTACAAAACGTCATATTACAAGTAGACGTCAGCCAGACTAGTTACTGTGTTTTCTGACTGTATGACCTACAAAACGTCATATTACACGTAGACGTCAGCCAGACTAGTTACTGTGTTTTCTGACTGTATGACCTACAAAACATCATATTATACGTAGACGAAAGCCAGACTAATTACTACTTATTACCTTCATGTTAGCTGCTACTTTTAAGCAATCTATTACTTTGATTTCATACGTTCTCAAACTCCTGCACATAAGCAGGATAAAGATTTGAGGGCGGAATACATTGTACCATAGTGTACATCGTAGCTGTGATATATGCGCCCTTCAGCTTGACATATCAGACTTCAACATGACTTCTGACTCTAGTTGAACCTAAAGGATGGAAGTCATCTTTACCTCAACATATCCTTAGTCGCTTCTTACGACATGATTGTCAGGTAATATTATCGCTATTATTTGCTTCCCTTTCAGGGCCCGGCAATACAATGGTGAGATCTATTGCCCTATCTGTTAACTGCTAACTTTGTTATTACAGACGAAGTTTACCTGATCGTATACACATCAGCCGTTCCACCCATAGCTAATATATTATAGCCTTTCTCATTACGCCATTTTTGTCTCAATGATCCCATTTTTTTTCAATACGACAACTCGTGCTTGTAAATCGTGTCTGAAATCCCCAGTGGCAAGGCATCTCTTAGAAAAGCTTGAAGGCAATCTTTATTTGGATGCGAGATGTCTACAACATTTATATGTCTCAGAGTCTCTTTGGACAAATGTGTGAGCTTATAAAGAATATCTAATAATATCGTGTTATGTAAATACATCGTTATGCGTTTGACTCGTTCTATTGATGATACTTCCATTTCTGTTGAATCTTTCGTTCTTATGTATATTGTGCTGTTAGAGTACCGTAGATGCTGACTAAACAAAAATATAGAATGTTCACTAAATGCGAAATGAGGTATTTAAAATAATAACACATAACAAGAAGAGACCGAGTGGAAAATGAAGAGATTGCAATATGTATCTAAGAACACATATAGTCAAATATGTGAAGAATAGAGACTTAACTAGTCGACCGGAAGAATGAACCACAAATAGACAAGCATCACGAGCATACTACATGAGAATTGAAACACCAAGGAACAGGGGAAGATAATGAAAAAGGTAAATTGAAGGAGGTGAATTACAGATTTTCTATCTATCTATCTATCTATCTATCTATCTATCTATCTATCTATCTATCTATCTATCTATCTATCTATCTATCTATCTATCTATCTATCTATCTATCTGTCTATCTATCTATCTATCTATCTATCTGTCTGTCTGTCTGTCTATGTGCCTGTCTGCCTGCCTGCTTGTCTGTCTGTATGTCTATCTCTGTCTGTCCGTTTATCTGTCTGTCTCGGTTTGTCTCTGTATGTCTGTCTGTCTGTATGTCTTTCTGTCTGTGTCTATCTGTCTCCGTCTCTCTGTGTCTGTTTATCTGTATGTCTGTCTGTCTAATATATCTAATCTATATCTTATATATCTATGTTCCACAGCGCCGAATATGGTGCATAGGCAGAAGCCATAGCTTTCCAGTTTGAGTGATGTGATTCTCGTGTGTTTAATTCTTGTATGTTGTTGAGTCTCATGGTTATACACTCTGATGGTTGTTCTACGAAGAGTCTCTCTTGCCCTTCCTCTTTTTCCATATGGTATCCATTTTAATGCTTGTAGTGAAAATCAGTCATTATTCCTAACGTACTGCATCGTCATAAAATCACTGCATATCAAACATCAAAACAAACATGTCATAGCGCAACTATCGATCATGATTCAAATCTATGACGACTAATAGTTAGAACATATATAAGAAATATTACCGTGTATCCTCAAATATTAGACAGCTTGCCAGTTTCACTATAGAGACCAGGGATAGTTCAATGAGTTATGCCTGCCCCAACTGTGGCAAGGTGTTTGGGACATAATTTGACTTATCAATCATCTCCTTACACACCATAGAGATGAAATATCATAAGTCTGAGGCTGTTGTCATTATCACCTATAATAGACGGTGGATATTATCTATAAATCTGAGAATAGAAATAGTTGGAGGACTCAATTTGTTGACACATCCAATGTAGTACAAGTGCGACCTTGGCGGTTTATATGTTTATGGATGGATTATCTATAAAGAGTCTAGTGTTCAGGAACCAACATGCATCAAATGTCTCCTTATTAAAAAAGCATTTTTCTGAGCTGGAGGAGCTTTTAAAACTGTATACATCCATCGAGACTTAGGAGGTCCTGGATCTCAAAGAAGATTCGGAGAAACACACAATTGTACAAGAAAATAAAACTGCAGAAACTTCAACTTTCCCGAATATCAAACAACATGACGATTGTCATACAGAGAAGAAGAATTTGTCAGAAACAATACATACATTGTACGAGCTATGATTTAATGCAGTCATTGTCTTTATTCATAGGAGCGACTTCTCCTCTCAGTTCTCCCAAGACACGTTGCCATGGAAATGAAAGCCGATATTGCGGGTAATAAAAAGGAAGCCATGTTCCACAAGATTTATATACAACGTCACGAAAATGTCAGGTAAGTCTCCTGTCCATCAAGCAGAATATACATGTTTTAACATGGTCAGGTAAGTTACTCATGTCTGTCTAGCAAAATCTAAATTGTTTATTGCTTAAAATAGTTCCAGATAAATATGTCTTCTGGTCCATCAGGCGGAATGGTAACTTTATCACCAGTCTATCACGCAGGATTTAAATAGTTTATGTCTCAACATGGTGTCAGGTAAGTTGCTCCTATGGTTTATCAGACAGGATCTAAAACGTTCAATTTTTAACACAGTATCAGGTAAATTACTCTTTGGGTATGTCGGGCATCATCTAAATAGGATAATTCTTAATAGGGTGTCAGGTAAGTTACTCCTCCAGTCTATCAGGAAGAATCTAAATGGTTTTCTCCTGAATAGTGTCAGGTAAGTTATGTTCCACCTGAATCATTTATGATATGTCACTTTTTACGTGTATGTTTTCTAGTATGTCATACATGATCAATAACTTTATTTGTTCCAATGCACATCATGCGATGGCTATGTTTGTATGTTTTGTGTGTCTATATGTCCATGATTTACGAACGATTTGCTCTTACTTCCTATGCTCAGTGGGTGGTTTCTCAGAGCTTTCTTTCATATCCAGTAGGCTACGGCTTAATTCAATGCTTTAGGCTTAATGCAGTGTCTGTTGAAGAAATCCACTTGGAGTGGGTTTATCAGTATCTTTATCGATCATTGATCAATGATTATTGGTCACTGCGTATACTTTTTGTCGTCAGCCACTGTAAATTGTGCAATAAGTTGAATCGGCCATGATAAATGATGCGATTTGGGATATCAGCGCGCAAGATTACACTTGAAGAGGGCTTCTTTGTTGATACTATCGTAAGGAAGTAAACATACGTGTAGCAATTGACACGAACATATTACACCTCAATACAGCTTTAATCCAACTGTGGGAACCTGTGTTAGGGTATTGAACCAGTATTTTTAATTGACTTAGTGATACTTAGGAATGATGTTGTTCCTCCTTCGCAAGCGAAGATGAGCATGGCATGAAAAAACATTAATTGCGATGACAGAAATATATATATATATATATATATATATATATATATATATATATATATATATATATATATATATATATATATATATATATATATATATATATATATATATATATATATATATATATATAATTAAAAATTGGTAATTAAATAATTTAGTTTGTGAGTTCGTATGTGCCCGATGAGTCCGATTCGTGCACGGAAAGTTCTATTGCAGTGCATGCAGGAGTGCTGAAGGTTCGGGGTAGGAGAATTTACGGATTTGTCCTTCCGCTTCTTTCGCTTGTGGATTGTCCGCAGTGTTCTTTCTTTTTCAAATTTCGTGATGCCAGCAGTGATCTGAGTGTGCCAAGCTGAGCGATCACGTGCTGTAGTCTCCCAAGAGATATGATCGATGCTGCAGTTCGTGAGAGAGGTTTTTAGGTGATCCTTGAAGCGCTTTTTCTGCCCTCCACTTGAACGTTTACCTTCGCACAACTCCCCATAGAATAATCTCTTTGGAAGGCGCTTGTCTAGCATACGGACGATGTGGCCAGTCCAGCGGAGTTGGGACCTAATCAGCATTGCATGGATACTTTGCATACGGGACTTCTGAATAATTTCCGTATCTGGCACACGATCCTGCCAACGTACTCCCATGAGGTTTTATGTGAATAATGTGCTTCTCATAACGTCTGCCTATTTTATTTTCCAAGAACCATTGATTAAATTTAATTGACCTTGAAACATTAGGTGTTTTTAAAAAATATCACCATTTACACTGAAAATGAAACTTTGAATCACCAGAATATGAAACCGGTGCATTGATCACTGATTCAACGGTTCCTTTATATGTAAAAGTGCGGCCTCTATAACAGCTCAACTTTCTTGCTCCGTTAATAGCACAAACATTTCTAGTTCCAAACTAATTTTGGACTGTCACATATGTTCTCCTATCGGCTTCTTCAGCTAATAATTGATGGTCCTTCTAAATCCCTCATTGTCTGTGATTCAAATCGATAATGTCGCGGGGTGTGCGGTCCTTAATTCCACATAACTCGCCTTTTATTTGATGACAAATATTCGTTAACGTCTCAGAAACTCTTATTAATGAAACATGGAACACCCGCTGATTACCTGATGTAGTATGTGGTTAGAGTGTGAACACAGGATTCCAGCGTTTGACACACAGAAAACATTGGAGTGGAACAATTATAGGAAACTTAGTTTCAAATTGTGTATTTCTGTAGGTGTATATATACCTGTAGCTTCATAAATTGATAGCCCTAGACACGTTTTCACCTTTGTCTCGACAAAGCGTTCGACTATATATACAATCAATATTCTATCTATATATTGTCATTTCCTCTTGTGCCGTTAAGTGTCGTGGGGGATTTCGCGCAGTATTTTGTCTTTGACCATTTTAGTTGCATTGGCTTACGCCGGTGTCTTTTAGATGTTTCTTTGATTGTCTCTGCCCATCTATTTCTTGATCTTCCTTGTGTCTTGTAGCCTGATCTTCTGCTGTTGTATGCACGGAGGGCTGGTTGCGCAGGTTCAATTCTCATGACGTGACCAAACCATCTCGTTTGCTGCCTCTCGATGTAGTCTTGACCTCCGTCAATATTATATGTTGCTTATTACTCTGCAGCTAGGAATATGCTGAAGAAGCAGATGCATGCTTTACACTATCAGTTATAATATAGTTGGGCAACTTTAGTGATGGTCAAATTCGAAATGTTTCACTCAATGCTGATGATCTGACAATATAGTAAACCAAGAAGTGTAACCCAAAGAATAAATAGAGATCTGAAAAGACTGCACACGTTCTGTCAAACATGGAAGCTGAAATAAACTGTGAGAAAAAAAATTATACTATCTTTACCAAGAACTATACAGTAGCCAAAGAAAGAATATAACACACCCTGCCAGATCATAGTGAATGATATAGTATTAAAACAGGTCCACCAAATATCTAGGTACAATTATTACAGCAGATGGAAGAAGTTGAACAGAAATAAGATGCAGAATAGGACAGGCAAAAACATCATTCAGAAAAATGAAAAATATACTGTGTAATATGACCTTGTCATTAGACGTGAGAAAGAGAGTTCTGCAGTGCTATATAACCCCTATACTAACATATGGGTGCGAGTCTTGGACAATAAACAAACTGGAAAGTGGGAGATTGGAGGCAACAGAGATGTGGTTCTACAGAAGAATGCTGAGAATACCATGGACTGCCAGAAAAACTAATGTAGAGGTGTTAAAAGAGTTAAATGCTAAACGGACCTTAATCAACAATATAATAACAAGGCAATCTTCTTTTTTTTTGGCCACTTCATGTGACAGGCAGGTTTAGGGAACATAATCACAACAGGCAAGATTGAAGGCACCAGAGACAGAGGGCGACAACGTGAGAAAATATTAGACAGTTTGACAACGTGGCACGGCAAAGAAACAACAACGACTTTGATACATAATAATGTGGACAGAGAGATGTGGCGAGCCATGACCGCCTACGCCACCCGGCATGGCACCTGATGATGATGATGATGATACAGTAGCCAAGTATCAGTCTAAAGTTAGTAACACAGACATTGCAAATACAGGGACTTCCGCATATCGTATAATCGCGCTTGATAGGCATATTACCCCCAAGACGCATGCCAATCAATCAAGTGACATGCCGAGTTGCGTAGGCGATCATGCTTCTCCACAACTCTGTCTCTTGTGTTGTTAATACGTTGATGAATTCTTTTTGTATCATCGTGACAACATATCTCTCTTTGTCTCTTCTCCCCTTGATCTTTCCCGTGGTTACTAAATGTTCAAGTTTTACTTTCTTCATCACTTGGCCAAAAAAGCTTGACTGTTTGCTTCTAATTTTTGCTATAATTTGTCGTTTTACTCCAGCATCTCTGAGAACTTCTTCATTAGTTTTCTTGGCTGTCCAGTGAACACCATGTGAGCCCCATTTCTGTCGTTCCTGCCCGTCATCTTTTTGATACATATGTGTATGTAACCATGATACAGACCTTCTGGTCAAATCGTCAATGTGTGTGTCTGATAATGTTTGTGTCTAGTTATTAGCAAAACTTCATTTCCCTTTTTCAAGCTTTACCTGTTGGATTTCACTGTTTCACAGTGATTAGATATTATTGATTTGTTTTCAATTCCTATATCTTACTATCTTTAAATCTTTTGCACCAACATTGAATTTGTCTAACTATTTTATAATTTATGAATGCGTCACCTTGTCAAACATGTTACTATAACCTATGAGGCACAAGTATAGGTCAGTTTTTACTTCTGTTGCCCTCTCCATCAATATTCGTATTATATATAGGGCATTTCTTGTGCCTTTTCCTTCCACATATCAACATTTTCTTCTGCAATGTTTGATTTTAATATTCCTCTTATTCGTCCCATGATTATACAAAGTAGGATTTTGGTCATCTGGCTGATTGTTCGGTGATCTTATACTTCGTCAAGTTTATTCGGTAAGGCTATGCATATTGATTGCAATAAATCAGATGGGATATCGCCACTGCTGATATCACATGGCATTTTGGTGATTATCTCTAGACCATGCACCCCCCAGCTCTTCTAATTTTCCTTTGTAATAGTATCTGGTCTAGGAGATTTATTGTATTTCAAGTGTTGTATAGCTGCGTCACCCCTGCAGTTAATATACTGGGTCTTCCTTGTTGTGTTGTATGTATTGTTTAATTTTTACTATCTTGGTAAAGTTCCTTAATGTATTCTTCCCATCTGTACATGATTTCATTTTCTCATATTAACATATGCCCTTTATTTGACTTTAGGCATCCGCCTTGTGAACTTTCCTTCTACCTGTTAATTCATTTATTTGTGTATGGTGTCCCTTGTATTTCCATGATGATATTTATATATTTCAAAGCATTTTGCATTTCCTGTATAGCTGTATTTCAATTATGTTTAATTTCTTTCTTTTTCTTGTTATATTCTGTAATTTTATCATTCAGTTTTATTCTTTGTTCCATAAACTGTGTGATATCTTCTGTCATCCAATCTTTCTAAGCTAAATGTTTTTTAAGGTGGTAGGATCACTGCAGATGTTCGCAGTATAAATTCTTTTAACATCACCCACTGTTCGTCGAAGGTTTGTATTTTCTCTATGGCGTTGTACTATGCTTATAAATCTTGTAATACATCAAAGGACATGAATTGATAGACCACTGACCCAGCAGCCAACCACACACCTCGAAATAGTTTGCTAAAGTTTATATATCGGAACGAGAAGCGCAGATATCACAGCTTAACTATAAATCATCAAACAAAATATTCCTTTCTGCGGACCGTATCCTTCTAACCAGTATGCAGTTTATCACTAACACACAAGAACATTTACAAACATGTCGTTATTTGTTTTTCTTGTTATCATTTTTCGAAGCAAGCGAATGAAACATCTGAGGCTTGAACGTGATACCTTTAGTTATGTGTCATGTTTCCCGAGCAATAGAGTGGCTTGTTTGACGTTTTAAAAACAAATCTGTTTGTTGTTTTTGGCAAAGATGTAGTTCCATTTCTGGCTAAAGGAGTTGAAGGATATCTTCTGTGTTTATCTTTCTGTTGAAATCCTAGATTGATCTGTCCTGCATTTTGCTTCTCAATTATTCCAATTTTCGCTTCTGCAGAAGTAGACAGTTCACTGATATTTTCATAAGCCCGTTACTATGGTTCATTACGGGTGAAGATACTATTTATAGAAGATACATTGTGATATATTTGCTGTTTGTCCGTCAAAGTCGACGATGATCATTCAACTCAATTTTGATGATGAGGATGATGATGTCTGCGGTGTGCCCGACCGTGACTAATGAGCCATATGCGTAATTGGAATTGTCTACCACACTCTGGGTATGTGTGGCAGACTTCTGTGGGATATTGAGCAGCTCTTGCCTTTCTTCTAGCGCATTTATGTTGCACATCTTGGTGTCAGAGGTTCTCTGCAGTCTTGATTTTGTGACTCCAGCCGAATGTCCTGTGCAAGATTCTCCCATGAATTTTTGTCTATTTTGAAGTGTCAGTGATTTCTTAAGAGTGTCTTTAAAACACTTTTTCTGTCTCCTGCCATTCGGGATCCATTATGGAAAAAACAACAAAATAGAAACGAAATTGCTAATGTTACGAATTTTTAATTTCCCGATTGCAACATACGGCTGTGAAACATGGACCCTAAATAAAATATCGCAAAGAAGATCAATGTCCTCGAGATGAAATACTACAGAAAGATACTCAGAATATCATGGAAGGAAAAAAAGAGAAACGCAGATATTATAAACACATTGCAGATTCCTGAGTGTTGGTTACTAAACACAATAACAAAAAGAAAACTACGCCTGTTTGGTCATATAAAACGACACAACTGTTTAGAAAGACAAATAATGGAGGGAACAATACCTGGGTATAGGAGAAAGGACAGACCAAGAAGACGATGGACTGACGACAGTAAAGATAACATGAATACATCTTTGGAAAAGGCAAGCCGCATCGCCCAAGACAGAGAGGGGTTCAGAGAGTTCATTGGGAGGACTAAGTTCTGGAAAGAATGTCACATGACACCATATATATATATATATAATGTTGTTGCAACTATGGAGAAATAGAGTCCAGAAAGCGGTTGTGCTCCGCGAAAAAGTGCAAAGATTACAGCTTTATTGTAGCTGCTGAACCTAGTTATATTGGAATATATACGGTAATAAGGATGGGAGTAGCTATACTGAATCAGATACATAAGAGTACATAATATGTACTAGCATCTTCTGGTCAGCCAGTATGTAATCTGGTGGTACATATGTCATTCACTTTGCGCTTCATGGCACGTCATCTATACAATCCCGTAGTCGTAACCTTCGATAACAGTTACCATGCTGTTCCGAAAGGCTAACGTTGTGCTTGAACTAGTTACGGGCACGGCGTGGGTGGGCAGAACAACAAAGAAACCTGTCGCAAGGACCAGAGTTGTGCCCTGATGTCGACGTCTCTTTCAGCTTGCTCACAATCGACATTGCTACAGCGCTTCTCTTAGAATTAGGTTTGATGTAAATATATGCCATTTCTTTGTTCTCAAGATTGCTTGCAGCTTGGATTTTTTTTTTAAAGAAATATCAGGATTATCTCTTGAAGCTACAGATTTACTTTTAATTAGTGGTTCCTCTCGATGCTTGCCGCATTGTGGAGAGAAATATGAGTGTAGGGATTGTACATCGTACCACAATTGTACAAGTAGGATGAGGCGAATACTTTACACCTCTTAAAATCGTTGTTATTTTAATTCTGAAATGTGTGCAAGTTTATTTTTGCAAATTTCCCGAGTGTTCCTATCGACCATATTTGGTTGTGACTTTTTATTTGAGTCTAAGCTCATTATTGGCTTCGGCATCATAAAGCCAGCGTATTTTATGTTTCCACGACAAGATAAATCATCGAATGTTAATTTTTAATCTAAATACAATAATGGAAAAAAAACATTCAGAAAAATGAAAAATATGTTGTGTAATATGACCTTGTCATTAGATGTGAGAAAGAGAGTTCTGTAGTGCTATATAACTCCTATAATAACACATGGATGCGAGTCTTGGACAATAAAGATACAGGAAAATGGGAAAGTAGAGGCAATAGAGTTGTGGTTCTCCAGAATAAAACAAAACTGAGTATACCATGGACTGCCAGAAGAACTAATGTGGAGGTGTTGAAATAGTAAAATGTGAAACCGATCACAATCAATAATATAAGAAAAGAAAATCTTAATTTTTTTGGTCACTTCATGAGACAGGGAGGTATGGAGAAATAGTCACAGCAGGCACGATTGAACAGAGACAGAGAGCGACAACTTGAGAAAATATTAAACAATTTGACAACCTGGCACGTCAGGGAAACAACAACGATCTTAATACATAATGCTAGAGATAGAGAGCCGTGGAAAACCATGATCGCCTACCCTAGTCGGCATGGCATTTGATGATGATGACAATAATAAATAACAATCCACCATCTTGATATTTCAGGTTTGCCCGTTTTAGTGCTTCTACGTCCGTCACCAGAATAGTTTTGAGCTAACATCCCAAACATCGGCATAATCTTTGACTAAGTAGAAATCGAGAATGAGGCTACTATTGTATATTCAATGTCCCTTGTTGGTATCGCAGTGTCCAGACTTCTGACTACAGGTAGTAGATGACATGCCTTTATATTGAGGTTATCTTCTTATAGAAGCTTCATGGCACGTCATCTATACAATCCTGTAGTCGTAACCTTCGATAACAGTTACCATGTTGTTCCGAAAGGCATACGTTGTGCTTGAATTAGTTATGGGCACGGCGTGGGTGGGCGGAACAACAAAGAAAACGGTCGCAATGGCCAGAGTTGTGCCCTGATGTCGACGTCTGTTTCGCCATATTAGATTCGAAAAAACCATTGAGTCGAATGTCTGCTGGAACAGAGGGCGGAGCACTTATGGGAATGCCCCACGTGCTGTGAGGCCAGTTTCTAATCAAGATCAAGAACTTGCAGAGTCTAAATTTAATGACTGCATCATGAAATAATCAGTTTGAGATCATAACAAACAAGAGTTCGTGTTAAGAAAATAACTGGCGGGATCCCTTTCAGAATTTCGTTCGTATAGTGAGTAATTCAGATATATACAGCTGAAAACTGTGAAATCATTCAGTGACCAGATGTAGAATGTCATTTTGACAACTTTAAGACCGCAAGCATTTGTAATCTAATTTATTCCACCTGGACATGGCCATTTGACAAATAAGTATTTGTTCACAAAGTGGGCGAAAACGCTTAGTTATTGATTGGAGGGGTGATTAAAAACTTCAGGTGAGCAATGCAGTCAAGAGGGTGCAAGGAAGCGATGTGAGGTCAGGAATTGGAAAGATATTTATTGAACACTAAACACGTCAATTAGTTTTTTAAAAATATTGAAAGTACTTAGTACTTGTTATGTAAACTAAGACAATGGGTGCACTTCTGTTGATATAACTTGAACTCTATCTGAAACCTGGATCAACGAGAATTATTGAAACCAGTGACAAGATTCTGTTGAAAACGTGAAGCTTTTTAAGTGTATTTAAACGAAAATTATTTAAAACATTTGAATGAAGAATATGAATTAAATGCACTCTGAAACCTGGAAATTCACAGGAGAAAATTGACTAGGTCTCAACGTGTTTGTTATTGTTATGAGAAAACAAATGTTTGAGTACATTTTTTTAACTAGTCTGATAATTTGTCAGGAAGTTTTTCTAAATCATAATTGTTGTTTATATAATTTATATCCTTAACCATGACAGAAGGAATTGCTTAAAAGGTGTAGGCCTATTGTCAGTATAGTATGCAATAATTTACAGATTCATTGCTTTTCTTTATTTAAAAAGACAATTACCATTGTACTTGATGTGAAAATTGTTTTTTTCAATGGGGCTATGAAGTATTCGAGATTAAGTGACCATTTGTGAAAAGTAGGTAACCCCGCCCTCTTACCAAAAACGTATCTACAGCCCTGAATGGGCATTACGTATATACAACGCAAACGAAAGTGGGCAATGTCAGGGAAGAGTTTGAGAAACACTGATCTATTCGAACAATCAACTGTAATCATCTTAAAGTGTATTCTTTCTTCATATTTCAAAGTAAACTGAGCGCATGTGTGCTGGAAACTAGACGTTAATTATTCATCTTTCTACGGCTAGTTGTTGTATGGAGATACCGTTTATGGAATTACCAGTTCATTGCAATAATTCCAGTTTGTCTATTTTTGATAGAATATTTCATATTTCTGTAAAGTAAAAATTTTAATTTCAGACATGTGCACCGTGTAACATTTTTCTTTTGTTTACCGTAATTAATTATTAAGGTCCGAAAATCTTCATTGTATCTTGTTGATATTCATTTTTTGATTATGTTCAGTTTTGTTTATTGGAAATTGTTGACGACTTCTAATTCTAAAATCAAATGCAGAAAAGCTAAAAGTCCAACATTGATGTTAGCAAAAATGTGCGACTTCTTTGTACATGTCCCTTGAGTTGTGTTTGTTATTTGTTCTTTCTTGATTATAGTAAACACATTACTAGTAATCATTTCTCAATCCTATTTACATTATTATGACAACATTCGTGCGCCATACACTTGTATTCTCTATCTCTCTCCATATTGTTCTTGGCAACTTAGGAACGCTGCATGCTTTTATGTAGCGTCCAAGAAAAGGCTGAAGTTGGTACAGGTCTGTGATAGCCAGTTGTATCTTTGGTCTTTCGTTACCTCATACATAGTGTGGCGCGTGGCCGAGAGGTTAGTACGCTAGTCTCTCATGAGTGAGGTCTAGAGTTCGATCCTTGGTAAGGACTGCTAAGGCACCCTGTACCTGACGTGGCGACAGCAAGAGCATGTAGTCTTTATCACACAGCTATTCCATTCCCTCCCTTGCAACGTCTGAACTGGTAAAATGCAGTATTGACAGTATAAAAAAAAAATACATAGACCAACGTCTAATGCAATAGTTCTCAACGTAGGTCATGCCCCTTTAGGGACAGTGTTTTTTTTTAATTGGAGGAGGGGGCAGGGAGGTACAACGCTAATAAAATTGAAATTATGATGCCAGTTACCCAGTCACACAAAAATTAAGAATTTAGGCGGTAAGTATTAAGATGTGTAACAATAGGACATTACGCCATAAAGGAGGTTGATACCATATTTTTTTAACAGGGGGATCACAGAAGTAAATTCTGCTCCTAAAGGAGACAACTAGTAAAACAAAACGGTTGATAACCACTACTCTGATATGCGTCCCGTCAACGATCCAGTACATACCGCGGCGTCTGCTATGATAACCACTACTCTGATATGCGTCCCGTCAACGATCCAGTACATGTCGCGGCGTCTGCTATGATAACCACTACTCTGATATGCGTCCCGTCAAAGATCAGAGATACAATCAAAATCCTTCCAGTACATGCCGCGGCGTCTGCTATGGCAAAGCGGCCTTTATTTCCACGTGCCATAGAAGTCCCCCGTGTACCCCTTCACAGGAAAACATGCAGTAACGAAAGTTGTTTTTTTAACGATAAATTAGAAGGGCATACTAGAACGTCATGGCCAGTGAAACCGTTATTCAGAGAGGAGTTAAACAAACATACAAATTACAAGAGTATCAAGGACAAGCAAAGTATATACGGGTAGATGTATCACAGGGTAAATGCTAGAATTAACAGACATGAGTAAGTAGGTAAATTTAATTTCTCGGGTCTTGCGTATAAGAGATGTGCACTTAAAGTATAACCAACGACAGTGGTATTAGTTTGAAGTACGCTGGTCAAAAATGTAAACATCAATTTACAAATGTCTATAGAGAAGACACCTTCACAAACCTAGATACGTTGATTTAATTTATTATTCTATTCGCTGAAACCCTTTGTTGTCTTTCGGCGTCAGGGGTAGAAAAGTTTTCTGCAGACGGCCCTCTTGTGTGCTGAGTATATTGTTTGTTTGTTGTTTGTTTGTTTAATGGGGGATTAAAGCCTCTTCGCTGAGGCACGACCCTTTCAACCTAAGACAGAAGTCGATTTTGGTTATATCAGGCCGTATTAGCTTTTATCTAAATGTGACCTAATGGTCTGGGTGTTTGGAAAGGCGTGCGTGCTATTGCTATGAATTTTTTATATTGCTAGGTGGAGTTGAGGAGCGCGGTAGCCTAGTGGATAGTGAGCGTGCTTGCTATCATCTGGTTACAGCGTGCCAGGTTCGAAACCACGTCCGGACATTAAAAAAAAATCCGGGTTGTGATTTCTCACTTGACACGACCACTTCTCCAGTCGACTCAGCTGTAAATGAGTACCTGTCGCATGAGTTAGAGAAGGTAAAAAACAGCAAGGAAGGGAACTGGCCACCCCACCTAATAGTTGCTGCGGCTTAGTACATGAAGAGTTATCTTCATCCCCGACGGCAGATGCCATGGGACCTACCTTTACCTTTTTAGGTGGAGTTGATATTTATTTGTGGCCAAGATTCCTTTATCTACGTGTGACCCTATGGTCTGGGCGAATTGAGAACCGTTCGCGCTGTTATTGCAAAGGAATGTTATGTTGCTAGTTGTATGAAGCTGTTTATTACCGGCGGTATTGCTTTTTTTTTAAGAGTGACACTAATGTCTGGGGGAGTTTCGAAAGCCATGCGTGCGATTATTCCTAAAATTGTCCATATTGCCAGTCGTATCCTGTGGTGAGCGTTCCTCAGTTGTATTTGTTGAAAGCTGTGGAGAGAGACCTGTAGAAAGACTGACGACAAACAATGACTTACTTTGTTGTGACTTGGTTAGATTTTTAAATTAGGGCTTTAGTCCTGGTTATAAATTATTTAATTAGTTTTAGTCTATCTGATGGTACATCATGGCCCAGAACCTTTTCTAGTTTATATGGTATTTTATTATTTAGGTAGTAATCTTTTAGTTCTTGCCTATGATGGTTATATTTATGACAGCGGAGTAGGAAATTCTTCTTCTTCTTTCGTTCACTTGAAACATGTCTATATCTGTAATTCTGTCTCCTTAATAAAACTCACTGTCTTTTGTAGTTCATACAGTGTCCCATAGAGCTTTGATTCCAGTGTTGTTTCCTCTGGCCAATATGTCTGCCTCAGCGTTTCATGCTCAGAACACTCTTGAAGTATATGTTTGGCACTCTGTGCTGCCTGTACACATGGCCGTGTTGCCAATCTTGAACTTTGTATACATGTGACTGCGGAGTCGGTTGTGTCCTGTTCTGAGACGTAGAATTATAACTTGTTCTGATCTGTTCATAATGTGATAGTCATCTTGTGTTGGTGTTTGTGGCTTTCTTATTGACTGTATCATCTGTTTTTTCTGATGGTAGGTGATTGGTATATCTGGTTGGTCTTCGGCAGCACCTTCCTTAGCCAGTTGAGTAGGAAATGATCTATTGTATTTTCCTCTTCACAGTCTTCACATATTGGTTCGAGTATATAATGTAATGATTTTCCCAGTCTAAGTCGTAGTAGTTTCCTATTGGCAGGTATTTTCAGCTCTTCCTTGATTTGCGTGGTCATAGTGGGTCCTTTTAGCATTGCATGTGCATGTCTTCCTTTTGCACTGTTGTCCCATTTTACTGTCCATTTTGGAGGGCGCAGAAGAATGATGGTCAACCAGCATAGGACCGGTACTGTCAGCAGAAGTGTGATGGCGGATACACTCAAGGAGAGATCGGAGCAACTATGGATGTGTCCAGTTTGCAGTGATGATGATCCGACGACTAACTAACTAACTAACTGTCCATTCCTTAAGTATTGTGTCCTTTATTATGCTTCTGGTTTCCGATCTGCCAAGTTCTACCTGGATTTCTGTTCCTTGTGTTCGTCCTTTCTTGGCTTCTTTGTCCGCTGCTTCATTTCCGACATGGGCTGGAATCCACATTACATTAACCCTCGTACCGACGTGAACTAGGTTTGTTGTTATGCGTAGTATATCTTCTACTATAACTGACCTTTGGCTGTCATGTTTATTTTGAATAGCCTGGACTGATGATTTAAAAAGAGTATATTGTGAAATTTGTCACATCTTTTATTTCAGTAGTCCACCGTTATCGTGGTCCGCATCTAGGTCTACCTTCGTTGTATCTGTGTAGCATAGCTTGCTGTGGTATGCTGTCTTATGGTTGTCTGCTGATGTATGCAAACCGTTTGATCTGTTGTCTCTTGATGTATTCTAAGATTGAGGTGGTGCCTGTTTTTTGTCGGATGTCCTCATTCCTCACCCTGTCCCTTAGCGAATTTCCTAGGATTCTGCGTAATCATGCCATTTCAGCTGTCACAAGTTTACGTTTGTCTGTTGCTGTCGTTGTCCATGTTTGGCTTTGGTAGCACAGCGTTGCCTTAATAATCGTTTTTAATAGTGTTAATTTTGTGTTTAAATATACGTTTTGTTTCTGAAGATTAGTGTCATTTGCCCTAGGGCTTGGTATGCTTTACTACATCTATTGTGTATTTCTTTGCTGCTTTTTCTGTCTGTTGTTATATTACTTCCTAGGTATGTGAATTCTGTCACTTGGTTAAGTCTGTTGTTTTCAATATATATATATATATATATATATATATATATATATATATATATATATGTGTGTGTGTTTCTTTCTGTTCTTCCTATCTTCATTACTTCGGTCTTTTCTATATCTATCTTCATGTTAATGGTAAGGCATGTTTAACGTAATCTATCTTTTTGTATTTGTAGTTCTTTATAAATATATCACGTTTCGATACATTTGATATTGTGATGTTTTACTTTTTAGTATTGATTTGTACTGCAGGTTCCTCCAGTACCCATTGTATCATTTTAAATTCAGGATTTCATTGGTTGCATACGCTGACCTATTCATATACATTCAATATGTATACATTTTCTATTCTCTACTATGTTTGCGATGTTTATGTTATGTTCTCTGCATTCGCATGGGCGTATCCATATTGTTATTTTTTGTGTGTGGTTTACATAGTATACTTCATTATCTATTCAGCAAGTGATGGACCTTAATACAAATAATGATCAGCAGTGGTCCGATTTTTGTACTATTCGTGTGCATTGAGGAAAAATACGATATTAGACCCACATTGTTTATTCGCATTGTTGATTCGAGTGCTGAGATGTTAAATCGAACCAATTCTTTTTATGGATGTAAAGCATGGATTGTAAACAAAACAAAATCATAACGAACTGGAGGCTACAGAGATGTGGTTGATTTCTGAGAATAATGGTGTAAATATCATGTAAAGAAAACTAATGCAGATGTTCTCATTGATGCCGGCGTAAAATGATAAATCATATCAAACATTCATCATCAACTGATAAATAATATCAAACAGGGACAGATAATCAAGTTTTCTAGGACATTTGCTGAGAACACAGCTTGAACAATTAATAACCACTGGAAAGATCAAGGGGAGAAGAGACAGTGGGCGACAAAGAGAGAAGCTACTAGATGGACTAGTATTATGACACGGTCGAAGTTCACCAACCGAGCTTAACGACAACATAAGAGACAGAGAGTCGTGGAGAAACATGAACGCCTACGCCATTCGGCATGGCACTTGATTGATTGATTTCTTAATCATCAAAAGTACTCATGGGAATGTTGAGGTCATCATCATCATCACGCCTTCAGCCTTTACAATCACCTAATATCTGATGCCTACTTCTTCAGGCTTGGTCGACCTAGGAGTTGTTGATAATCTTATTAAATTTTTGTGTGGATTAAATTGGAAGACGAACCTTTGATCTTCACAGCGAGACAGTTAGTGCACTAACAACTGACCGTTTACTCTCCTAAACACAAAGTAGGTCGCTCGAAAAGGGAGCAAAGAATAGCAACACTGTTTACCTTCCACGCATGTCGTAAAAGGCGACTAAGGAGGTTATGGGATGGAGTTGGCTGTCCCATCCCATATAGGGTCAGTGACCCAAAGACATGCTGCAGTCGGATGTGTCAGGTCGAAAGGCGCAGAAATCGCAGCAATGCTGTAAACCATGACACGACTCATTCCGTTCTCCGGACTACATCCTGCTAATCTGCAGGAGTTTGAGAACGAACTGTTGAGAAGTAGAAGAAGAATAAAAAAACTCAACGTTTTGGCGTACCAGATTAACAAATATGTAGCAACAAATCCTAGCAGATGACATTCCTATATTGTGAGGCTTTCCTCTTGTGAAAGCCCATGGCACTTCATGTACACAATCATAATGTTACCTACCCCCTCTGAATAAAATGATACTTCTTAAAGCATCGCGCGTTAGACAGCTGCGGTTCTTAAACTGTAGTCGGAAAGTTTCTCTCAGGGAGTCATCGAAAACTTGAAGAAATATGATACGCCTTTACATTTACACATCACAAGGAACTCCCCCCCCCCCCCCTCTTTTTTTTCAACTTCCTAACGGGAAACATGCAGTATTGAGATTTATTATTTTTCATTTCCAACAAATGGAAAAATATATATGTATTGTTTTAGTGTTATTAGCAACACATTACCTTGTTAATAACAACACACTACCTTGTTAATAACAACACATTATCATTGTATTATCAAAATTTGACATAATTTTAAAACATATATAATTCATTCCTGAATATTTTTACATATCAGCATCATCATCAGGTGCCATAACAGCTCGCGTAGGAGGTCATCGCTCTCCACAGCTATCTGTCTCTAGTATTATGTATCAGAATCGTTGTTGTTTTCCTACCGGCCATGTTGCTAAACTGTCTAATGTCTTCTCACGTTGTCGCCCTCTGTTTCTGATGCCCTTAATCTTTCCTGTTGTGACTATGTTCTCCAAACCTCCTTGTATAATAAAGTGGCTAAAAAAGGAAGAGTGTCTGT
Organism: Meghimatium bilineatum; assembly: GCA_034231615.1. Classification (NCBI taxonomy): domain Eukaryota; kingdom Metazoa; phylum Mollusca; class Gastropoda; order Stylommatophora; family Philomycidae; genus Meghimatium; species Meghimatium bilineatum. Next base: position 34,807,225 of record CM067299.1, on the reverse strand, counting down.
ATCTTATATTATTGACTTAGCTCCGTCTCGCATTAAACTCAACTTCTCCACATTAGTTTTTCTGGCAATCCACGGTATTCTCAGCATTCGTCTGTAACACCACATCTCTACTGCCTTTAATTTCACACTATTCTGTTTGTTTATTGTCCAATACTCGCATCCATATGTTAGTTAGTATATTAGTTATATAGCACTGCAGAGTTCTCTTTCTCATCTCTAATACAGATCCATATTACACAATATATTTTTCATTTTTCTGAATGATGCTTTTTGCTTGCTCTATTCTTCTTCTGATGAAATGGTGAAATTCTTCCATCTGATGTTATCGTTGTACCTTAACACTTGAATTGGTGGATCTGTTCTTATACTTTGTCGTTCACTTTGATATTGCACGCTGTGTTGTTTTGCTTCTTTGAAATAACCATTAATTCTATGTTCTTCATGTTTGGGATAGGTCTTTCTCTTTCCTTTTTGCCACTTTTGTCACATAATTAATGAATTCTTGAAGATCTTCGTCACTTTTAACAATCAGAACAGTGTCATCCGCATATCTTAAATTATTTATGTTATGTCCTCACATTGATATTCCTGGGATATCTACTATTTCACGCATTATGTACGCTTTCACTGTATAAAGAGAACAGGTCTGGGGAAAGTACACATCACTGTCTACCTCTTTGTTCTATTTGTTGAAATGGGCCATTGATATCCTACTGCTGCTATTTGTTGCCAGTACATGTTTTTGATGATTCTTAAATCCTCACTGTCGATCTTCAATGTATATTTACATATAGAAAATGTGTTTGTCCTGCGACAGAAAATTATTTTAAGGGGTTCCCGACAACTGGAAAAATGTGTAAGAGCTGTTAAATTAGTCTTCTATTTAAAAAATACAGCTTTGGAAGACACACCCTAAAATAAATGCAACAGGGATGCAAGAGCTTGTATTGCTCGTAATTCTATAGTATTTATATAAACGAACAAACAAACATTGAGCTTTGTAAACTCGTCGATAGTAAAGTAATATTATACTTCATGTGCCATGAAAGTTCTGATATTTGCATTTTTCCTAGTTATTAAGTCTTATTGTTTGCAATTGTCTCACCGTTGTTCCCTGTGATGTATGTCATTGATTTATCGCTTGTCACAATATGTAATAATGCTTATGCCAAATGGGACGTGTCTGTAAAATGATACTTGTCTGTTTATGATGCTGATCATGATTAGATTCTCTGACATCGTGAGGAGTAAAGTGGTACTGCTATAATTGTTGTGAACATTTGACGTGAAGAGTAAAAGTGGTAAAATAAATTATGTAAACATTTGACGTAAAGAATGAAGGGTGATCAGATAGCATATGCTAACATTTGACTAAAGAAAGAAGAATGATGAGATAACGTGAACATTTGACGTAAAGAATTAAGAATGATGAGATATGTGAACATCTGACGTAACGAAAAAAGATTGATGATATAACAGATGTGAACCTTTGACGTGAATAATGAAGAGTGATGACAGAGATAAGTGATGTTGTGGTGAGATAATATGTGAGCATTTGAAGTGAAGAATGGAGAGGTAAGATAACTACTGTGAACATTTCACATGCAGAATGAATAGGTCATGAGAGTAAATGTGAAGAGTGTTTGCAAATAATGAGAAGGTGGTGAGATCACATATGTGAACATTAGTCGTGAAGAATGATGATATGGTGAGAAAAATGTCATTGATGAGAAGAGTGAGCCGGTACTGTGATAAGAAATCGACATTTGATGTGAAGAATGAGAAAGTGATAAGATAACATATGTGAACAACGTGAAGAATGAGAAAGTGATGAGATAACATATGTGAACAACTGAGGTGAAGAATGAGAAAGTGATAAGATAACATATGTGAACAACGTGAAGAATGAGAAAGTGATGAGATAACATATGTGAACAACTGAGGTGAAGAATGAGAAAGTGATAAGATAACATATGTGAACAACTGAGGTGAAGAATGAGAAAGTGATAAGATAACATATGTGAACAACGTGAAGAATGAGAAAGTGATGAGATAACATATGTGAACAACTGAGGTGAAGAATGAGAAAGTGATGAGATAACATATGTGAACAACTGAGGTGAAGAATGAGAAAGGGATGAGAACAAATGGTATCAGTTAATGTGAAGAATGAGGTGTTAAAAGCTTGCAGATGAAGCTAATGACACAGCTACAAAACTGGAATTTTTGTACATGTAATGGCAGAACGGGAGAGAGGTTTTGGAACACTTCGTTTCAACAGGCAAAATTAATGAGAAAATAAACATTGACACACGCTCAAATAATAATGGGCAGTCTAACCTGGTGATGAACTAGCATGTCAAAGGCAGGATTAGCATCACTACATGTATATAGTCACATCTCACTATAACAACTTTCTCCGGACCTACGGAATATGTATGTAGTAACATAAAACGAACTTTTATTTTTCCGGTTGCAACATACGGCTGTGAAACATGGACTCTAAGTAAAACAGCGGCAAAGAGGATCAACGCCTTCGAGCTGAAATGCTACAGGAAGATACTTAGAATATCATGGAAGGATAAAATCAGAAACTCAGATATTATAAACACACTGAATATTCCAGAGTGTTGGTTACTAAACACAATAACAAAAAGAAAACTACGCCTGTTATGTCATATAAAGAGACATAACTGTTTAGAAAGACAAATAATGGAGGGAAGAGTACCTGGGAGGAGGAGAAGCGGCAGACCAAGAAGACGATGGACTGACGACATTAAAGATAACATGAATACATCGCAGAATGACAGAGAGAGGTTCAGAGAGTTCATTGGGAAGACACCGTTCTGGAAGGAATACGTCACATGACACAACATAAATCGCTATATACAGTCAAATCCCATTATGATAACTTGGTTAGGATCGATGAAATAATTTTATAATAATAGAACTCTGCTATATACATTACAAACAGTAAAGAAGACACATAATTGGGGATTTTTAAAAGTGTTGTTAAATAGGGAAAGTAGTTACAAAAGTATCTGCGAGATCAGCACACGTGACTATTACTGAGAAGGACTTAGTACACACGACACTCGTACATTGTGTAGCTATGTTCGTTAACAAATGGTACACAATTTACACATCGTGGAAAGCCTTCGTGGAAACCGACTCTTTTTGTAAAATCCTTTGCACCGTATCATCATCATCATTAAGTGCCGTCTCCGCAACGAAGGTTGGCTGCAACGTATCTCCAACATCTCCTGTCTCTTGTCTTGGTGGTGCACTCTGCTAGACTGTAACCTGTCCATCGTATAATGTTACTCTCCCACTTGTATCTCTGCCTACCTCTTGCTCGCTTCCCTTTGACTTTACCCTCAAGTAAGGTCTTCAATAGGGTGTCATGTCTTTTAATGTGTCCAAAGTATTTTATTTGCCTGATCTTTATTTCTCTTAGTAGTTCTTTCTTCATATTAAGTGTCTTTAGCACCTCTTTATTTGTTTTCTTCTCTTTCCATGATGTTCTCCCTATTCTTCTATATACCCACATCTCAAAGGCATCAATTTTGTCTTCTAATTGTTTATTTAGTGTCCATGTTTCTGAGCCATACATTAATATGGAATAGATGTATGGCTCAGAAACATGGACACTAAATAATATATATTTTATATATTTTATGCACCGTATATATTTCATGTAGTTAGAAGAAAGTTTCTCAATCTCGTGCGATTTTGTCGCATTGCGTGCACTCTATTGATTATGTGCATTCAATATTTGCCCCAGCAACAATTACATCTTTAAGTTCGCAAGAAAATTGAATTATGCGAATTTCATTGACCTTTTTTATATTATGCACACGATAATGATTCCAATAGTAAATATGTTATAGTATGGGGAAAAAAATATTGTATACCACGTAGATTCGATGAAGTATCCTTAATGGATACGATTCAATCTCTATCCAAATACGTTTTAACGTCCACAATTTAAACTATAAACTAATAAAGTAAAAGAAAACACGGATACATCAAGATTATGATTTGATATTTATGATATGATTTATATGCAGCTTCAGTGTATCGTATTATACTCTGTTCACTTTAAGAATGAAGTTGGTCAAAACACGCCCCATATTACTCCGCAACAACAGGTGATTTTTAAACAGCCGATGACATGTAAAAACAATATTATTTAAAGTAATATTAAAACAAATTTTTTTTTTTTTAAAACATCTTTTCTTCTTCTCGTTCGCAGTTTGACATGTCTACTCAGCAATTCCTGTTTTCTTAATGAATGCTGCTGTTTGTGTGTTTGTTTGTTTTGCGTTCGCTCCATTGTAACCATCACGGATATCCGTGCGATTTCCGCCGGGAGCGTGATTTCGTTGTGCCACCGTTATGCGCCTTGTAGGCCTAGCACATCCGATTTCGGCATGCCTTGACAATTCGGGTGGGCTACCCTTAGCCTGTGACAACCTCTATATCTGTCTCCAGGCACGCGTAGTGGCGACTCTTCGCCCAGACGATTTTTGCTCTCGTCTGACTCGCACGAGGTGTTCCACTGTATATGAACTTGCCTCGTGTAATTGGACGTGCTGTGCCTGTGCCCATTGGGTACTGAACCGTTTCTCATCGGTGAGCCTGGTTCCTTAAGGGTAAGAACTCAACAGAGGAGTTGGACCCTGGCTCTTTCGCCCTCTTAGCCGAGGTGTCGTTCACCGACATCGTGTACCCCTTGTCCAAGTTCGAGTCTCACACCACGCGTTTGAGAGCAAGGCGTTCTCGAGCTGAGCGTCCTTATCCCAATACCGCCTGAGCCCATCAGGTACTGAACCCTTTCTCTCTTCAAGAATATTTCCGGTGTAGGAAAACCTGACAGTAGAGTTGGGCCAGGGCTAAATCGTTGTCCCTTTTGTTCCTGAGCCCATCGGGTACGGAACCCTTTCTCTCTGCAAGTGTACATCCGTTATAGGAAACCTTGACAGTAGAGTTGGGCCAGGACTACCATCGTTGTCCCTTTCTTGCCTAAGCCAATCAGGTACAGAACCCTTTCTCTTCGCGAGCATATTTCCGGTTTAGGAAGGCTCGACATAAGAGTTGGGTTAGGTCTTCTTGCTTTACCACACGCCAATGGATGGGTCTGGGTCTCTGCCTGTAAGGAACACAGGTAACTAGAAGCTCGTCTCGAGCTGACGGAGCTTGTAGTTCCCCTTTCCTAGGGACTTTTCACTTTCTATTTGCAGTTCGCGCTGCCCTCTAGCGCTGTTCTGCCATTTCATTGTTTCATTGTACTCGGTATGAAATCTATTTGTCTCTCGCCATGCATCTACCTTTACGTGCATTTTACATTGGCCGCCCCTCCAATGTTCAGACTGGACTGAGTTGCTTCACTGTATGTCGACAGTGTCGCTATATGTGGTGATGCTGGTGGTGTCGGAGATATTGTCTGTCTCTTGTGCAGTCAAATCTTTTTCCATTTGCTACCTCCACATTCTCGGACACGATCCCCAAATGATTTGGCCAGAATCAGCTCGAGCTGCTGTATTTCTGTTTCCAGGGTGCACCGCGTGGAGGTACATGTGGGATCTTGGTTATCTGCTAACCCTGGGCCCGCCTAGAGCAATGCGTTCCCTTTGCACCCCATGCTTGGCAGTGTAGCTGAAGCTCATATCTCTGACTTCATTTTCCCGGAAAGATAGAAAAGCCACAAAACTCGTAGAATTTACCGCCTCTGAGTAAGAGATACTTTCTCATAACATTGTACATAGCTTAGAATTAAGTATTTTATGTATGAAATAAAAGAAGAGAAACAACCCCATTTAATATAAGAAATGGTAATGCAAAATAAGTTAAACATGTTACTAGGATAATCTAACTATGAGTAGAAATAGACAAATAAAATATGTTAAAAACATACAATACAGCAAAACAGGACAATATTCCACGTATCGGTCCAAATGGGACCTTTTTCAAGAAACTAATAACGTTTAAACTAAACAAAATAACACAAATTTGATAACTGAGTTGACCAGGGCATGTTTCCCTTACACAGAAACATTACCCTGTGAAAGAGGACCCATTGGACCGATACGTGGACTATTGTCCTGTTTTGTTTTATTTATGTTTTTTATATACTTTTTTTCGAATCTATTCAGTTGGGTTTTCCTACTAACCTGTTTAACTTATTAGGCATTATCATTTGTTCGTTCGGTTACTGCGGCACCCTCCATTTTGTTGGACACCCACCGACCTTTTGGTTATTTATATTTGAATATAAAAAGCAGAACTAATTCGTAATATATGGGGATGGAATCAACAACAACAACCTGCCTAGATATTAGGAATGGGAAAATACAACCAGCAGACCAAATCTTCCCCCGCAAAGTCATTTCTACCCATCGACACACTAATCTAAATTACTTTTCTCTATGTTCATAAGACACTATTGTATATTTTAGAGGCCGAAATATACTTCTTTCCCCCATCACACACGAAAAGTGTTCCTCGCTAAACTAAAATGAAGTTATCCACTTCTGCTATATCATGAGCGTCGACAATATAAGACCTTCTGGCTATTGGGAAATGAAGCCCTCTTAATATCTCGTATGACTATTCCCGTGAATTTCATTGATGCAAGAAAAAGCAATGGACTAGACCAGTGTAACCCAAATTTTCTTTTGTCCTGAAGACCATTTGCCGAGTTTTTTGTGGGTTTTTTTCCATAGACACCCATGCCTAATATTGAATTTTTCGAAATATATTACCTTCAAATGTGTTTTTGACAGCTGACACAGTACTGTTCATTTTGATCGGGTTTTTATTCGTAGAGTGTATAAATGTAAAAAAAAAGACTTGCACAATTTTTGTTCATACCTTTATTTAAAAAAAGAGTACATCTCGTGCACCCCAATTTTTTTCTTTCTTCAAGTCGCAATCGACCATTAGTGGTCCATATAGACCACTTTATGAGCATATGGACTAGACAAATGAGTCATTTTAGAAGGCTTGATTTCCTAATATCGAAAGGTCATATATACCAGAGGTTGGGGCTATATAATGTGCTTTCCACTTGGACAAGTCCCATCATTCTGTATACATTAGAAATCAGATTATCCGAATCAATTGGGGATCAGGACGATTCGGATAATCGAAGATTTTGATAATTCGATATGGCCCAGGAATGAAGAAAAACAGTTTACATACATACAATCATAAAATGAAATGAACGGAATTTTATTGATAAAAGTACAGTAATTGGTAAGCAACTATGTACTGCAAATAAACTACATAGTAACGGCACGTGCACACTGCCCCAGAACCTCTCTACCGCGTCCGCTAACGCTCTCGCTCTAAAATTGTTTCACCCAAATTCAATTCGGATAATTGGGGATTCGGATAATCGGATTTCTACTGTATTTTCATATTTACTTCCTCTGAGTAGAACTCTTTTTTACAAATGTTTTTCAAACCGAATATAGTTGGACTCTAATTGATATCATTTAACGTCTCTTAGAGTTTGACTCATCTTGATACGGTATGCTACATGAGATTGGCAACTTGGTGTCGACATCCAATCAAAATTACGATAAAAATCAAATGACGAAACTTTCATACGATATATAGGCCTACCAGTGAGTAGCAGGTCTGTATAATTGACGAGTGAGACTTAAACACAACTGATCTAGTTAGTAACATATCATTTGTCAGGGAGTCGCGTAGCGCAGTGGTTAGAGCACTGGTTTCGCATATGAGTGGCCCTGTGTTCATTCTCCAATTGAGGCGATATTTTTTTCGGATCGCAACGGCTCCCGGGTCGACCCAAAAATTGGTACCGGATTAATCCAGGAAGTAAAGACTGTGAGAGGGAGAGGAGATGGCTACCGCCCTCATTTGCAGAGCCACTGAAATGTGAGATCGCTAACATCTCACAACCCTACGGCATTAATAAATGCTATACTTTACTTTTCTATATCCTAGTGTTATTCATTTTAAATATGTTCTTGTGTGATTATTTCGAACGACAGTTTCAATTTTTTTTACAATAACACTTCGTAACGGCCATACAACACTTTTTATGTATCATAACGAAACAATTTTCTACAGAATACTCATTTCGTGACAGTAGACAAAATATTGTAAGATTAGTGGCAACAATAATGTATATCACTTGATCATCACCAAGTTCCATCTCCACAACGAAGGTTGGCTGCAACATACCTCCAACATCCCATACCTCTTGTATTTTGTGGTGTACTCTGCTAGATTGTAACCTGTCCATCTTGTGATGTTACTCCCCCATTTGTATCGCTGTCTGCCTCTTGCTCGCCTCCTTCGACGTTACTCTCAAAGTAAGGTCTCCAACAAGGTGTCATATCTTTTAATGCGTCCACATAATGCATATTCCAAATATCAGTGCAGTTAGTGTTCTGGATGTGATGTCAATTTGTGTTTTTCCAAAGTTGCGAAACATTTTCGTAACATATTGAAGTCTTTATTACCTTACTTTTTTGTCTTAGCAACACTTTGAGACCTATCCCTTTATATAACTCACCTTCTTCCTTTGTGACTTAATGCGTGCAGTGAGAACATTGATAAAGGTGATCCTTTTGCCAGCGATCTAGATTCTATGGTGATTAAATAACATAGCTCCAGATATTTTTGTTGTAATTAAGTAAACTACTAGACTTCAGTCAATAATTCAGTCAACTTCTAGCATCTAAGTGAGCCTCATTAGTTTCGCTCGTATAGCCTCGTGACAATAGATGATTTTATAATGGGCTGAATAATTGATGTACATCCTTAACATTATGCTATAAGTGTGTAGTTGCGTGTGAGTGCGCGCGTGCGTACGTAAACATTGCAGGTTCAGACACGTATGGACTATATGAACTCTAATTTATGCTTGATACCTTGTGTGCGGCGCCTATTTATTACTTAAAGTGGAGCTGCTGATAATTTATTTTTTTCATATTCGATTTTCATGCGACAATGATATTAAATTATGGTGTTTTTGGTGTTTTTTTTGTCTGTGCTTGTCTTTCTTCTATAATTAGTAACATTACAAATAGTAATAAGTCGAATGAATTTTGTCATGGTTTCACAGCATGGGATACAAAATAATAAAAGGAAACTCGGTTCCTTCAAGATAACTGAATCAGGCCTGTTGTTACGTTTCGCCTGTGTGTTGCCGTGTCCGAAAGGGGAGAAAATAACAGCAACACTGTTTACCTTAGGTGCTTGTCGTAGGGGGCGCATAAGGAGGTTTCTGTAGTGCTCCATTACATATAGGGTCAAAGTGATTCAACGTCATGCTGAAGTCGGATGTGTCAGACTGAAATGCGCAGAAATCGCAGCATATCTGTAAACCATGACGCAATGCATTCTGTTCGCCGGACTACATCCTGTTAATTTGCAGGAGTCTGAGAATTATCGTAGAAGAAGAAGTTACGTTTCGATTATAAGGGGGAGAGTCGGGGTGTCATGTTAACACATGTAATGGCCTTGTTTTGGGTTTTTTTTATATTTCTTAATAGAAACCATTTCTTTAATGTTGGGTTGCCATCTTTCTTTTTTACTTTGTTGCTTCCTGACACAGTACTAAATACTCATATTCTGATGTTTAAATTGAATGCTGTTCGAACTTCCTGAAACTCACCCCATCCCTTATCTACTAGCTTAGACGTAGAATGCACTTGATTAACCAAGTGACCACTGCCATCAAATGTCACGCAACAACAAACCATCATCTTCAGACTACGAACTGGCAACAGCAGACTGAGAAGTCACATGTTCCGAAAGATGAAGATTGAAGAGACAGACCTGTGCAACTGTGGACTGAACCCAGAGACTACAGAACATACTCTTTCATGCATATAAACTCTACCAAGAAGATAAGGAGAAATATGGACTACTTAGACGGCACTACTTCCAGACCTGAGGGGTTCATTGATGACCTGAAGCGAATCGCACAATTCATTGAAGCTATTTGGTTCTGTAACCTGATATTTGACTGAAGAACGATGAAGAAGAAGATTTCACTTAGATTTCACTTACATGTGAACAATTATCTACAATTATCTCTTATCACCTACAATTATCTCTTAGTGCAAGGTCTTTTGTAGTTAAATGGACGTTATCAGCGCGTAGATCGCGTCAGCGACTCAACACAATTCAACTGTACTAGTCATCAATCTAATGCCATTTGGAGAAAATCAGAAGGTTGTAGGTCATACCTGAAGAACTTCAATTTGACACCTACCGTCAGCCATAAAGACAAAACATTTTACTAACTAAGCCTTGAACTTCCTATAAAATAAAATCCAATTCTACCAACTGTTCTACAGGAATTCTATCTCAACGAAACTGTACATTGGTGCGCAAATTATAGTTATTTGCCCATGACGCGCTTTAGAATGCCCACAATGGCTATTGTTGACAGGAACTAAAAGGCAACGTAAGTTCATGACATATACAGATCTAAGAAATAGGTTGTAATTGTATGTGGACTAACTTTACTCAAGCTCACAATATTCCCATCTCTGTAATGTGTACAGGGAACGTTGTTATACGGTGTTAGTGAACAACACTGGTACATCAAGTTAAGGCTTATCCAGCGGAATGATTAAGGATATATTGAAAGACTGTACATACACCCTGATATTTTTCTAAGTACGCTCTATATACGATAGTTATTTTGGACATGGAATTTGTATTCTTCTTCTTCTTCCGCGTTCATTCTCAAACTCCCACTGGATTTCTCTTGTAGCAGGACAATGGTCCAACTAGATTTCCAGAAGGATGTAGTCCAGAAAATGGAAATGAGTTGTGTTGCAGTTTTATTTGTGTCAATTGTCCGACACATCCGTCTTCGGCGGTGGCAGAAATAATCCGTATCACTTGGTCATCATTAAGTGCCGTCTCCGCAGCGAAGGTTGGCTGCATAGACCTCCAACATCCCATGTTTCTTGTTTTGGTGGTGCACTCTGCTAAACTGTAACCTGTCCATCTTGTGATATTATTCTCTCACTTGCATCTATGCCTACCTATTACTCGCCTCCCTTCGACTTTATCACCAAGTAAGGTCTTCAGCAAGACGTGATGTCTTTTAATGTGTCCTAAATATTTTGTATGCGTGATCTTTATTTCTTTAATAATTCTTTCTTCATATTAAATGTTGTTAGAACTTCTGTATTTGTTTACTTCTCTTTCCATGTGTTCTCCCTATGCTTCTGTATATCCACATCTTAAAGAAATCAATTATGTCCTCTAATTGTTTGATTATTGTCCATGTTTCTGAGCCATAAATGAATATAGAATATATGTAGCATTTTATAATTACAATTTTTCGGTAGTTTCTAATTTTTATAGATGTTAATATTTTCCTCTTGTGAAAGAACTTTGTAAGAAATTGAAAAGAATTTATATATATAGTAGTAATAATACTTGAAACATTGTACTGTATACACATTTCTACATATGACTTCAGCGTTCTTTCTCAAACTTCAGCAGATTAGCAGGATATAGTATTGAAAATGGAATACACTGTATCATGCTTTACAGCTGTGCTTCGACATCTTCGCCCTTCGGTCTGACACATCTGACTTAAAAATCTATATCTTGGTCACATTAATATATGACATGTGACAGCTAACTCCACCCAATAGCCTATTTAGTCGCCTCTTACGACATACTCTGAATGTAAATAGTGTTCCTAATCTTTTTCCCCTTTCAGGCCACGGTAACACACGGGCGGATGTACCAAAATACATCGCACCGCATATATATATATATATATATATATATATATATATATATATATATATATATATATATATATATATATATATATATATATATATATATATATATATATATATATATACTGCGTTAAAGCATTATTATTCTTGTTTGCGCACAAGCATGATTTATCACATGTTCATTCTTTCAAACCGATGATTTATTTACCTTTTCGATCACAGTTTTAGACGTATTCCAAATTAGGAATTCCTAGATAACCGTATTGGGGTAGACGGGTCAATAAAATGACCAGTGCGGTAATCACTTGCCCAATAAGTTTATGATTGCTTGCTATCTTTTAGGTTTAGAAACATGGCAAAAGTGTATGATTATATATATATATATATACACATACATATATATAATTTACTCGTAAATTCTACCATTTCCAATTTTCTTTAAAGAAAAATAAGGAAGATATGCTTAGAGTAAATGTATGTCGCCGAGTGTTTATTTATTTATTTTTTTTTCAATTCAACCAAAATATGACAGTTAAAACGAAACCCAATTCACCTGGTCGGTAGGAGTTAAATTTAGTCTAGACACTACCACGGAAATTCATGTTTACATTCTCATATTTTCAGTGACTCATGAGCATAATCAGTGAATATAAATAGGCTATTTCCCAACAGTGGCTTTAGACATTGGAGAAGTCGATGTTGCAATGAATTATATCAATATTTGTGCATGGCTGTTCAGATGTTATGGGTAATGAGAGTGCAGACATTGTGGCGAGTACTGCTAGTGTATCAAGTTGTTGATCAATGGAATGGTCTGACACAGGGATCGGTAACCTATGGCACGCGTGCCACACTTGGCACGTCAAGAAATTTCAAATGGCACGCAGACTCTTCACATTTCCTTTATAAAGTTGATTATAAATTGAATATCACTATATATTAATTAATTAAAATATAAAAATAAAATATATGGTAAAATAAGAATATTGGCCTCGACTTGTATAAAATATGTGATGTTGGCACTCTGAATAATTTGAAACCTTAAGTTGGCACACAGTTAGTAAAAGGTTGCCGACCCCTGGTCTGACACACTGAACATTTTGCCTGCAATAGCACGGACACATGATAACAATGAGGATGATCATTGATATTCGGTGTCCTGAATAAGGGGACTGGCTTTTAAATATTGTCTCACAAGAAATGATTGTTGCTATAGGCTAAAAAATATTTTTTTAACCACCAAGAACTAGAGAATTGGAACAGCCGGTAGTTGTGTTTGTTTTGGTTGCGTGTGTTTACTTTCAAATAACCAGCTCGATGTTTCGTGTGATTTTCTGCCAGGAAGCATGAAGTACATTATGCTACGGTTTAAGTTGCGTCATATATGAATAGCACATTTGTCTTTAGCGTAGTACCTCAATGAGTAGTTTTGTAATTGATATGATGAAGGGAAAGTCAGAACACCCATAGTCCTATCATATGTGAAAATAATTTTGATATGATGATTAACTATCATAGTCAAAATGATAAGCGAGAGTCAAATGTTGAAATGGGTGAACATGTAAACATACATTGCTTCCCTAGCCCCAGCTCCTCCGGGGTATGACAAGACAACTGTTATTATAATCTAACTTGCTGAATTACCCACCAATCTCTAGATACATGGACATACTATGGAATTTCCCACGTCACCATAACTGTTGGCAGTAAAAAATATTTATGGAAGCACCATTACAGAATATACGTATGTTATATATACTGATTAAAAATGTCACAATAATATTATAAACACTTTGAGGAAGTTTCGCCAGTATAGCTTAAGCGCTTATAGAAAACCCAGTTACTGTAATAAAATATCCGGGTTGTGATTTTTCACTTGACACGACCACTCCTCCAGTCGATTCAACTGTAAAATGAATACCTGACACATATGTTAGGGGAGGTAAATAACAGCAAGGAAGGGAACTGAAATGGGAGCATCTAGAGGTGAGGAAAGGAAAAGTAATTTCTTTGGAAAGTTCCGAAGATCACACAATCAACAACTGACCGGGACTCTGAGTCTACATATACTGGGATGACCGCTGGAACGGAGATCGGAGCACTTATGGAAATGCACCGCGTGCTGTGAACCCACTTTCTAATCAAGAAGGAAGGGAACTGGCCACCCCACCTAATAGTTGCTGCGGCTTTGTACGTGAAGAGTTATCTTCATCCCCGACGCCATGGAACGTACCTTATATTAGTTACTGTAAAATTACTCCCAGAAATTGATGTTGACCACAAACTGTTGCCGTGACTTGGACAACCTCTTAAGACATCCTTGTATCTATATCTTTAGGATAAACAACCAAGTCAATTGATCTTAACATTGGAAAGCATAGTCCTTTGAAATCTTGACAGTCTGTATCAACATTGTTTCGTTCGTTCGATGATATTTTAGTACAATACCTTTGACCCTGTCATGCTTATAAAATGTCTTTACAATTTATTTTGTAAAAACAAAATTGACCAATACGTGCATTATTATTTTTAACTTGAGTTTCGACAGACTGTAAAGGTACAAAAATCTTATATGGCAGTATTCCCTGAAGGCAGATGCCTGGGGAAGTGCAGAACGCACATGTATCGCAATCCAAATTAATTATAAACCACGACACATTGTTTCGTTCTACTAGTAACAGAATATTGGTGGTTTGGGGGGAAGGGAGTCTGTTTATGCGTAAAGTTTACCAGATAGGTCTTACAACAGGTTACGCTAGTCGGCTGATCTTAATTTATTTGTGTATTTCATTGACTGGCGATGCAAAGTGGCCAGAGAAAAATCAATCAGTAGGATCAGCCAAGATCTATCTATACGATGTGCCCCTTGTTTGCCTTGCGACGTCAGGGGTGGAAGAGTACTCTGGAGATGGCCTTCTTGTGCGCTGTTTGTAAGCTTGTTCCTGTGGCTTCCTTGATTTCTGGATCCATCTTTTACATGGTCTGCCTCTGGCTTTATAACCGTTATGTCTATGTGTCATGACAATTTGTGGCATGCTATCTGTCGGTAGTCTGGAAGCGTGTGAAAACCACTTGATCTGTTGTTTTTTTATGTGTTCCAATCAGCCAAGATGAACGACGTAAATCGGTATTTGTTATCATGTCGTATACTCTGAACTACGGCATTGGCTTATGTAGAACTAGTTTGAAAACCACATCTACTCAATGTTGAGCTAGTTTAGAGACCACGCATATTCTATGTAGATCTAGTTTGAAGATAACACTTGTTCTATGTAGTTCTAGTTTAAAGATAACCCTTACTCTATGTAGATCTAGTTTAAAGATAACCCTTACTCTATGTAGTTCTAGTTTAAAGATAACCCTTACTCTATGTAGATCTAGTTTGAAGACAACACTTACTCTATGTAGATCTAGTATGAAGACAACACTTGCTCTATGTAGATCTAGTTTGAAGATAACACTTGCTCTATGTAGATCTAGTTTGAAGATAACCCTTACTCTATGTAGTTCTAGTTTGAAGACACCACTTATTCTATATACAACTAATTTGGAGAAAACACCTACTTTATGTAAAGCTGAACTTTGTTCAGATTTAATTTTGAGACAACACCTACTTTATGTACAGCTAGTGTGGAGACAACAACTACTTATGTAGAACTTGTTTGGAGACAACACCTATATTATGTAGACTTCTTGTTGTGAGGACTGTGTATTAGGCATAAATTGTGTAGACAATAATTCGAAATAAAGATGAGAATAGCAGCGATAGGGAGTGCGTTATCATCCTTTGACTGACAGCCAACATATGATGTGTCTGACCGTTGGCGTATACAACACGGCGACCACAACGCATCTCCTATAACCAGCTAGATGTCTAATAGAGTCATTTTCCTGTTGTAAGAATTACCTAGCGGAAGTTTGAAAACGAACGCTAACAAACAACAACAAACATTAAGACTGGATTAACAGATGGTACTCAGTACATGAATATATGGCACTTCTTGGTAGACATGGTAAAAGGAGAAATTTAGATCGAAAAGTACAGGTACAGAAAAAGTACTGAGATTTGAGTGATTTAAATATTTTGACTGTGTCATACAATGAATGAAAATAGATTATCAGTACAAGAATAATTAGAATAATCAAAGAGAGCAATGCCGATAGAAACCCTTCATAGAACAACCACCAAAGAGGGTATGACCATCTAGAAATATAGGACCTGCTGGCTTATTTTAAATGTGTCTTATAAAGTGACGCAATTGTATTTTCTGGTGATTTACATTGGCTGTCGACACAAAGTATGCACAAGGAAACCAAGCCTTGTTTCTCGAAGAACATATTTGCCGGTATCCCAAATTGGAGACATAATGACATAGCACAAACATTGAGTAAAAGATAACAAATAAGATTGATGGTTTACTCCAGCTTCCATTCTGACTCTAATTGAGTTTCTTGTGTCATTGTAGAGTTCAGTTTGGAAGCATAGTGGTATCATGTTGAAGTTGATAGCATGTCCTATTTGGAAGAGTAGTGATCGTCTTTGTGATGTAATAATATACAAGGCAATATTTTCTTTCAATATGTTTACATTGCTAAATGCACAACTATTTGCTGCGGAATTCGAACCCGGTACGTTAGTCTCCGAAATTAATTATTTGCACATCTGCCTCAGAGCTGGATGCAAGTTAAGATGTTAGCGTTTATTGGGAGACCTTTGGGAACTGTGATTGGTGTAAGATGCAAATCCTGATCCTAAATGTAATGGATTATTCATTGTACAAGGATTATTATGAAGCTAGTAAATATGTTCTCAAGTATTTCGTTAACTTGTGTCTACGTTTGAAATTTTGATGTACGTTTTATATAATGTTGGGACCCGATAGGGAAGCAGAGAATACAAATACAGTAATCTACCATGTATTTCATTGACGGGAGGCGATAAGGGAACAAACAATACAAACACAGTAACCAACCACGTATTTCATTGACGGGACCAGATAGGGAAGTAGAGAATGCAAATACAGTAACCAATCATGCATTTCAATGAAGGTACCCGATAGGGAAGCAGAGAATTCAAATACAGTAATAAAACCATACATTTTATTGACGGGACCCGATAAGGAAGCAGAGAAGGCAAATACAGTAACCAACCATGCATTTTATTGACGGGACCAGGTAGGGAAGCAGAGAATGCAAATACAGTAACCAATCATGCATTTCAATGAAGGTACCCGATAGGGAAGCAGAGAATTCAAATACAGTAATCAAACCATACATTTCATTCACGGGACCCGATTGGCAAGCAGAGAATGTAAATACAGTAACCAACCATGCATTTCATTGAGGGACCCCATAAGGGAGCAGAGAATACAAATACAGCAACCGATCATGCATTTCATTTGTTATAAAAAATATGCGATTAAAGAAGTTGGGGTTGGAGTCCCTTCCAATGAAGCAATGTGACCAAACTGAAGTCAGGTGTTTGTCATGCCGAAAGTTGCAGAGATAATAAAAATGCGGTTAACCATGGGACAAGCCATTCTCCGGGCCACTTTATGTTAACAAGCAGGAGTTTTAGAACGAACATGGAAGTAAAATAAAAAATAGTAATGTCTAGAAAGATTTATAATTTTACAGAATGTTAAAACAACTTCAAGTTGTTGTTCCTTGACAGTAACCAGTGATTACCAGTTTGCTGTCATCATTTCACTGCACCAGAACCGTGTCCAATATTGCACCAGCTGTGATTGTCAGAGTAAGCCTATTTCCCTAATCCTGTGCTACAGAAGTAGACATACGATACTGAATACAGATACAAGTACGGACTTGGCTAACACCAAACATGTGACCTAAAGTCATGCTGAAGTCGGATTATGTCGGGTAGATTAATATTATAATGCAGGCATATAGACACGCAAGTACGCACATACACACAAATATGACTAAACCACATATACACAAGCAGACATGACTCAAACACACACACCCACACACGCACACATAACCATGGCTCTCAAACACACACACACACAGGGGCAAGCATGATTCTAAAACACACACACACACACACGCCGACAAGCATGACTCTCAAACACATACATGTAGACATGACTCAAATACACGCACACAGTCATGACTCTCAAACACACACATACACACACAGAGGCAGACATAACTCTGAAACACACACACGTGTGGACAAGACTCACACACACACACAGGCGACACACACACACACAGAAGGATATGACTCTCAAACACGATTTTGCACAATTAGCTGCTCTCTCTCTCTTTCTCTCACACTCTCACACTCTCTATAACATGCATATCACATACACTCGCTCTCTTTAACTCAGTCAACGTCGTCAGATCTCACGCCAACCCCTTCTTACACTGGGTGCCATTTATAAACTGTCATTGGCTTCAGAACATCATAATGGCTGAGCTATCTTCTACAGTGTTAGCTTTAGACAAGCTTCAGCACTAATCAGAGATTAATCAATACAACCAGGACGATTTGTCTCGCGAAAGCAGAACAGGGGGAAGTGCCAGATAATAGACTAATGCCTAGACAAAGTGGCATTTACACTACGTGTAGTAACAGGCGCTTCCTTAATGCAAGTATTCAATGCCATGTTGGGTAAGAACACAATATTGGAAGCGAGGCGGTGATGCGACTCAGAAGACATTGCTATTGCTGTTCAATGATATAATGTGTGTCTGGGGTGTTACATATACTTGCGCGTTTATGAATGAGTGATTATAAGCATGTTATGTATTTATGGTTAAACATATGGCTATGTACGTGTGGTTATACATATGTTTATGTATGTGCGGTTATACATGTGTGCATGTATGTGTGGTTATACATGTGCGTATGTGTGTGTGGTTAAACATGTGGCTATGTACGTGTGGTTATACATATGTGTATGTATGTGTGGTTATACATATGCGTATGTATGTGTGGTTAAACATGTGGCTATGTATGCGTGGTTAAACATGTGGCTATGTACGTGTGGTTATACATATGTATATGTATGTGTGGTTATACATGTGGCTATGTACGCGTGGTTATACATATGTGTGTATGTGTGGTTATACATGTGGCTATGTACGTGTGGTTATACATGTGGCTGTGTACGTGTGGTTATACATGTGGCTATGTACGTGTGGTTATACATGTGGCTATGTCTGTGTGGTTATACATGTGGCTGTGTACGTGTGGTTATACATGTGGCTAAGTACGTGTGGTTATACATGTGGCTGTGTACGTGTGGTTATACATGTGGATATGTATATGTGGTTATACATGTGGCTGTGTACGTGTGGTTATACATATGGCTATGTACGTGTGGTTATACATGTGGCTGTGTACGTGTGGTTATACATGTGGCTATGTATATGTGGTTATACATGTGGCTGTGTACGTGTGGTTATACATATGGCTATGTACGTGTGGTTATACATGTGGCTGTGTACGTGTGGTTATACATGTGGATGTGTACGTGTGGTTATACATATGTGTATGTACGTGTGGTGATACATGTGGATGTGTACGTGTGGTTATACATGTGACTATGTACGTGTGGTTTTACATATGTGTATGTATGTGTGGTGATACATATGTGTATGTAAGTTTGGTGATACATATGTGTATGTATGTGCGGTTATAAATGTCTTTATGTATATGTGGTTATAAGTTTGTATTATGTATGCACGGTTGTAATTATTGTGATGTTTGTGTGGTTGTGTGTACCATGTATGTGTGTGTGGCTATAAGCGTGCTGATATTTGTGTGGTTGTGTGTGTTTATGTATTGGTGGTTATACGTCTGTTTCTGTGTGTGAATGTGTTTATCATGTATGTGTGACTATACGTATGGTTATGTATGTGTGGTTGTAAGTGTGTGCTGTGTATGTGTTCATACGTGTGTTTATTTGTGTATGGTTGTGTGTACCATGTGTGTGTCTGGTTATAAGTGTGTAGTATGTATTGGTGGTTATACGTGTCTTTTATATATGTGTGGTCCATCTAGGCAAACCACCTATGAAATAGAAAACCTTAGTATATGACATGCCGTTATATTGACGTTTTTTTTCGTATAGAAACACATGGCACGTCAACTTTATAATTATGTTTCTCATGTTTTTATGTTGTTTTTGCCATGTGATTTATGCTATGTTATTTTTATATATGTATACACCCTCTGTGGTTGGGAGGGAACCACATATGTACTGCGCAGCATTGGGGAGGAGGAAACTGACAGCACAGGTTTTTCCTGCTGCTCAGACTAGTAGAAACTCGGGACGTGACAATCCTTTTGACTTGAACATTTGGTTGCATGCCTGAAGCACTAGAGAAGTCCGGCAACCAGTGGTCATTTGGTTACGTTAAATGTGTGAGCACAGGGAACTCCATCTTGGCTGCAGTGACTTGGAGCAGTGCATAAGTTGAAACCTACCTTCCTGGTGGTGTAATAGTTTCTGGCTCTGGTCCGGAGTGAGTCGAAAATCCTGACTTCCCAGTAATGGGTCGAAGAGCATGAGCCCATGGACCGCCGGATCAATAACCAACAAATCAACCAATCGCATATGTGTGATTATGAGTGTGTATTATGTATTATGGCTATAAATGTATACCCTGTAAGTGTGATTATAAGTGTGTATGCGTATCAAGTGTGTATAGTTATAAGTGTGTAAATATGAATGTGTCGTTATAAGTGTGTACCGTGTGTGTGGTTAGAATTGTATATCATGTATGTGTGGTATGAGGAAAAGAGGTTAGGCAAAATCCTGGATTGATCACTTTAAGGAATGGTCTGGGCGTGATTTTTCTACACTCACACGAATGCTGAAGATAGATATGTTTGGACAGCTTTTTTTGCTAATGTATCCGCTGCGACACCCCTACGACCGTAACGAGTTATGTGTATTATTATTATTATCATTATTATCATGATTATTATTGTTATTATTATCATTATTATTATTATTATTATTATTATTATTACAGTAACTCGTTTGTTGCCTTTTTCTATTCCATCATGGTCGTTGATAAAACTGATTTTTTTCTGCGTCTTCAGGGTTCATTCTCAAACGCCCGCTGGATTTCTCTTGCAATAGGACATTGGTAATACAGGATTTCCAATAGGATGCAGTCCAGAGAATGGAAATGTGTTTTATAGCCGTTTTGTTTGCGCCAATGGCCCGAAACATCCATTTGCGGATGATATTTATTTTTAAAGAAGAGAGATTCTTGGGAAAATGCTCTTCTCTTTTTATGGAATACTTTTTTTGGTGTGGAAATTAATAATATTTCTTAGCTGTGTGTTCGTTAAATACAGGAGGATAGGGTCGTTAAAATGACATTCTTTTTCTCATGGATTGCCTTTTTGGGGAAATGAGTAATTTATCATAATCTTACCATCATATAAAGGAAACAAATTAACTGTCTATTTCATGTTTTTCTTGCATTGATTAAACAGCTGATAAATTACTAACACCTCTTGCTGTAATGAAGATTTATGACTCTGTATTCTTCGCTGTAATGAAGATTTATGACTCTGTATTCTTCGCTGTAATGAAGATTTATGACTCTATTCTTCGCTGTAATGAGGATTTATGACTGTATTCTTCGCTGTAATGAGAATTTATGACTCTGTATTCTTTGCTGTAATGAGAATTTATGACTCTGTATTCTTCGCTGTAATGAGAATGTATGACTCTGTATTCTTCACTGTAATGAGAATTTATGACTCTGTATTCTTCGCTGTAATGAGAATTTATGACTGTATTCTTCGCTGTAATGAGAATTTATGACTCTGTGTTCTTCGAATTTTACAATTATATCAATAAAATCTGAACTACATTTGCGTGAACAATATTCTTTATCATTGTTCTTTTTTTTTTAATCTGTTCCTTGTATTTTGTCAGTTTTTGTATTTTTTCTTTCCCACCATTGTCATATATTTTTAATGTTTACGGTTCCTTCCGTGTTCCGACATTTAATTTTTTCTTGTTCATTCATCCTGTTAGTTTTGCATCCTCCTTCATTTTTCTGTTCTATAATCGATCTTGCTGTTCTCATAAGTTTACGCCTTTTTAATTTAATAATGTTTTTCATGCATGAGCAGCCCTCCTCCATTAATGCCCTCCATATGGAGTTTTCCTAAAAAATGTTTCCATTTCATGTTGATTTGCTTGTTGCTCAACCATCACTTCTTTGTATTCACTCACCGTTTTGTTCTACTATAAAATATGTCAGTTTCAGGTGTAATCTATTATACCTCTACGGCCGTCCATTCGTTTTATGTTGTCTAGGAATAATATATATTTATAAACTACTTAAGTGCTTGATGTACCTGGAAAGATGGCGCATGTTCTTTTATTACTTTACAGTGGTACAGTAAAGAAAATGTCAAAAAATACATATTGATACTATTATATTGATACTAGTCCATCTTGAAAAAGAAGAATATTGTTGTTCAACATTATCGAGGTATGCAATAGTAACAGAGGATTTGAAACTTCCGATGATATTAATTTGAATTGCGTATCCTCACTGTGTGCCCTTAACATTAGATCAAGGCCATGAAATTGCACGGTGTTTATGATAGGACTCGAGGTGCCATGAATCATTACTACATTTTGTAGTAAGACAAACTGCATGTCTTTATAACTAAATACATTTCACGTATATTGATTCTGCAGTAATTCATACGCAGGAAACTAATTTACCAGTGTTCATGCTCTGATAAAGTCGAGGAATAGCTCCATCGTTACTGAGCATGTGCCGTAGACGATGTTGGTCTGGTGGTTTCTAACATAACACTGTCATGGGAGGTGATAATTTTGGGGAAACTGTGTGCTTTGACACTGGCCCATAACTCAGC